>CAXKVI010000002.1:46622258-47208792 GCA_964058755.1 Campiglossa producta
CACAGAAGATCCAGTTTACAGTAGAAATGGAAAATAACGCAAATATTCCCTTCTTGGACGTCCGCATACACAGAGAAAACAAGAACATTGTACTTGACTGGTATGCAAAACCAACATCTTCTGGGCGCCTAATAAACTATCTATCATCACAGCCTACCAAATACAAAAATCAACACGGCAAAGAACCTAATACACAAAATTCTAACGTTAAGCCACAAGAAATTTCACGATACGAATATAGGAAAAATCAAAGAGATACTTAAAAGCAATAACTATCCCGAACACATAATACGCGATTTAGTACAACAAAAACTTATGCAAATCCACCCCCCTACACGCAACAGTAAAAGCAACACGCCTATAGAAACAGGAAAACAATATTATAGCGTGACATATATACCTAAGCTAAGTGAAAATCTCGATCGACAACTTACAAAAGAAACTAACATCACACTTGCCTATAGGTCCAACAACACTTTGTCCTCAGTATTTACGAATGCGAAAAGCCCAATTGATGGTCACCAACAAAGTAATGTGGTGTACCAAATAAAATGCGGAGGCAATGAGAACGAGGGATGCGATCAGGTATATATCGGGACTACTAAAAGATATCTAAGTACCAGGCTAGCAGAACACCAAGCCGATGCTAAAAAACATAAAAATAACACAGCATTATCACAACACACAACAATAAGTGGACATACAGCTGACTTCGCTAACGCGGTTATATTAGACAAAGAAAGAAGAACAAGAACACGGTATAATTTGGAAAGTTTACGAATACTGCAGAAAAGGGACAAAACAATGAATAAGAAGGAAGACGTTGACGACAGCGCTGCAGCTTATGTTTTGTGTTTGTAATATTTTAACAAATTTTGTTTGTATATATGTATTAATTACTTAGTATTGACAATGCTACCACAGAAGATGGTACTCAACATTTCGCGCACAATTTTTGTTAATTTTGTATGCAATCATGTTAGTTTTAATGTATAATTGTTTGTAACTAAAATAAGGTTCTTACACAGTGAATAGTTATGGTATAAAATTTATGTAAAATTTAAAAGTTAATAATTTTGAGTGGAACAATTTGTGATATTTATTGATTTTAATTTTATATTTTGTTGTTGTCGTAGGATAAAATAAATGCTCCCCTGAAGATGCTAATAACCATTAGCGAAACGTTGGGATGGAAAGTGAAATAAACATGTTTTATTTGCACTAAATGAAGAATAGATCGGAAAAGCCTAAAAAACTTAATAAATTTACTAGTAATTTTGAACCGATCGGGTATTAAACAATAAAATATTAATTTTGTTCCTTGTAACAGAAACCGAAACAGAAACAAAATTAATTTTGTTTCCCAGTAGCAAAACTATATTTGCAGTACATTAGGATGGATTTAATATTTTCTGGTATATAATATACATGTATATGTCTGTTGCAACTAACTAAAGTAACTTCAGTCGACCTCTGAAACCTCGTAAGGTACATTTAACTTCTTGGTGTCTACTATACTGGCGGGTAATTACCACAATGAAACTTCGGTAGGAAAATCCGGGTCCTTGGCACAAACAAATGTAGTATCACACTTTAAGATCCGACAATAAATGCTGAAGATATGAAGAAAAATATAACTGCGCGACTATAGGGTTGTCTTTTTTATTTTTTATATTTAAATGATATATAAAAACGCTTCAAACACATGGATAGGGCAACGGATTGTGAAAAAATTAACATTAATAGTTATCAACAAATATTTCATTTTCTAATAATAATTCATTCAAACTACTTTGTAGTGCATCATCATCATTTTTATAAGATGTCGAAGGAGGATACTTTTACGGGTGTTACATAGTTTTGTATGGATAATGGGATATTGGGCAGATATATATATCGTCGCTCGGCGCGCAATACCGCGTATTTGCAAAAAGCAATACCGCGTATTTGATGGAAGCCAAATTTGTAGGAGGATATAAGAATTTACAAAAGAAAAAGCACTCAAACTGCAAAACATAGCTTTTTTAAAGTACGCGGTATTGAAAAGCTCTATTTTAAAGAAAATAGGTTCCATAAAAGGTTTTTTATTTATTTATTTGTGTTTTTGTAGCTAAAAACGGAGGAATTTTAACGTCAATACATTAAGACCGATGAGTCCCAGTCAGGGTAACGAAATCTCCTTTTTGGACATTTTGGTATATACGCCTTTTTGTTTTTTGCAAATACGCGGTATTTCGGGCCGAGCGTATATAAATATTATAGGTCCATCCTAGTGTAGTGCAAATAGTATTATAAGAATGTTTAGAGTTCTGCTACTGAGAAACAAAATTAATTTAGTTTCGTTACGGGTTTTGTTACAAGGAACAAAACTAATAATTGTGTTTCTGTTACAAGGAACAAAATTAATTTAGTTTCGTTACAGGTTTTGTTTCTGCTGGAACCGTTTCGGAGTTTTGTTACGACTTTTGTTACAAAGGAGTTTTGTTTCTGTTTCGGTTTCTGTTACAAGGAACAAAATTAATTTAGTTTCGTTACAGATTTTGTTTCTGCTGAAACCGTTACAATCATTTTGTTTCTAATTTAGTTTCTATCCTTTAAAGTTTCTTGGAACAGAAACGCCAGAAATGCGAGTTTCGTTTCGGTACGAGTTTTGTTACAAGTCTCTGATTTTTTATTTATTTTTAACTATTTTACCTTTTTTATTTCATATTTTTAATTTTTTTTTTTTAATTTTGCTTTTTACTTATTTTGTTTTACTTTATTTTATTTTATTTTATTTTATTTTATTTTACTTTATTTTATTTTATTTTATTTTATTTTATTTTATTTTATTTTATTTTATTTTATTTTATTTTATTTTATTTTATTTTATTTTATTTTATTTTATTTTATTTTATTTTATTTTATTTTATTTTATTTTATTTTATTTTATTTTATTTTATTTTATTTTATTTTATTTTATTTTATTTTATTTTATTTTATTTTATTTTATTTTATTTTATTTTATTTTATTTTATTTTATTTTATTTTATTTTATTTTATTTTATTTTATTTTATTTTATTTTATTTTATTTTATTTTATTTTATTTTATTTTATTTTATTTTATTTTATTTTATTTTATTTTATTTTATTTTATTTTATTTTATTTTATTTTATTTTATTTTATTTTATTTTATTTTATTTTATTTTATTTTATTTTATTTTATTTTATTTTATTTTCTTTTCTTTTATTTTAGTTTTTATTTTATTTTATTTGTAATAAGTTTAGTGGCAATCCTAATCATATTCAATATGTATAAATAATCTGGCAACACCGTAAACTTTCCTCATTCTGGCAACCCTGTTTTGGTAAATATACGAAAAGGTAGAATGGAAGAATGAGAAAAGGAACGCCATTCGGCATTTTTTTAAAATTGATTAGCCGCCACTTGAATCGAAAAGCCGCAAATTGTATTTGTCCGCTAAATATTTTAAATAAAAACTATTGTTATAGCCTTCAGAAGTGGGCTGACCCAAGAGAACTGACTTAACCAATTGGTTGGATGAAAAAGGCGTTGAATATCCACGCACCGTGGATATGTAATGGGGTGTGGTTGCTGAGTGACCGCGCTCAATCCCGACTCTTGCGTCCTCGTTCGTGCACTCTGGGCAACGTTGAGCTACCTAGGCTCGCGGCAGAAAGAGAGGGAGCCCCGGGGGGGCCACTCTGACATACTTGGTTTAAGGGCTCACCGGGGTCTTTTTCGCAGCGTCTGTACACCAAGAGGTGCGGCTGTAAGCGGGCGTCTGTCTTGAAGCAAGTGGCTCGCTATATAAATGTGCAAAACTTTTCCCTCCCAATCCAGGGTGTTATGCGATACCGTGCCCATTGGACGTTTGCAGCCGGGAGGCAAATCGTGGCTGTAGTCGAACGGAGCCTCACTGATACCGGGCCGCCTCAGGGAGTAACTATGGTCTTACCACGGTATGGGGCTCTGCCGCGGCGGACGACACACTTCCCCTTACACTACCCTTGACCCTAAGCTGGCCTTGTCCGGCGAGGGGTCGTACGAACAAGATGAAGAACACACAAAATACAAAGCAATTAACGACTTCGTTTACTCCGCAGCAGAGAAGAACTATGCTGGAGCAAGCGAAAACACAACGCCGGAGGACAAACTCCGCCTCAAAGTTAACTGGGAGGCCGACAGCGATGGAAACTACGGGTCAGTCATCCCCCAAACTGCTATCAAGTAAGAGTGACTTGATGGGAGCAAGCAGCAGTGCGGCTGCCTACGCAGTCAAGCAGAAAACGGCGGAAGCTAAACTTCCATCAAGCGCTGGTACGAAACCCAATCTCTTCACATCTGGGGCAATGGTCTCACGACCTGGTTTCAGAGTTTCGAAAGAGAAGGACGACGCCGCAAAGGGAGAGACCGCGATGGCAACTACGAGTCTGAATCCCTCCAAAGAGGCATCTCCCCGATGCTTTGCGTACTGGGATAAAAGAAAGGCCGCAAGGATCCTTAAAAAATATGAGGGAGCATCGCAGGAGAAGCTGTCGCCGGAAGAAAGGAAGATGGTGGAGGAAGCGAAAGCTCTGATACCAAATTTCCAGAGGCCCTATGTGCCTAAGAGGGTGAACGGTAATCCTTTCAAACGCCAGAGATCGGACGGAGCGGTAGACCCCCATCCGAAGCGGCATCAGGTCAACCCCGTAGTGGGAAAACTCAGCTTTGCTGAAGTAACCAAGGACAGAATCCTTATAGGTTTCATTGACCGAGGTAACGACCGCTGGTCCATCCCCAAAGACCAGTGGCTGTATGTCCGGAATGAAATGGGCAGGGCCCTCCTCCACTTAATGCGTGAGTCTCCGGGTAGTCCGCCGCGAGGTACTGACGCGGGCTGGCACCAAGGTCAGATCAAAATATTCGCGTGCGAGGATGCAAGAACTGTCGCACTGTATAAGGCAGCAGTTGCAAGACTGGGTGAAGTCTACCCAGGGGCAAGACTAGATATCGTCTACTGGAAGGACATTCCTGCTCGGCCAAGGGCAAGGGCATGGATTCCTGCCGTCCCTGCAGAACCCGAGAATATTCTTGAGATGCTGCAGGTCTGGAATCCGTCTCTCCCGACGCAGGATTGGGGCGTCAATCTGGTCGATGATGTGGTTGGGCCCAATAGACAGGTGGTTATCACTCTGAATAAGGAGGCGCTCGAGCCCCTTAAACGGTGCAACGGACGAGTGCATTACGGCTTGGGTCAGATCGTGATCCACGTATACCGTGGCGATGCACAACGCGCTGCTATTCCGGACGCTCCGGAGGTCTCGGAGATCGAGGCATCGGAAGGGGAAGCAGAGGAGTCCGACGCGGAAAGTATGTTATCCGCCACGTCAAATTGCGATGGTGCTGCGAACAACTCGGCGATAGAAGAAAGCCTGCTTGACGAAGAAGGCCTCGACGTCACGATCGTGGCTAAACCTGAGCACACTAACGTTGATGCTGCTTCAGACAGCAGGGTTCCCGCCACGCCAAATCGTGCAGGTGCTCTGAACAACTCCTCGTTGAGAGACAGCCCCCGGAACAGGCCAGACCTCGACGACACGCTGGCGGCAGGGATGTCTGAGCTCTCTCATGTTGGTGGTGCTTCAGATAAATCTGCACAAATCTAAAGCAGCCTCGGCTGTTTTAAGCAGTCGTCTTTCTAAAGGCGACGTAGACGTGGTCCTTATCCAAGAGCCATGGGTCAATAGCTCTAGGATCTGTGGATTGGGGACTAAGGGGTACAAGCTCATCCAAGCCAATGATGAGGGCAAGGTCAGAACCTGTATTTTGGTAAAGTCTGAGCTAAACACCTTTCTATTACCCAACTACTCAAATGGTGACGTTACAGCTGCCAGTTTAACAGTCGGCGGCACCAGCCTAACGATGGCGTCGGTCTATATGCCCTATGACGCCGAAGAACCTCCTCCACAAAAGGAGGTGAAAGATCTGGTGGATAATTTCTGTACGGGTCATCTTATTATTGGAGCTGACGCTAATGCTCATCACGTCCAGTGGGGAAGCTCCGATATTAACGCTAGGGGCGAGTCTCTGTTTGACTACCTACTAACAACTAACCTGGTGGTTTGTAACGTGGGTAATGAGCCTACTTTTATAACTAAAGCTCGTAGGGAGGTTATAGACCTCACTGTTTGTAGCGAAGGCGCTTATGAGTGGGTCAGAAAATGGCGTGTTCTTGATGAGCATTCATTTTCGGACCATCGGTACATAGAAATTGTGTTAGACTTTATTGTTGAGCAGCCAGTTATGAAACGAAATCCACGCAACACTAACTGGCAGCTACATAACCAAATATTAGCTAGGGACCTACCAGTATTACCTCCACAAGCCCCCTCATCAGTGGGAGAACTGGATGATCTGGTAACGACCTTTACAACGGCGCTCTCAAATGCCCTAGAGCAGGCTTGTCCAGTACCAAAAACACGCGGCAAACATAGACCCCATTGGTGGTCTTACGACCTGGATTCGTTCCGTATATCATGCAGGAAGCAATTTAACAAGGCCAAGAGCATCGGTACGGAGCCTGAATGGCTCGAATATAAAGCTAAACTGAGGGCCTATAAAAAGGCTCTAAGGCAAGCGAAGAGAACTTCGTGGAGAAATTTCTGCACCGGGGTCGAAAAAGTCGATGATACAGCGAGACTTAGACGAGTGCTATCAAAAACTCAAACAGCCATTAGCTATTTACGGAAGCCTGACGGATCTTGGACCAGCACGGAAGGGGAAACCCTGGAGCTGCTCCTGAACACACACTTTCCGGGGAACTTGTATGATGCACCTGTAGCATCTGCAACAAACCTGGCGGTAAACATACCCATTACGGAGGAAAGGGTAAGGTGGACAATCAAAAGCTTTGAGCCGTTCAAGGCAGCTGGGCCAGACGGGATTTTCCCCGCACAACTTATAAACACGCTAGTAATATCAGCTAAATGGCTGGTAGTTCTCTATTCAGCCTGCCTGGCTCTTAATTACATTCCGTGCTCCTGGAGAAGCGCCACGGTAGTCTTTATTCCAAAGGCTGGGAAGGCCTCACACTATGAGCCTAAAGACTACAGACCGATCAGTCTCTCGTCTTTTGCACTTAAAACCTTCGAGAGGATAATTAGCGATTATCTCTCCTCTACTATTGATAGCAACCTTATTTCTAGCTATCAACATGCCTACACCAAAGGTAAATCAACGGAAACTGCGCTCCACAGCCTAGTCTCTATTGTTGAAAAATCATTGCACGAAAAGGAGTACTGTCTCGTGGCCTTTCTGGACATCGAAGGGGCTTTCAACAATATAAGGCCGGAGGCTATTAACACTGCTTCAACAAACCTGGGCATAAATAGGTCTCTTATTGGACTAATTGATCAACTACTAAAGGGAAGGAAAATAGTTTCTTCACTGGGAACAGTTGATCTTTCACGCTATGTCACAAGAGGAACGCCTCAGGGTGGTGTTCTCTCCCCGCTCCTATGGAACCTCACCGTAAACTCGCTGCTACGAGACACAAGGTGGGGGGGCGGGAAGATAGTGGCATATGCAGACGATTTAGCTATTGCATATAGGGGCAAATTCCCACAAACCCTGTGTGACTTGATGCAAGTAGCACTGCGAGAAGTTTCTTCATGGTCCTCCCGCTGCGGACTTAGCATCAACCCGGGAAAGGTGGAGCTTGTCCTTTATACCAGGCGGTACAAGATACCACCGCTGAACCTACCAGAACTAGATGGCGTGCGCCTGAACTTAGCTGACAAAGCCAAATTCCTAGGCACAGTTCTAGATAGAAAGCTTAACTGGAAGGAGAATGTCATCCAGCGCCAGAGGATGACACGTGTAAAAGAGCCATTGGCAAAAAATGGGGGCTCAGCCGCAAAATTTGCAGATGGATCTACACTGCGATAATCCAGCCAATTATGCTGTATGGAGTCGTGGTATGGTGGCCTGCGCTAGGAAAGGCAACAAACCTAAATCTGTTAGGAAAAGTCCACAGATCGAGCATGATCTGTATAAGCGGGGCGTTAAGAACGACGCCCAATGAAGCTCTCCAGGCCATTCTTGGCTTTTTGCCACTCGATCTGGAAGGGTACCGGGCAGCAGCAGCATCGGCTGTGCGTCTAAGGGAAACGTCCGTCTGGGGCGCAAGCACTATTGGACACTCCTGTATTCTAAGATCTTACAGCTTTCTCCCTCTGAGCACAGATCGGTGTGCGACCACAACAGTCGGAGATTGTTGTTTCAGAATAAACATTCCCAGCAGGGAAGACTGGGAGAACATAGATCGGTGTCCCGCTGCTAATGGCGGCACTTGTGTATACACCGACGGCTCGAAGTTAGACGGCAGAGTCGGAGGAGGGGTTTACTCAAGGGATTTGGACCTAGAACTCTCCTTTAGACTACCTGATCACTGCAGCGTCTTCCAGGCTGAAGTTTCTGCAATCATGGACGCCGTGACTTGGATAAGTGAACGTACCATCGGACAGGATATCTGTATTTTCAGCGACAGCCAAGCGGCCATCAAATCCCTTGGCTCTTACTCGTTCAACTCTGAACTGACGCTCAGCTGTCGTCGATCTCTTCAAGAGATGGCCCAACAGAACCGCGTGAACCTCACATGGGTCCCGGACACAGGGACATTGAGGGAAACTGTAGGGCAGACGAACTTGCCAGGCAGGGCACGACCAAGCAGATTCTTCAAGATAAAGAGCGCATAGGTATGCCGTTTGCCACGTGCAAGCTAATGCTGAAGGAGCATACACTCCGCGAAGCCAACGAAAGATGGCTACAAGCCCCAGGGTGCCGGATATCCAAGCAAACCTGGCCAAAATGCGATCTTAAAAGATCTAGACACATATACGCCCTAAAAAGGAAGGAAATCTCCATATTAATAGGTGTTTTAACCGGGCACTGCCTTATTGGTAGGCACGCAGCAAGGCTAGGCGTTCCCTACCGACGATGCTGCAGGAGTTGCAAAGATGATGAGGAAGAGGAAACGGTGGAGCACCTCATCTGCAACTGCCCGGCCTTAAGCGGAGCGAGAAGGCGCTCTCTGGGAGTTCCCTTCCTGGTTAGCTTAAGCCAGGTCGCGGAGCTAGACATAAAGGACTTGATGGCCTTCATCAAGTTATCAAAATGGTTCGAGGAGGGGTAGCGGTGTCGGTTAGGAGTGTCAGTCCCGGGTTTCGGCTATATGGAGAGTCCCGACAGCACTGGGATTTTCCATATGGCCGGGCCCCGGGATTGACTTTCCTAGTGTTTGGTGGTATCACAACGGGCCTTTTATTACTGGCCTAGGTGTGCCTTTGCGGCAGCCACTTCTACCTACCTACCTATCCACGCACCGCCACAGTATTGCAATTAAAAAATTTGATTGGCGAAGACAACTTGCGCGAAATGGAGAACTTGAACGTGCAAGAGGATAATGGCGACGAAATGTCTGATCCTGCAAATGAATAAGGTGCCTTGGATGAGGAGCTTCAGCTTCTGCAAAAACGCTTAGAAATTGCTAAGCTACGTAATGAACTCGCTGAACTGGAAGGAGCAACCAACTTTACAGATCTCAATGCTGCAACACATTTTGTGCGTAAAGCCAGCTTCAGTGATATTGAGCATGCTATTACTCCTTTCAATGGTGACGAACTTTTTGGCGCTCATAAATGGCTCCAGGAATTTGAAAGAGTGTGCGATTCTGTAGAGGCGGATGAAATTTTACGCCTTAGAGCAGTGAAGAAAGATACGCCAGCAGAACTATTTTTGCGTGTGGACAAATCGACAACTTTTGCCGAGTATCCGAAGTCATTGCTATTTTTGCGTGTGGACAAATCGACAACTTTTGCCGAGTATCCGAAGTCATTGCTACTTTGAAGAATACGAAGTTTAACTCATCAAAAACCACTGTGCTTGGGTACATTTTGCAAATGCAAGAGATCGTTTCGCGGGCAGACATTGATGAAAACCAAGTGGTGCAACATATTATTCATGGATTAGGAGACCACTCACCTCATGTCGCAGTATTGTATCCTGCCACTACCATTGATCAGTTGAAGGAATTATCTCGGCGTTATATTCAATTGCGAGCAATGTCATCACAAAGTGCAAAACCAATTACGGCAGCTAATAAAATGGATCGTACTGCCGTGGCACCAAAAAGTCAGTGCTATAATTGTTCAGGATACGGCCACTTATCAACTGCATGCCCAAAGCAAAGAGACAGAAGGGGTCATGTTTCCGATGCAGTTCCAGTGAACATATTCTGAAGGATTGTCCAAAGCCAGCACCGCAACCAAATGCCCAGCGAGTTGCATTGTTGGATGAAGACACAAACCAAATGGAAGTAGAGGAAGCCACTAGAGGATTGTCAGAACTTAATATGGTAAGTGTTAGTTTTCATTCTGAACCTGATGAGCAGTACAGTGACTTTTTGTCCTTATTTGATACCGGCAGTCCGGCTAGCTTTGCAAGGCGTTCAATAATTCCTGAAAAGTTTTTGACTACTAAGACGTGCTTTACTGGATACCAAGGTATCGGAAACTTTAAGATAAATTCTTACCGTCGTGTTAATATTAAATTGAAATTTGGCGGATTAAATCACTCACTTCCTGTTTTTGTTGTTACGGATGAACTTCTTCCCACCCATTTGTTATTGGGTCGGGACTTTTTAAAAGCTTTTGGAATAAAATTAAATATGCTTTCTTCTTTGTACTTTATAAATAATAATATTGAATTGAATTTTGAAAATGATCCAAATAAAATGAATTTGAATGGACGTATATTGTGTTTTCGATTCCGTTACCAGTGGAAGTTGCGCCACGCCAAGTGATAATGAAAATCCTTCAGTTTATTCCGATGAAGCGTTTATGGAAATTCCAATGACTATTGGTGAAGTCGTGATAGAAAATTCCGAATCGATTCCGAAATCTGTTCCGTGATTGATTCTGATAAATTTTGTATTCCGCCTAATTTAGCTAAAAACATTCCGAATATCGATCTTTCCGATTACTGTGAGAAGAGTTCTGCTACTAGAAATAACTTAAGAAAAAATTATTCAGTACCACCCTGCTAGACAGTGCTATGACATTCAGTCAGCTTTGGAATGTTGCCTTTGAGAACATGATGGGAAATCGTGATGTAAATATAAAACAGCTGATATTTACATCAGGATTTTCTATCACGTTTTCAAAAGCAACATTACAAAGCTGACTGAATGTCATAACACTGTCTAGCAGGGCAGACATTTTCGCTATAGACATAAGTCTGTTTTCTCCTAATGTCAACATTTGTAATCAATTAAATTCAACTGAAGTGGAAAATGTACGCAATATTTTGCATGAAAATTATTTCGATTTAGAAAATATTCCTGCTATTGAACATGACTATGAAATGAAGATTCGGTTGTCAAGTGATATTCCTGTAAGATTTAGTCCCAGAAGATTGTCATACTACGACAAACAAGAGTTGAACAAAATTATAAAGAAACTCCTAAATGAAAATATTATAAGAGCGTCTGACTCCTCGTATGCGTCTCCCATTGTATTAGTTAAGAAAAAGTCTGGTGAAATAAGGAAGTGTGTGGATTATCGTTCCCTCAATAAGATAACAGAACGTGACAACTATCCTTTGCCCCTAATCGAAGATTGTTTAGAACGGATGGAGGGAAAGGAATATTTTACCACCTTGGATTTGAAAAGTGGTTTTCATCAAATTAAAGTTTCTGAAGACTCCGTAAAACTGACTGCCTTCGTAACCCCTATGGGCCAGTACGAATATACCCGTATGCCGTTTGGACTGAAGAACGCGCCGGCGGTATTTCAGAGGTTTATTAATTTCGTTCTTCGACCGTTTATTGAGGAAGGTTTAGTTGTAGTATATATGGATGATATCACTTTAATGACAGAAACACTTGAAGAGCATTTTACTTTGCTGCAGAGATTATTGCGAAGATTGGCCCAGTTTCGATTAGAGTTGAATTTTAAAAAGTGTCAGTTCTGCTACCGCGAAATTGAATTCCTTGGTTATTGCATAAGCAAAAATGGCATAAGGCCTAATGATAGACACTTGAAGGCCATCAAAGACCTTCCAGCTCCGAAAAATCAGCTCGAGGTTCAGCAGTGCTTAGGCTTGTTTTCATACTTCCGAAGATTTATTCCTTCATTTTCACGTATAGCCAAGCCACTTTTGGATTTGATTAAAAAGGATGCGAGGTTCAATTTTAGTTCAGAGTGTAGTTCAGCCTTTCAAGAGTTAAAAAGTAAACTGCTTGAATCTCCAATATTATCTATTTATCATCCGGACAAGGAAACCGAGCTTCATTGCGACGCCAGTGCCATAGGTTTCGGAAGCGTACTGTTGCAACGCCAGGTTGATGGTAAATTCCATCCTGTTGCATTTTACTCTAAACGTACTACACAGGCTGAAGCTCGCTATCATAGCTTCGAGCTAGAGGCGCTGGCGATAATATATTCTCTGCGTCGGTTCCGAACATTGAAATTAAAGAAATGATCTATATGGAAGTATAAATATATGCATAAAAGGACACTGAGAAGGGTTTACCTTCAAGCTGGGTAGTGGCCTAAGGTGCTAGACCTTCTAGCATACAAGTCACTACAGTGTTGTGAGTTCGACTCTCACAATGCCGGGAAGAAAAGTCCTTGAAGAGATGTAACTCCAGTATCATCGAAACATATGTCGGCTTGTCTGGTTCCTGCAGCGCGTAGGTAAATTTTTCTCAAAAAACACATTTTCATACAATCCCGAAAATTGCTTGTAAATACCGTCGGTATAGGCGGCCGCCGTGGTGTAGCGGTTAAGTGTTCGGCCTTCTACACCAAGTCGTGGCGGTTCGATGCCCGACAAAAGTAACATCAAAAATTATTTAGAAAAAGAATTTTTCTAAACGGGGTCGCCCCTCGGCAGTAGTTTGGCAAACTCTCCGGGTGTATTTCTGCCATGAGAAGCTTCTCAGCAAAAAATTCATTTGCTTTGCAAGTGCCGTTCGGAATCGGCAAAAAACTGTAGGTCCCGCCAACTTGTAGGAAAAACTCAAAAGCAACACACCACAAGTTGGAAAGAGAAGCTCGGCTAAAAATCTCGTTAGAGGTTATGATAACCTGTTGGTATATCGCCGCCATTAGTATTTACAGCAATAGACTACAAGTCAAAAGCAACAAAGAGTTTAAATGTTATAAATGGAAAAATATCCGTGCTTAATTAAGCATAGAAAATTCTTTCATAAGTTTCACACCAAGTCCTAAAAATTCGCAAATCTTTCATATAAGTTAGCATTGAAATTAAAGAAATGTTCTATATGGAAGTATAAATATATGCATAAATGGACACTGAGAAGGGTTTACCTTCAAGCTGGGTAGTGGCCTAAGGTGCTAGACCTTCTAGCATACAAGTCACTACAGTGTTGTGAGTTCGACTCTCACAATGCCGGGAAGAAAAGTCCTTGAAGAGATGTAACTCCAGTATCATCGAAACATATGTCGGCTTGTCTGGTTCCTGCAGCGCGTAGGTAAATTTTTCTCAAAAAACACATTATTTCATTTTATTTTATGTTATTTTATTTAAGTTTTTATTTTATTTTATTATACCTTTCATGAACATGAAATGGTATTATAACTTTGGTCCGATGTTTGTAAGTATGAGAAGAAGAAGAGATAGACCCATCAATAAGTATACCGAAATGATCAGGATGACGAGATGAGTTGATTTAGCCATGTCCGTCTGTCTGTCTGTCTGTTTGAACGCAAACTAGTCCCTCAGTTTTTGAGATATTTGGCTGAAATTTTGTATGCGGCCACCATTTTCCAATATAGGAATCATTTGTCGGAACCAGCAAGATCGGACCGATATTACATATAGCTCCCGTATAACCGATTATTCCGATAAACGGATTTTGGGCTATAACTCCTGTAATTAAACACGTAGAAACGTGAAATTTTGGAAGCATCGCTATTTTTATATGTAAAATATCGATGTTGAAAATCATTGAGATGGGATAAATATTTCACATAGCCCCCATACAATCGATTGTTCCGATAAACGGATTTTGGGCTATAACTCCTGTAAATAAACACGTAGGAACGTGAAATTTTGGAGGTATCACTATTTTTATATGTGAAATATCGATGTTGAAAATCATTGAGATGGGATAAATATTTCACATAGCCCCCATACAATCGATTGTTCCGATAAAGGGATTTTGGAAGATAACTCCTGTAATTATATAGGTAGGAACGTGAAATTTCATAACTATTGCTATTTTAGAATGTGGAATGTCGATGTTAAAAATCAATGAGATTGGATCAATATAACACATCGCCCCCATATAATCGATAGTTCCGATAATTTCGGTATGAGCGGAAGTTAAATTCACACAGGCTGTACTGGGATCAACCAGAGAAAATCGTTACGCTTATTCATGAAAGGTATTTAGCCTTCGGCACAGCCGAAGACAGCTTTCCTTACTTGTTTTGTTTTATTTTATTTTATTTTATTTTATTTTATTTTATTTTATTTTATTTTATTTTATTTTATTTTATTTTATTTTATTTTATTTTATTTTATTTTATTTTATTTTATTTTATTTTATTTTATTTTATTTTATTTTATTTTATTTTATTTTATTTTATTTTATTTTGTTTTATTTTATTTTATTTTATTTTATTTTATTTTATTTTATTTTATTTTACTTTATTTTATTTTATTTTATTTTATTTTATTTTATTTTATTTTATTTTATTTTATTTTATTTTATTTTATTTTATTTAATTTTTTTTTTTTTTTTTTTCTTAGTGTTTTATTTTATTATTTTATTTTATTTTATTTACTTTTATTAAATTTTATTATTCTAGCATTTTTACATACCAGAGTTTGCCCTGTGGCTGAAATTCAACCCTTTGGCTATTTCTTTAATTTTCCTTTCTTTTCCTTATTTTTTCATATTTTTCGTTTCTATACATTCCGATTTTTTCCCCCTTTCCTCCCTCTCTGCACCATTCAGAAATATAGTTTCAATATTGATAGTTTTTTTATTTTAGGTCGTCTTTATTCGTCTATCTTTCTCTTCTCTCCTTTCCTTTCCTTTTATTTTCTTTCCTTTCCTTCCTATCCTTTCCTCTCCTTTCATATCATTTTCTTTCCGTTGCATTTCTTTCCTTTCCTTCCCTTCCCTTCTGTTTCATTTCCTTCCCTTTTCCTTTTGCTTTGTTTCCTTCCCTCTCCTTTCCTTTCCTTTCCTTTCCTTTCTTTTCCTTTCCTTTCCTTTCCTTTTCTCTGTTATCATTTCATTTTATTTCCTTTCTTTTATTTTCTCTTCTTTTTTTCCTTAATTTTATTTTCTTACCTTAACTTTCCCTCCCATTACATTCCTTTTTTCCTTTTATTTTCTTTTCATTTCATTTATTTTCTTTTCTTTTTTTTCTTTCCTTAATTCTCCATTACATTCTCACTTTTTTCTGAGATTTCTTTTCCTACCATACCTTTCGTTTCCTTCCTTTTACTCCGTTTCCTTACTCTCTTTCTTTTCCTTTTCTTAACTCCTTTAGTTTTCTTTCTATTCCATTCATTTCCTTTAATTATTTTTTCTCTTTTCATTCCCTTTCTTTACTTTTTTTCTTTCTTTTCCATACCTTCCTCCTCCCTACATTTCTTTCCTTTCTTTTTCTTTAATTCCCTTTCTTTGTCTTTATCAATTTGCCTATCTTTTTCATTATTTTACTCTTCAGTACCTTTCCTTTCTTTCCCCACCTTTTTTTCTTTTCCATTCCTTTTCTTTGCCACCTTTACTTGCCTTTGATTTTTCTCTCTTTTCCTTTCTTTACTTTAACTTTTTCTTTATTTTCCTTTTATCCATTCCTTTCTTTTCCCATTCTTTCCTTTATTTTATACTTTTATTTATTTCATTTTGTTCTATTTTTGCTTCTCTGCATACATATTCACAGATTTTTTTTTTGTAAACCTGTTTGTACCTACGCTCAATAAAGTTGATGGGCTGGCTGATGTTTATTATTGCTGCCAACAAAACAATTCTTGCTCGCACACTCGGGCCCTCCCCAACAGCGATGATTGCAAACACAACAATTCAAGTGGTCATACCTACACAAATTACATCGGCTCTATAAAGTGAATTTAGCATTTGTAGTAGTGCGCTTTTTAAATCAGTTTTTTCATATTATAATTAATTTTTTTTTTAATTTTATGTTTGTTGACGCACACTAATCTCGGGGAGACCTATTGATACATATACCTTGGGATTGTGTTTATTGCAAAAAAGGGGGAAAATTTTTGAACATTACGCATTTAACATCGCTCATTTGCTGCAACATCGTCATAACTCACAAAATGTGATATTACAGAAAACGCATTTTTAGTTTTTGAATTGCTGTATATTTATATGGGATAAGTAATTAATTCTATCCCGATGCTGCGTGAAATGGTAAAACCTCGGATATAACACTTTGCCAGTTGATCAAACATATTATTTCCGATATATTAGTTACGTTAACCCAAAATTTGGGTTTTTTGAGTTATGACGATGTTGCAGCAAATGAGCGATATATATAAGATAAGTAATACGGCTGATACATTAGCGCAAATTCCGAATTAACTGCGCTTTTGGGAGTTAACTTGAGCATAATCTTCATCATAAACTCCCAAAAATTAAGAAGATTTGAGCAGTTTTAAAAAATTTTGCACTGGCAACACTCTGTACATAAATAGACAACAACACCAAGAAACACTAGGAAATTAAGGGTAGCTGACAGATAGGCGTCGCGCTGGTTTCTAAGATCCGACTTTCGACAACTAGATGTCGCTGAGGTAGGTAAGAACATGGTGCAATAACAACCAAAGTAGTAATTCTCAATGCTGTTAATCTTCAATTTTGTGTGTATCAGGGTAAAATTTGGATCTGATTAAAGAAGATTTATTGGAGATAATCTCCGTGTGTGTATCCATAGCATAAGAGTTTTGTGAGTTGTAGACCGGGTTAAAAATTCCTATTGAAACTTAATGTTGAACTTTTTGAATATGCCTAGGCGCTCATAAAAACAAGCAAGCAATATTAATAACTAAACGAGTATGAATGTTTGTTCGTAATGCTATGGATAGACACACGGAGATTATCTCCAATAAATCTTCTTTAATCAGATCCAAATTTTACCCTGCTACACACAAAAATGTAGATTAACAGCATTGAGAATTACTACTTTGGTTGTTATTGCACTATATTCTTACCTACCTCAGCGACATCTAGTTGTCGAAAGTGGGATCTTAGAAACCAGCGCGACGCCTTTCTGTCAGCTACCCTTAATTTCCTAGTGTTTCTTGGTGTTGTTGTCTATTTATGTACAGAGTGTTGCCAGTGCAAATTTTTTAAAACTGCACAAAATCTTCTTAATTTTTGGGAATTTATAATGAAGATTATGCTCAAGTTAACTCCCAAAAGCGCAGTTTTTTCTGTTTTTTTTAAACACACTAGTTACAATTCACTAATGCACAGTTTACATACATACATATATAGTACATACATATGGACCTTTTTATGACCAATAAATAATTAAGTATAATAGAAAAGTGAACTAGCCTTTAGTATGTGTTGATTTTCGTTTGCAAGCGGGTGTTTTAGGTTCATCATTTAGGTTCAAGTGAATGTTTTAAGTTCAAGTGAATGTGTCTATAGTTTCGTGTCGTTTTCAAATCCTTATACGAGTGGTTTCATAAAATCCTCATATAACTCTGTTGAATTTTAGTGGCTTAGCATGAATACTTTCAGAGATATGCACCATGAAAAATGCCATTTGTATGAGAGGTGCCCGCACTCTTGATTCATCGATGGTTTTTAGTGTCTGTTCTTAAGTTGGTTATGATCGGCCAATCCGTTTAGAACGCAACTTAAGCTATGCATACATACACAAATACAATATTTGAAACTTATATATTATATATATACATATTGTCACGTTAGCCGATGATTAATTGTTTTTTAATTCAAATATGTATCTATTACAAAGGATAAAATTTACCAAGTATTATTTAAAGTCATTAGTATATAAATTAAAATTTTTAGCTGATGAGAGCCGCATACGTCCGCCCAGTTTCGCTTTTCAACACTAACTCCTCATGCTCATCGCTTTAGAGCTCGGCCTCTCCTGACTTATCGTCACCAGGTGGCGATTCGTCGTCGCTGTCTTCTTCTTGTTCTGGACCAAGAGTACACCACGGTTTCAATCCGTCACTAGCTAACACGCCAGAGTAACGACGTTGTGTTTTAGGTACATCGGGTAAATCTTCGACCAAGTACATGTCATGTGGCAACACTTTGGTAATAACATACGGACCCTTGAAGAGCGGATCAAGTTTATGCGAAGTACCAGTTGCTGTTGGTACATATTCGGTCATTACTAAATCTCCTACTTCATAGTGCTTTGGGGATTGGTGTCGTTTATCGTATCGCTCTTTCCAGTCCTGCTTTGCCTTCTTCGTTGATGCATGTGCCTCTTGACGTCTGTACTCGACGTCTGCAGGATCACTGACCTCATCTTCGATGGCTTGAATCAATCGGTTCGTGGAGACATCGCGTGGACTGAAGTTAAAGACCAACTGATTCGGACTGAACTTAGTAGTTGCATTTGCTTGTGAATTGATGTTCCATTGCAGAGTGGATAATGCTGCGCCCCACTCTCGGTTATTCGTTGTCGTACATTTCAATGAAGCTAGAACGGTTTTATTAATGCGTTCCGCCTGCCCATTTGTTCGCGTAGTTCGGACCGCCACCTTTACGTGCTGAATGCATTTCTCTGCAATGAAACGTGTAAATTCAGCTGAAGTGAAAGCTGTACCTCGATCTGTTGTCAGTCTTCTCGGTTGCCAATACGTCAGGAAGATATCTCGAAGCGCGTTGACCACTGGTGTCGTTTTTGTACTGCACACGGCCTTCAGGATGCAGTACTTACTGAGCGCACACACCACCACTAAGACGTGCAGATTTCCCTTTTTGCTTTTGGGAATTGGCCCCAGATGATCTAAGTGCAGAGCCCTAAATTGAATCGGCATAACCTCGTCTGATACTTGTAGTTCACCCTCTGGTTTGCCCCCTTTGGCTTTGTTAAGGCAACACTCAGGACAAGCAGCAATGTCGGATTTCACATAATGTCGCAATCTCGGAAACCAGAAATGTTCTTGCATTCGTTTGATGGTCTTTTCCAAAGCGAAATGCGCCACCTTACTGGATTTGGTAATGCGCCACCTTACTGGCCTTGGCACCACCAGTTGCTTTCGGCCATTTACGTCTCGGTATAATCGCCCTTTTTTAGTGTATAGTCTTTGTACTCGTCTAGATTCTTCTTCTCTTCACTACGTAAGCCGCAAATAATTTCTTTGAGTCGTTCATCTTGCCATTGCATCGAGCCCAACCAGTCATCACCCTTTTCGAATACTGTGGCTGATCTTAGCCGCAGTATCAACTTTACCTGCTGGGAGTACTGGTGCTCGACTCATGCCGTCAACGTGTGCCATCTTCGACCCTGCTCGATGATGTGTTGTATAATCAAACTCCTGCAACTTCAACCACCATCGAGAGATACGTGGCGGTAATGGAGTTGTCGCCTTCGTTGTCGCCACCGCGTTACAATCGGTCACCACTTTGAATGCTCGACCCAGTAAATACGTCCGAAACCTTTGCAGCGACTCTACGATTGCCAGCACTTCCAACTCATGGCTAGCATATTTCTGTTCCGCTTCGCTGCATTTACGACCGAAGTAAAATACCGGTTTGTAACCTTCTGGCTCATCTTGTAGCAGTACGCCCGACAAACCCATGGCGCTTGCGTCGGTGTGGACCTCGTGGTTTTTCCCAGGATCGAATAACGTTAATACTGGCTTAGTGGTTACCATCTCTTTCAAACCTTGAAATGCCGTTTCTTGTGGAATTCCCCATTCAAACGTTGTACTCTTCTTTAATAGTGCTGACAGAGGGAGAGCAATCCCGCTGTAGTTTGGCACAAACTTGCGGAAAAATCCCGTCAGGCCCAGGAACTGTCGCACCATGGTCACTGAGCTTGGCGTTGAAAATTCGTTGATACACTTCGTCTTCTCCGGCCCTGGTTGTATGCCACCACCATCAATCGTATGGCCCAGAAAATTTACGGTTTCAGCCAAAAATGTACACTTTGATGGTCAGAGGGTCAAATTAGATTGCTTCATAGCCTCCAGGACATCGCGCAATACCTCGCATCCTTCCGACTCATCCTTAGTGGCAATGATCACCTCGTCTACATAGTTGATGATTTTGTTCCGGTTTGGAAGTCGTTTAATTATATTAACAATCGCTTCTTGAAATACCATTGGCGCAGTCACCAGGCCAAATGGCATCACATTGTTCTCGTACAAACCTTCATGCGTCAGGAATGCAGTGTATGGCTTTGAGTTTTCCTCCAATGGAATCTGGTAATACCCGGATGTCATGTCCAACGTTGTAAAATATTTATTTCCACCCAATCGTGACAGTTGCTCTTCGACTATAGGCTTTATGTAGTTTTTCTTTACTGTCACTTCGTTGAGTGCGCGGTAGTCGACGCACATCCTATTCTCGCCGTTGGCCTTTTTGACCAATAACACCGATGCCGCATGAGCAGAATCGCTAGGCCTGACTATGCCGTTGTCTAACAATTTCTTTAAAATGTTTCATAAAATCGGACGTTGTGAAAATGGTACCTGATACCGCTTACCGACGATCGGTTTTGTTGTCGTTACTTCGATACTCATCTTAACGTTATTACATTTACCTATATCAGCTATGTCTTCCGCAAAGCTTGAATAGTAAGTGTCTAAAAGATTCAGTAATTTTTCGCGCTCTTTCCTTTGTAAGCTATGCGGCACGTTGAAGGATTCGCTACCGATCTCATCTATGCGTAGAACATCGCTATCGATTACCATACGATACTCACTGTTCTGCAAAACATCGCGACCTAGTAGTATATCAGATGACAACATGTTATCGCCAACAACATATAGCGTGATCGGAACAGGTTTTTTATCTATCGTGGCGATAACTTCAACCTTGCGTTTAACCTGAACTTCTTACCCTCCAAATCCAATAAATCGTTTGCTTGCTTCGACACTTGTCATACCCTCTGCTGCCTTTGCACCGATCAACGAGCTTACGCTGCCCGTGTCAATGAAAGCCTCAAAATTCTTGCCATTCAATACCACTGTTTTTGTTATAGGTGGTGCTTCGACATTATCGTTTGGTTCATTTATTTTTGCTACCGTGGGCTTACTGGTACAAAGTTTTGCTTCATGCCCCACCTTGGAGCAAATCGTGCAACTCTGCTTGCGCTGCGGTCGTGGACATTTCTTGTCGATGTGCCCATAATCGTTGCAGTTGAAACACTTCGGCCCCGTTGGCTTACTGTTGCCTTGACCTTCAGTTTTTACGTGCGGGTGATGGCTAGTTGAAGCTGTCGTTGTAGTTCCCGAAATCGCTGTCAAATTTTTCAATGCTATTAATAGCTCACTGCATGTTGAAAAATTCATCGTTGCCAAATTTTGTGGCTTTAAATAAATTTAAAAATTTGTTTCTTTTGTTTTTTAACGACTTGAGTTCTCTAGTGTACCAAGGCATCTTATGTATACGCGGCGGCAAAAGAGAAACATTACTGTGCAGTATTCCAATAATGCACTCTAGAAACACTTCGAATCACTGCGAGACATTTTTAGCTAGAAAAAGCGAGTTCCAATCTATCTCGGATATAGTTGAGTTTAATAAATCGAAATTGGCATTACCATAGTCAAAGGACCGAGTAACATCTTGAGAGCTAGATATGTACATAATCCACGAATTTTAGCGATAATGGCAAAGTTACATGATGCATATCTGATTTACTGATAGGGAAAAGACACTCATTTAACTGGTATAACATATCTTCATCAATAAAAATAAGGGCAAGGATATTGCCTAGCATATTGAAAAAAGAATTAATTTGCGTAAGGTTAATACTAAACAAATTATCCAGGAAATTGATTTCCTGAGAAGAAACTACATTCGTAGGTGTTAAAATACCATTATTTAATAAATTAGACCAAACGATTTTACTTAAGTTAAAGTCTCCTAAAATGCAAAAATGATTATCATGATTATTCTCAAAAAGATGGATGACGTTGTCAACATGAGCCGAATATAACGATTCAGGGCTGTTAGGTGGAATGTAGGACACAAAATTAACAATTTTCCCCGCGAAAAATAGACGACCTAAAAGTACGTCTTACCGCGATCAAAACACCACCTCCTCTCAAGCAACCTGTCGTGCTTGCATCTCTGTCTTTCCTATAGATGTGAAAAAGATTTGGGTCAAAAAATTCAGCATCGAAAAAAAAATTGCTATTCAGCCAAGTTTCCACAATAACATAAACGTCGAAATCACATCGAGATGTAGCCAAAAAAAATTCTTTGGATTTCGTACGCATACCGGAAACATTTTATCGGGATTCAAATCATCTTTTAGCGAAACGATCAAATCAGGAAAATTATTATTATTTGCTACCCCCTTTAATTTATGCTGCAATGCCACGAGAACTCAGTCCTCACGCCAATTGTATGCACGACGTAACTGCTCGATTCGAACAATGAATTGCTGTGCTGCCGTAAGATCCTTTACCGGATCAAAATCGGGCATAATGCCTACCATGTCCTGTATTGACATTACACCACGCGTTGCTATACGCTGCCCGTTCAAATCATATGCGGCTTCTGCTTGTATTACCCCATTTTCATTGTTTTGTGGCGTATGTGAAATGCCACCATCTGTGCGTGCTGCATTTAATGTGCTGATAGCTGTAGTTAACGTGGACATGGCCTCTTTCAGCCCATTGATTTGCGCCTGTAAATCACTGCTCTCTTCTTCTAGCTCTGCTGGATCAATTTCGTCGCTTTCCAAAATTTCCTGCAACTTTGCCACCTTGCTTGCTTTCGTGCCGTTCATCATGGCATTGTTGTTTTGTAGGAGCTGGACCCTTAGCGATACTAGTTTGATCATTCTGCAATTGATTTTTCTTTTAGTTATCCGTAAATTAATAATATTTTATAATTCCCTTTTTAATTTTGCAAGTCCAAGTTTTTGTGCACTGCCCCCCCTTTTACAACTCTCCTTCACATCTTTCTTCGCATTCGCACTATATCCCTCCCTCTTTCCCTTCATTCCCCTCTTTCCTTCTACCACGCCCCTCTTCCACTATATCCCATTCGTATTGGCCCCTGTTAATTAGGCCTAATTCTACCCACGGATCGGTTTCCTGATCCACTTCCCGAAAGTAAGAAAGAAAATAAAAAAGTAAGGAAGTCTAAGTTCGCCTGGAACCGAGTATTTAATATCCAGTTTAAATGGCTATGGTCTACAAGTAAAAGTTCTGCTTGTTAGCTACTAAATTTTGTTATTTAACAAAATAAATTACCTAAATACCTGATCGTTATGTGTTTCTCTAAATGTTCCATATCGGCGCACACACAGAAGGTATATTAAGGTTGAAATGGAATGGAAAAGGTCTGGCCGGACTCATGTGTAAGACGAAGGGTTAAGAAGTTAACTTCTTTCACGTGTACTGGCTACACGCGGTTTTTTTTATTTATTTTATTTTATTTTAATTTATTTTATTTTATTTTGCTTTATTTTATTTTTTTTATTTTTTTATTTCAATTTATTTACCTTTTGTACTTAATTTTATAGTATTTGGTTTTATTTTATTTACATTATTTTATTTATTTTTTTTTTTGTTTTTTTTTATTTCATTTTTTATTTTTTTATTATTCGTTTTATTTAATTCTTCTTTTCATCTTTTTTATTAATTTTGTTCAACTGTTTTTTTTTCTTGTATCTTATTTTATCTCATTTAACTTTTTTAAAGTGTTTAA
Organism: Campiglossa producta; assembly: GCA_964058755.1. NCBI lineage: Eukaryota > Metazoa > Arthropoda > Insecta > Diptera > Tephritidae > Campiglossa > Campiglossa producta. Next base: position 46,646,197 of record CAXKVI010000002.1, read on the forward strand.
TACCGTATTCTTGAAACGTTTTAATCTCTCTTAATTTCTTTCCCTCTTTTGCTCTCAAAGGCTGCTATATTGTATAGTATAGCAATCGATATTAAACGTATTTACCACCCCAGTATATCTGTGATAACAACTCAAGTGTTTGCAAAAGAACTCAAGTGAACAAAATAGACTACGAAAGCAACAGCACAGAATCTGCCAAGTGGGTAAATAAAGCGTAGTATTTACGATTCGTAATTCTTGTTAATATTGTCAACAATACATTGAAATTAGGCTATGTACTGACATAGATACCAGAGGGCATGTTGTATTTCGATGATGGGCGTTGCATATAAGCCACGCCTGCTTTGAAGTTAAAAGTTAATAAAATAACAGTCAACTGAGCTTTCAACACATTTTAACGACAAACCAACAGGAACTTGAAAATTCACAAAGCGCGTCAGGACAATAACGGTAATAAAAAACCACGAAATGCCATAAACTTTTCACGCCACCAATTCTTTTTTACACAAAGAGGCCATTTTATACGCGAATGAATATATATATTTTTTTTTACTTTTCTAGCGTTGCATAGGTCAGTAGCTCTTTTGCCTCCCCTACCTCCACCTCATCTCTCACCTATACAAAGAGCATATATACGAATGCGGCTCCATAAAACATGCCTGAAACTTGATACTCTGGTTTTATGTTCCCTTCTACTGTTATATTGGCGCATAAAAAAATGAAATAAATTATTTTAAAATTCTTTTTAGCTGCTTGTTACATGCGCGATATTCGCATTTCTTTTGCTGGATTAACAAAAGGGGAGTACACCACAAAGCTATTAAAGTGCCAATGCCACCTTTGTGGTTTTTTCAATCATTGAATTGAGGTGGGTTTTCCATAAACGCCAATTTGAAATTTATACACAAAAGTTTTCGTAGTTCATGAAAAATATATTTGTATGTATTTGGTATAAAGGCCACTCAATACCACTACCAGTAAGTATACTCATGTTCTTTACATATACCTACATAAATAGTTGGTTACATGGGGCCCGGCTGGAAACAGTAATGCTTTGCTTTGATTTTCTCCAAAATCAATTGCATAATACTGTGACGTATTTCCAATCGTCATACTTGCTTTTACTGGATTCGACCGCTAATTGTTAAATAAAACGCGCCTTATTAAAGTAACCGAACTCTGTTACAACTCAACTAGAACTAACTTACAGCTAGGAATTGTCCAGAATATTCAGCCGCATCGCATGACCTCCCATCTGGCAGTGCACTGGCAACACACACACTCATCACGAAGAGATCTGTCTTGGAGAAGCCTAGTCATTCCGCTGACCGTCTGGCGGCGACAACTGGCCAAAGAGGCTACGACAACTATTGTTTTTGAATAAACAATGAGTAGCTCTGCCCAAACGTGAACTCTTCCTGGCAGACGAGGAAACGATGGTTTTTAAGTGAGAAGGGTAGGCAATGGTCATTCTGCGAGTAAAAGACTAATACGCTTTCCTAAGTGATAGTAGGGGCCTTCATCCCCGCTCTCCAGAAGGAGACGAGCTACAACCCGCCGACGTTGTGGGCTGCACAGATAGAAAACATTACACAACAAACGTGTTAGTCAATACATTTATAAACATGGGATTGATGGCAGCAGTAGCCAGATTTCAGTCTGTGAAAGATAAATAAAACATATATCAGCTGTTTGAATCTTATTTTACTGCAAATCTTACCACAATTTGCGGAGAAAAGACAATTTTTTAAACATATTACAAAAATAAACAAATTTTTTATTTATTTATTTTCAATCATTGAAAGGTTAAAAAGTCAGAACAAACCAAGGCGAATTCATTACAGGTGGCATCCTCCCACCATATGGTTTCTTCTTCTTCCTTGAAAATCGAATCGTAGCTGTCAAATTGCTTATGTTGTTGCTTTGTCTGACATTTATAGTTACAAGGAGTGTGTGCGTGCGTGTAAATCTGAATTAGCTCGAACATACCTGTATGAATTCGCCTTGGAACAAACGGATTTGGAATAAAAAGTCATTTCAAATTCTTTTTCACTTTGACATTTTACAGTAAAAAATTTGAATCGAGGCGAATATGGCCCAATTCGCCCTGCTGTTATCATATGTGAATTTGCCTTTTAGTAAGACTAAATTTAAAATACTCAATTCGAAATACAAAATACTTTCACATATTTAACTATGATATAGTAAAACACACAATCACTACAAATTTTAAGTAGTTACGAGCAGTAACAACGGAGATATTCCAAATTTACAAAGCTATCTTTGCATGCGTTCAATGTAAACATTTTTTTGTTTTTTGCCTCTCCTGTAAAAAATTTTTTATGTCAGTTAGGGCCTTTGTGAATTAAGGTGACGTACTATTTTCTACTCAAATATACACCACTTTCCATATAAATAAGTTCTATACATTTAAATTTCGTCACAATACTTTTAAATTTTTCCTGGAAGATAAATCCAAATGCATGATAAACCCCTAAGGAAATATTTTTTGCGGAAATATAAGATAGAAGAAGTGCTTTGTTGTCTTGATTGTTACCTACCTCATGCCAACTTCCCGAATTATTTAAAGAACCATGAATAAATCCAAGCACAAAGGTCTTTTTACGTACAAACGTATATAACCAACTAACAAATAGTCTACACAGAGAAAAAATAAGCTGGTCATATCAACCAAAAATTTGGGTTGATTCAACCAAAATCACGGTAAATTCTTATCAATTATCCATTGCTGTTGTTTAAACTGCATTGAAACTTACGCGATTCACAACCTCTAGTATTTCATGCTATTTGTCTATTTTTCAAAAAATTTATATTGGAAACCATGGAAACATACAACGATTGACGAATACGACACCCCTTGTGAAATGCCTAACTGTTAACCTCAACTCAACTATTGTTTTAAAAGAAAATTTTGTTGTTTAGGGTATTGCTCTATATATAAAATAAAATAAGTGTTATTTTAAAACCAAAAGGAGTCAAAGTAAAAAAACTACTTATTTTCGCCAAAAACTCAAAAGGAATAATTTGATAAAAATTATTCGACTGGTCAAAAGTCCACAAAATTTTCAAAGTTCGTATATATAATGAGAAATAATAACAATAACTAAATTATAAAAATAAAAGTATTTTTAAGATCTTATATTGACTTCACCGAGAATCGAACTCAGGTGTCTACCAGGAAGCCATCGTATACTTATGCTTGCCAGCGTCTAACTACAGATTGATTCTAAAATACACCACACTTTCTCAGGTTGCTTTGTTGCCTTCAGCGAGAATCAAGCTCACAATATTTGACTACTGAACGGAAGTGTTTACCATGTTGCCATCGTATACTTATGCAGCTCTGTTCTATGACAGTAATGGTAGTATCTTCTACGTTGGATTAATTGCGGGGGTTTGTTGTTTTTAAAATGACAGTTCCTTCGCTGTTGGGTTCACTGCAGAAGTTTGTTGTTTTAACACAACATTTTGTTTTAATCAACAAAAACTCTGTCAGTTCTACTAAACTTAATTGGATGATGCAATAAATTTAAACTGCATTTTCCTTCGCAATTGAATGCAGCTACTTCAACAAAAAAATCCAGTCAAATAACCAAAATTTGGTCAATTTAACGGAATTTGGTCAACTTCAGTGCCATTTTTTTCTGTGTAGTCCATTTCAGCATTTCCATACTTTGCTTCCAATTCAAATGACAACAAGAATTTGGGACTTATTTTTTAAGTGCCAAGGGATTTTGCTTGAGATTTCATAGGTACTCTTTGAAATATTTTTTTGGCAAAAAGTCAGGAAATGCTAATTAAATTATACGAAATTTGGTAAATTCCGTAAGTATGTTTTTTTTTTTCAATTAAATGTAGTAAATGTGAAAAAAATCGTGTAATGGTATTATAATCCAGAAGCAATATTATACATACGTACATACTACGGAGCTCCTATCGGAGTATCTCTCCAACCAGCACTTATGCGGAACGTAGATATATTCAGCTTTGAATTTCCTCTACCAATTTATTTTTTTTTATCGCCAATTTTAAAACGTCTAAGGAGGTTTATCAAACTGACTAACTGAAAACCAGCAGAAGCAAAATGACTCTCAAGTGATTATCGCGCAGTAGGTGCCTGTAACCTACAACCAGCGACAGCAGCGGGTTGCCATTTTAATGTGTTTTTAGTTGATACGTGTGTGCAAAGCAATGGAAATGCAAATACAATATGTAACTCATTTTACATTTTTCCCATTTTCTTGCTTTCAAAAATATACTCCCGCACCTGTTCACTTTTTTACGTTACTCATACGCCACGTACTGCCGTTGATGCGTTCACCGTAATTTGGTGACAACAACAGCTGGTTTTTAAATTATATACATTAAAATATGTAAATTTTTGCACACAATTTTTGCTTGAACGTGTATTTAAACATTTGAACATTTCATGAATATCACGTTAAATGTGTGCGCAGAACGCTTAAGAGCATTTGGGTCTGAACTACTTAGTAAACTCGTACACTTGCACGAATAAAAATAACATAAAACTGAATGAGCGTTAAGCGTCACAGTGCCACATCATCATTATCCTCACAGATTACATGCTAGCCATGCATATCAACTTAAGAAATCTGTTTATGTTGTAACTTAACGTTGAATAAGTGTTTGCGAATGGATAGTGCGTTTCATAAACATAGGCCAATTTGGGTTGACTACAATTCACTTTCAATACATTCAATATTATAAAAATTAAATCGTTAAAAAGAATAATATAAAAAAAAAGTAAAACAAAATAATATCAAAAAATAATAAGATAGAAAACTATTAAATAAACAATAATTAAATAAGATTAAATATAAAAAAAACATAAAATAAAATAAAATTAAATGAAATAGAAAAAAATAAACTAAAATAAAACAAAATATAAAAAGATAAATTAAAATTGCTTAAAATCTATTATTTTGTGTTAATAAATAAATATTTAAATGAAAAAATTAAACTAACCTAAAACAAAATAGTGTGAAATAAAAGCAAGTAAGGAAAGCTGTCTTCGGCTGTGCCGAAGGCTATATACCTTTCATGAATAAGCGTCACGATTTTACTGTTCGATCCCCAGTACAGGCTGTGTGAATTTAACATTAGGTCATACCGAAATTATCGGAACTATCGGGGGCGGTGTTTTATATTGGTCCAATCTCATTGATTTTTGACATCGGCATTCCATATTCAAAAAGAGCAATAGTTACGAAATTTCTCGTTCCTACCTATCTAATTACAGAGTTATCTACCAAAAAATAAATATTTATCCCATCTCAATGATTTTCAACGTCGATATTGCACCTATAAAAATAGCAATACTTACAAAATTTTACGTTCCTACCTGTTTAAGGGTGGATACCTTGCCGCGGTACGAGGGCTTAAGTCGATAGCCACAGGGCTACGCTCCCATTGTGATCATACATAGCTCCGTACGGCACTTCATCACGAGAGCAGCCTAGCGACGACAAAGATCTTCCCCCTCCCAATCCAGGTTGTTATGCAAAACCGTGCCCATTGGACGTTTGCAGCCGGGAGGCAAATCGTGGCTGTATTTGAACGGAGCCTCTCTGATACCGGGTCGCCTCAGAGAGTAAGCATGGCCTTACCGCGGTACGGGGCTTTGCCGCGGCGGACGACACATTTTCCCCTACTCTTCCCTCGGCCCTAAGCTGGCCTTGTCCGGCGATGGGTCGTACGAACAAGATGAACTCAAATAACCTAAATAAAAACGAAAAACCTAAAAAACAAACAACGCCAAATTTCACTCCTCAGCAAAGGCGAGCTATGGAGGAGCAGGCGAGAAAGCAAAAACAACGCCGGAGGACAACCTCCGTTCCACAATCAAGGGGGGATCGACAGCGATGGCAACTACGAGTCGGTCAACCAACCCTCTATCGAGTAAGATTGACTTGATGGGAGCTAGCACCAGTGCGGTTGCCAACGCAGCTAAGCGGACAACGGCGGATGCTAAACTCCCATCAACCGCTGATATGAAAACCAGTATCTTTACGTCCGTGGCAGCGGCCTCACGACCTGACCTCGGAGTTTCGAAGGAGAAGGAAGCTGCAACTGAGATGTCGGCAAGGAGAGCGACCGCGATGGCAACTACGGGTCCGCACTCCCGGGAGACATCTCCCCGCCGCTTCACATACCACGAGAAAAGATTGGCTGCAAAGATCCTGAAGAGGTATGAAGGGGTACCGCAGGAATCGCTGTCGCCGAATTCCAGTAAATCGGTAGAGCTAGCGAAAGCTGTAATACCGGATTTCCAAAAATTTTTACATGCCAAAGAGGTTAAGTTAACCCTTTCAAGCGCCAGAGATCGGACCTGGAGTTAATTTCCCCTCCCAAGCGGCATCAGAATACCCCTGGAGCGGGCAAACGAAGCTTTGCTGAGGTAACCAAGGGCAGGATCCTTATAGGCGTCCTTGACCGAGGCAATGACCGTCTGGCCATCCCCAAGGACCGGTGGCGTTACGTGCGAAATGAACTCGGCAACATTCTTCTCAACGTTGCTCCGGAGATTCCGGGTAGTTCGGCGCGAGTAACGGATGCGGGTTGGCACCAGGGTCAGATTAAATTACTCGCATGCGAGGATGCAAAAACCATAGCACTGTACAAGGCAGCAGCTGCTAAACTGGGTGAAGTCTACTAGGGCGCAAAGATAGAAGTCGTCGACTGGAAGGACATTCCAGCTCGTCCAAGGGCAAGGGCGTGGATTCCGGCCATCCCTGACGAACCCGAGAGAATTCTCGGGATGCTACGGCTAATGAATCCGTCCCTCCCAACGCATGACTGGAGTGTCAATCTGGTCGGGGATGCGGTAGGGCCCGACAGACAGGTGGTGTTCACCATGAATAAAGAGTCAATCGAGCCCCTCAAAAGGTGCAATGGCCTAGTACACTACAGCGTAGGCCAGATCGTTATCCACGTATATCGTGGTGATGCTCAGCGCGCTGCCTTCTCGGCTGCTCCGGGGGAACCGGAAAACGAATTACCAGAAGAGGGAGCGGAGGATTCCGATGCGGGAAGCATGTTATCCGCCACGTCCCTTGGCGATAGTGCTGTGAACAACTCGGAGAAGGAGGACAGCCTACAGGACGAGGAAGTCCTCGACGTCACGGTGGTAGCAGCCAACGCTGAGCGATTAAAGATAGTGGCATACGCAGACGATTTAGCTATTGCATTCAGAGGCAAGTTCCCACAAACTCTGTGTGACCTGATGCAAGTAGCACTGCGAGAGGTTTCGAGGTGGTCCTCTCGCTGCGGACTTAGTATCAACCCGGGGAAAGTGGAACTTGTCCTCTTCACCAACCGGTACAAAATACCGCCACTACGCCTACCAGAACTAGATGGCACGCGCCTGGGCTTGTCGGATAAGGCCAAGTTTCTAGGCATAGTTCTGGACAGGAAATTGAATTGGAAGGAGAATGTTCTTCAGCGCCAGAAGAAAGCTTGCATCGCTCTTTACACATGCAAAAGAGCCATTGGCAAAAAATGGGGGATCAGCCCTAGAGAGTATGCAGTTGGATCTACACGGCCATCATTCGCCCAATCATGCTGTATGGAGTCGTCATATGGTGGCCGGCGCTGAGCAAGGCAACATACCTGAATCTGTTGCGGAAAGTCCATAGATCCAATATGATCTGTATAAGCGGTGCGCTAAGGAAAACGCCCAACGAAGCGCTCCAGGCCATTCTGGGCATTTTGCCACTTGATCTGGAAGGGTTTCGGTCAGCGGCGGCATCAGCTCTGCGCCTAAGAGAAACCTCCAGTTGGGGTGCGGGTACTATTGGACACTCCAGTATTCTGGAAACTTACAGCTTTCTCCCTCTAAGCACAGATCGTTGTGCGACCACTACAGTCGGGGATAGCTGTTTCAAAATAAACATTCCCAGCAGAGAAGACTGGGAGAGGACGGATTGGTGTCCCGAAACAAATGGTGGCACTTCCATATACACCGACGGCTCGAAGTGGGACGGCAGAGTTGGAGGAGGGGTTTATTCAAGGGATTTGGACCTTGAGCTCTCCTTCAGACTACCTGATCATTGTAGCGTCTTCCAGGCGGAAGTCTCGGCGATCCTGGACGCCGCGGCCTGGTTAAGCAAACGTGTTATCGGAGAAGATATCGCTATTTTCAGCGATAGCCAAGCGGCAATCAAATCCCTTGGCTCATACACGTTCAACTCTGAACTGACGCTCAGCTGTCGTCAATCTCTTCAGGAGATGGCCCAACAGAACCGCGTAAACCTCATATGGGTCCCGGGACATAGGGACATTGAGGGAAACTGTAAGGCAGACGAGCTTGCCAGGCAGGGCACGACCAAGCAGGTTCTTCAGGATAAAGAGCGCTTAGGTATGCCGTTTGCCACATGCAAACTAATGCTGAAGGAGCACACACTCCGTCAAGCCAACGAAAGATGGCTGCAATCCCCAGGGTGTCGGATATCGAAACAAACCTGGCCAAAATGGGATCTTAAAAGGTCTAGACGCATTTATGCCCTAACTAGGAGGGAAATCTGCATATTGATAGGGGTATTAACCGGTCACTGCCTCATTGGTAGGCATGCAGAAAGGCTAGGTATGCCCGACGATGCTGCAGGAGTTGCAAAGATGATGAGGAGGAGGAGGAAACAGTGGAGCACCTCATCTGCAACTGTTCGGCCTTAAGCGGCGCGAGAACGCGCTTTTTGGGAGTTCTGTTCCTAGATAGCCTAAGCCAGATCGCGTAACTGGACATAAAGGACTTGATGGGCTTCATAAAGTCATCTAAGTGGTTCGAGGAGCAGTAACGGTGTCGGTTTAGGAGTGTCAGTCCCGGGATTATGCTATGTGGAAAATCCCAACAACTCAGGGATTTTCCATATGGCTGGGTCCCGGGACTGACTTTCCTTGTGTTGGTGGTATCACAACGGGCCTTTCAAAACTGGCCTAAGTGTGCCTCTGCGGCAGCCACTTGAACCTAACCTAACCTAACCTGTTTAATTAATATATTAGAAAATGGTTGCCGCATACCAAATTTCAGCCAAATATCTCAAAAACTGAGGGACTAGTTTGCGTTCAAACAGACAGACGGATAGACGGACATGGCTAAATCAACTCATCTCGTCATTCTGATCATTTCGGTATACTAATTGATGGATCCATCTCTTCTTCTTCTCATACTAACAAACATCGGACCAAAGTTATAATACCATTTCATCTTCATGAAAGGTATTAAAAGAAATAGAAGTAAAATTTTTTCTGCCGGTTTTAGGTTAGGTTCTAGTGGCTGCCGCAGAGGCACACCTAGGCCAGTACCAAAAGGCCCGTTGTGATACCACCAGCACTAGGAAAGTCAAAAATCCCGGGACTGACACTCCTAAACCGACACCTTTACTCCTCCTCGTACCATTTAGATGACTTGATGAAGGCCATCATTTATATCCAGCTCCGCGACCTGGCTTAGGCACGGAAACTCCTAAAAAGCGCAATCTCGCGCCGCTTATAGCCGGGGAGTTGCAGATGAGCTGCTCCAACGTTTCCTCCTCCTCATCATCTTTGCAACTCCTGCAGCATCGTCGGTGGGGCACACCTAGCCTTTCTGCATGCCTACTAATAAGGCAGTGACCGGTTAATACCCCCGGTTTCCGGTAAACAGAAAAAAATTACACTGGTAAACTCAACAATTTCGTACTGTTCTCCTGAAGTTGACCAAATTCTGTTATTATGTTATTTTTTCAATACGATACGTGTGGTACGTGGACGCTCGAAATCGGTCAACTTAGCCGAAGGATTAACTTTCTCGCGAATTGAGTTTCGACTATATTAGCTCCCATTACATAGATTAAATGCACCATATTTATGTAGTCGCCCTTCTTAAGTCTGATTCTCTGTATCCATGCATGGATAGCTAAGTTTATGTATAACTTCAAAATCAACAAAAGTAAGTAGCTACTTAAGGAAATATATATGATATTTTGTATGTTTTATTTTTCCCTTATTAAAAGCTATTGTTTCATAATCTTTTATGAGCTAAGATTTTTTATTTAATTTATTTTTGGTCCTTTTGACAAACTTTTAGACAATATCAGCGGAGTGACTTGTTTGGTGAATGACAACGTAAACTCGAGAGCATGAGATAAGATAATAGAGATTACCCAGTGACTGACATTCCATGATCAAAAGAGGCCAGAATAATTTAGCTTCTAACTTTATTATTTACTAGTTGACTCCGCAGACGTAGTCCTGCCACAAATTTATTTCCCTGCATGTTTCTCTAACCCGATCCCTATATCTATTTTAATCCCTATCCCTATCTCCTTCGTATAGGAGGAACCACGCCTCCTTTATCGATATCCCCAGTTTTTTTTTTGAGGTGGTAGGGATTGATCTTATATAACTCCTCACAAAATTTCAGTGGTCTAACCTAAATACTTCCAGAGATATGGACTATGAAGTAATTCATTTGTATGGGAGGTGCCACGCCCCCTTTTTCATTATGCCCAACTTTTTTGAGGTGGTAGGGATCGATCTCGTACAACCCCTCACTAAATTTCAGTGGTCTAACCCGAATACTTCCAGAGATACGGACAATGAAAAATTCCATTTGTATGGGAGGTGCCACGCCACCTATATATAACAAGATATTTTTTAGCCTGTGACCATCCCTGGAAGATATCCAGTGCGTGTGTAAAATTTTAGGTTACATAATTTGAATTTTATATATATAAATTTATTTTAATTTAATTTAAATTTTTTTTAATTTAATTTTTTTATAATTATTTTTTTATTTTTTTTTCTATGTTATTTTATTTCATTTCATTTGATTTTATTTCTTTTATTCAGAAAGAGAAAGAGTGAATTGAGATTCCTTAATTTCACAGAATAGTTAAAACGTTTATCCACCGAATAAGTAAGTATGTATATCCTAAGATCATGCATTCCTCACATAGGTACTACTCTGACAGGTCTACATTAATTGGCATGCTCATCCATGTGAGTACTTTCATATTTTCTTGAAATCTGACATTCGCCATCTTCGTCATTTGTCTATGTACTCGTAACACATTTCTCTTTTACTTATTTTGTGATTTATTCAATTGAGAAATGTTTACTGTCCATCAAAGTGACAACTTGCAGCGTTTTATCTGTTTCTTAGTCGCCGAAATGTATTAAAGCAATGAAAGTGCAAAAGCGCATATATGCAATATAAACGAATGAACGTCAGTGCTATTACAAAAGTTACATAGAAAGACAAAATCAATAACGGCTTGTTATTTAATCCATTTCTTTGAACAGTTGTGTTGGAATTAAATAGATATCGTCACTCGCTTTCCACAGGCATGAATGTGAAAATTTTCCAGATTTGAGTTAATAGGCTCATGCGACTAATCTCTCGTTTCTCCACGATTCACGAAAATTCTGAGTTTCCAAACTACAAGGAACCCCCGGAAATTTGCAATGCAATTTTCATGGATGTGCAGTTCAATCTCTGAAAATTGAGCCAGAAAAACGAATTTGCTACACATTCATGTTTCTGGCGGAACGAAAATGTTTAAAAATTGAAACAAGAATGTATTGCACTGAACCACATACACCATAGCGTATACGTAACAACTTTGCTACACATTCGTGTTTCTGGCTCAACGAAAATTTAAAAATATATAGAAATTCAATTTTTAAACATTTTCGTTGCGCCGAAAACACTAATGAGCTACACATTCATGGATCTGGCACAACGAAAATTTTACCAGCTTTACTTTGGAAAATAGAGGAATTGAATATTAACCCAAAACCTATATCAGTGAAAAAAGTATTCTCATTACTTTCAAATAAGATTTCCCAAAATTTTAATTTTGGCACATTCATGCTTCTGACAAGCGGGCGACGATATGTATATGGAAAGAAGCCAGAAAAAAATTTTAAGAATAGAAAAATTGAGAAGCTTCAAACCAAAACACAATAAGTTACACATAAAAAGTTCGTAGATAAATGAGAAAATATGTTTACCCGGAAATGGATAGATATTTTCAAAAAACATTTATGACATCATACCAGTTATATAAAACAAATATATGCCCAAAAAATGACATTTATCGGATAACTAGATTTAAAGTTAAAGCAGAAAGTTGTTTGGATTTATTTCGTTTTGGTGTGAACGCTACTGAAGTTATTGCGTTTTGGTTTGAACGTTTTTGGATAATCAGAGCATGGGGCTTGTGGAGCCATTTTGATAACGATATATCTATTTGTGATAGTCCCAGAGCAAAATACCAGTTTTAAAGAAATGTTTCATACTTTTTAGCCATTGGGACCACAAAATAATGTAATGTAAGTAATTTATTCAACAAACAAGATGCTACTATTGTATAATTCAGTTTCCAAAAATGTTTTCATTCGTGTAGAAACTTAAAGTAAAGTTACTTAGCAATGATAATTATAATGCAAAAAATAGCAATATTTTGCAAAAATTACCTTTTATAAGTAAAATTAGGACACCCTCATAATCTACGACCAAAAATATAGTTTACGTGTTTCAGCTTTTTTTATGTGTCATTTCCAAATAAAAAATTCTATATATAGTTTAGTTTTCACTTTAGTAAATATAAAAATCGTATGGAGTTATTGCGTTTTGTTGTGAATCGTTTTTTAAGGGCGAAAGAGAACGGCTAAATTGCCAGTTATTTACAGCTTAAATATGTTGTTTCATAGATTTCAGAAGGGGAAGTCGAGTTCCATTAATATCTCAAAAAAATAATTAGGTGGTAATTTATTGCGTTTTGGTTTGAAGCACCTCAATTTTTATATTGTCACATACGCGCTATTACATTTTCACCAAAGATAAGTGTGTAATTTACAAGTTTTTACTATTATTACAAGGAGCTCATCTGTGTCACTCAATAATAAATCAAATTAGCTCATACAAACTTCTATTTCTGTATCCAGTGTATGCAGGCATTTCAACACTTAGTCATCGAATTGTGTGGTTCAGTACTAGAGTTGAAATGGCTAAAAGGGAGCAGCTGCAATAATATTAAGTCTAGAAAGTTTAGTGAACCTAGTATGGTGGCCAACCCTAGATAAGCAATATAACATCAAAACACTAAATGAAAATCGAACTCTAAAGGTTTCGAATGCACTGACAACGCACCACCTCAGAACTTGAGATTTTCTTGATGGGTTCTTTCTATAATTTATGCTCCTATTGAAAAGCTCGTAAGCAGTCATTCCCTCATCTGTGTTCAACAATTACTTACAGTTTTTTGTGAATATCCTTATAACTACTAACTGCGCCCAGCAACAATAAAAATGAAAGTAAAACTTATAAATGAATTAACTAAGTACATACACTTGTCAACTATCAATCATAGTTATGTATCTTATAAGTGTGTATGTTATCATTTATGTGCTAGCGCTTACATTGCCGGAATAATTTTATTATCTCATATTTCGGGTTTCAGGAAGAAAACAATAAAGAAAGGACTAATCAGGAATGGATCCATGGGGGTGGTTTTGACGTTCAACCCCTCCCCTTCGGAATCCAAAAAGACATATTTTTCACAGTAATACAGCACAAAATATAGTAAAAATTATTCCCAAAAATATAGTAAAAGTTACTTAAAAAATATAGTGCAATTACACAAAGGATATAGTAAAAATTACACAAAAATATATTAAATTACGTAAAAAATATAATAAAAGTTACTTGATTCCTTGAATTTGACATTGCCCATACCAACAAATGTAGGTATATATTTTTTTGAAACACAACCCTAAAAGGAGAGTTTTGAGAAACTGTGAATCAAAAATGTACTAAAATAAAAAGACGATAAAAAAATTTTAAAGACAACTTTTATATGAATGCTGTCAAAAAGCCGCAGCAAATTGGTCGTTAAACAAAGACATGGTTTCGGTGTTTTTGGTTTTGAAATTTTTGTCATACCAATTGTAATCAATTTTTGAGATTTGAAAATATAAAGGTGTAAGGTAATCGATATATAAAAAAGTGGATTTTTAGAGGCATTTTTAAATTAGCATGTGAGTCTTACTATTTTTTTTTTTAATTTCAGCTGAGGCCCAAGAAGCACTTTAGTTCTCAACTTGAGCTGCATGTGATCCCAGCCTAAATGTTTATAGTAATATATCGTTCCCTGTTCGCGGAATTATCGTAAGAGACAAACTACAGACTTAACAGGAGAGACATTTTTTGTTTTTCATCTCTGTATGAATTGTTCCATACGACATAAAAGAAATCCAATTTTTGGCACAATTATAATATTTTACCAGATGAGTCGCTCAGGTACATATATAAAACCCACTTGCATCAAAAAGTAAACTTCGAAAAAGTGTCCGTTACGATAATTTCGCGATAAGGAGCGATGTGTATGTATCACTTTGGATATTGTATAGGTTGCCAATATACATATACTAAAATACTTACCCTAATAAAACTTAATGTAACATTTTAATAGCATTCACGGTACTCACCTAAAAATAAAATAAAAAATTATTATTTTGGTTTTCTTTTTTAGGCAAATGTCAATATCATGATATGCATAATTCATAATTCATAATTCATTTATATATCATGTATATTTTTGAGTTCTGCAAGAGGATGTTAAATAGATCATGGCTTTCACCCTCTTTTAATTGTATCCGCTTCTTATTAAACTTTAAACCATAACAATATTTTAAAATATTCATTTCCTTTTCAATTTTAAAAACATGGTATTTCCGCACATTTTGTACTGCAACACCTGCATACTTTTGTATTTATGTCTGTACGTGATGTGTTAGTGGCATGTCCTTGTAATAAATTTCATTTTGATGTCAGCTGCGAATTTTAATTAAAATGTTGACAAAACATCTTTTACATTTCTTCGTTTCTCATTTTTTTTTTTTTAGCAAATTTAGTTTTATTTTATCACCAACATACCACTAGAACTAGAACATTCTGTTGTCTATATATTTATGTATATATATGGGTAAAATTCCTCAAACGCACCACCTACAAATTCGATTTGAATGAAATTAGGTGAAAGAAAAAAAAAAAAATTAAATGTCACGAAAGGTCGCGTATAAATATTGGATGGTTACCGAGACCGAGATATGCAGGTTTGAACTCTTTTTCCGTTCTTTTCGAATATAAATTTTTTTTAAATTTATTGAAAAATGTTAGTAAAAATTTTATTAAAAAAATGTAACAATTTTTTTTTTCAAATTTGGACATCTATATATATTAAATATATTTTTTTAATTTTAATTTAAAGATTGATCTTTTTCCTTTTAAGTGATACTTTTTTTGTAATGGACCTCAAAAATTTCTTTTATGAATTGTTATTAAAAAGACATAAAATTCACCATAAAATGCAATTAATTTAAGCAAGGATTTTTTTTTTTTAATTTCTGATTTGATATGGTGTTTGATTTCTTTGTTAAAAATTTACAGCTAAAATTCGCCCATTACACACCATTTCATGATGAAAAATAAAAATTTATTTATTTTATGGTGTGCTTTTTACCACGCTTTTATTAGCTTCACTTGCATGTTTTTTGCTTGTAAGTTTCTTGTATGTAACTCTCGTTCAGTCTAATAGTACATTTAGACCGCACCAAATTTGGCAAATTTGACGAAAAATTAAAAATTTGGCGTTTTTTTCCATACAAATCTCATTTTCCAAATGAGCCCCCTAAAGCACAAGTGGTATAAGCCCACATTTCTCGAACTGAGATATTCCAGGTTTTGTGTTGTCAACAAATAGGGGGTACCCGTGATTTCACAAGTTAGTTCTGCTATTTATTCCGTTTCTATCCCTGCAAAAATCGAGAGTACTCTATTTCCTATCCAAAGACTACTCCAATTGGAGCATCAGAGTACTCCAAATGTAATCCTTTATCATATAAAAATTGTGCTCCAATTAACATTGCGATATCCTAGGACTGGACCACCTACTCCAACCTTCGCTTTGTTTCTGCTACTCCATGGAGTACCTACAGTCAGAGTACTTTGCAATGTACTCCAATGTTGTTACTTCTTGGACTATATACTGCCAGAGCGATAGTGTCGTGATTTGCCTAACTAACTAACATGCCTAACTAAAAAAACGAAAACTGGACTTATACCACTTGTGCTTTAAACGGCTCAAATTTGGAATTCCATCACATTTGACCTCATTTTCCGAACAATACAATCCACAGTTCCTCAAAATAGCAACCCTGCCTGTGTTCCACATTTAGAATTGCCCAGCAATAAACTTGATGGGTAATTGACGTGTGATAACTCTTGCGCTATGCACAGCTGTAAATAACAATTTTAACTAATTTTTTTGCCAATTCTACCAGGAAAAGACAGAAGTTTCTTGTCTCTTCTTTCATCATTACTCTACAGGTGTTTAAACCATCACGGTAAGGCATTACCTTTGTCCTGGTAGAAGATTCTTGGAAGGAGAACCCAAATGCAAATTTACCGATGTAAGCGGTGTCGAACTGCCTCATTTGAATTCGCCAGTTGTTTCACGCGAAACTCGATGTTAGTACCTAGCTTAAGATAACAATTCATTAAAGAAATTTTCGAGGTCCATTACAAAAAGGTATCATTTTAAAGGAAAGTGGTGAAGCTTTAAATTAAAATTAAAAAAATTAAAAATATTAAAAATGTCCAAAGTTGGAAAAAATTGACAAAATTTTTTTTTTAATTGTTACTGAAATTTTTTAATGAATTTTTTTAATTTATATTCGAAAGGAACGGAAAAAATACATTAGCAAAAAGGTTTCCATGTTACTTTTTAGCACGTAAAATACATGGCTTCTAATTTGAATAAAAAAAAAAGGCTTACACAAAAATATTGCGAATTCAAACCCGTATATTTCGGTAAGCATCCAATATTTATACATAACAGACCACTTTCACTAAATTTCATTCAAATCGAAGCGATGAAATTTTTAGGTGGTCCGGTTGAAGAATTAAGCCCCGTATGTGAGTGCATACATAAAAACATAGTAGGGAAGTAAATTGCAGGATACCGCTCTCGAAGAAGAGACTGCGTTTTGTTGGACGACACAACGAATTCAAATTTTAGAAATTTCTGGGAAAATCTACATGAATTTTTCTACAAACTTACAGATATACTTTTGCACGGAATATAGCGGAATGTGTCGATAATCACGTGCCCGAGCGATGCTCGCAATTGTAACGAAGCATCAATGGTAACAGTAATTTTCTTTCACCACAGAACGTTAGGCTACAACTTCATATGCACAAGGATCTTGGAGCGTGTCATAAGCACGTATTCAAAGATATTTCTATTGGTATGTGAAAACGATATCATTACAGTCAAGTAATTCAATTTAAAAAATATGACAGAAGCTGAATAAACATATACACTGCATCGCATTTGAATGGTTTCAAAGTTTTAAAGGTTTAGACTCCGAATAATTTAGTCTATGTTCTTGATTGTTCTAGCTAAACGAAGATAAGATTTCAATTCTACCAGAGAATCCAAAAAAAGAACCAAAACAAAAGAGTCTGAACCTATTCAAATGACTGCCAGTGTGCATACTTATATGACTTCTATACATGTATGTATGTATAATTAAATGACAGCATTGAATATAAATGTAAGTAAATTTTATGAGTAAAATAGTGCACATCTACTTTGCGGTAGTTATACAAGAACAAGCATATACTTATAAATGCATAATACACTTGCGTTCATACTTAAATACTTACTCAACAAATGTATGTACATGCATGTCCTCATATGACTCATTGCTGCTGCTGCTGTTGACAAGCGTAGAGTTTCTATGACATCGACGCTCAAATGCCACAAGGAAAATCAAATTCCATTCGAAAAATTCCACAACCCAACGTATTCATAGATGAATACAACTATGCTGTATAGCATAACAAGGATCCAGTCACCCACTACAAACATATGTACATACATACAAGCATGGTCCATGTTACCCTTATCGGTAATAGGAATGGCACCACTAATGTAAAACGATGCCAATAAATGCATTCACTTCATGTTGCCACTGGTTGCACACGTTGGTGGTCAACATCAATGCATTGGTATATGACTTGCTTTTTAACTAGCTATAGTCTCTCAAGTATGGGTTTAGAGTATGTACATATGTATGTACATATATTAGAGCGTCCCCAAAAAGTATTGAAAAAATGTTGGTTCGAGACTGCATATGCATACCCACTACATCGGTGCGTTTTAGCCTAAATAACATGTGTGCGAAGTTTTATTGTTCGAGGTTAACGGTAACCCGTGCCGATTTTTAGTTAAAATTGTATCTATCAAGTTCGCAAAAAACGATATTAAGGCTTCCAAATACAAAAAATGTTAATACTGTTACATGGCCATGGGTTGTGCAACAAATCTCTGCCTTTGAGTTTTTATAAGGACAACAAGATCTTTTACCAGGATATTCAAAAAACGTATTCACGAGAAAAAGTAGTTTAGTAGATTGCGTAACAGTATGTTTTCTAGCAAAAATATTTGTGTATATCTGGGTATTTTGCAATTTTTATAGGTCATACACGACGTATGAGTAACAATTAGTTATTCATGTGTGAAAAATTCAAATAGATTGTATTCATATTTTCGTTGATATCTCCGGAGCGAATAGAGATATCGAAAAAAAGTTACACTAGGTTCAGGCTGTCATGAAGACCTTTTATTTGATACCCTTATTGTCAAATCAATTTCTCGGTAATTACCATTAATCTCACCTCCTTAAAGGATAATTTAAAATAATTATCTTTAGCCTATATTCCAATTATTCTTTATATTTGAAAAAAATACCGATTTACTAATTATAAAGCCCTTACACGATAAAAATACAACTGAATTTCATAAAACTTTGGCAGGAAAGTATTTGGTGCATAATGGCCAAAATTAGAGAGCATGGTTTAAATAAAACAATTTTAATTTTTTGGGACAGTGTAATGTATACATATGTATGTAGATTCAGACACATACATATTATGTGAATTGGCACAGTCATCTATGATCTACATACCCTACAGAAAATTACTACCACAAATTAATTGACGATTTTCCGATAGACAACTCACTTTTAACTAGCTACAAAAAGTCAGTTAAAAGTTAGTCATTAAATTTTTACTAATTTTTAAGAGTAGTTTAGCAGTTTTCCGTCAGTATATTATATTGTAAATAACAATGAAAATAAATACGATGTACTAAAGATGTGAGAACAGTATCCTTGTTTCCTAGAGTACAATTTAAAAATCAATCAAAACACCAGTGGACTACAATATTTTTCTGAAGAGTGTATCGCATGACTTGAGCCTAGGGTTTTTGGCATGGTTGATGAGCCCAATATCTCACCTAATGCATCAAATGCCGTCGCGCTAAAATAGTGGGTAGTATATTTGCCTTTCAAGATACAAGGATGCAACCACTGGACCCCAAGGAACAATTACTTTAATGCAGTTTTTAGGTGCAACCATCTACCGTCGATGGTTGTTATTTAATCCTTTTAAAAACTTAAGGCTATCAAAAATTTCACTTCCTGATAATTGAATAAATCTGATCGGCCGCCGTGGTGTAGCGGTTAAGTGTTCGGCCTTCTACACCAAGTAGTGGCGGATCAATGCCAGGCAAAATAACATCAAAAATTATTTAGAAAAAGAATTTTTCTAAACGGGGTTGTTGTTGTTGTTGTTGTAGCGAGGTGTAGCCCTGCCTAAATGTCAGACAGGGTCACCCCGAGTGTATTGCTCTTGGCCGGGTCGATATAAGAAAACGGCCCGGGTCGTTTCGGCACGATGGGTACAGCACAAGTACTGGTACTATTCTCGTAGAACCGGCAATACAAGAAACTAGCCGTGAAGGCTATGTAGGTCATTTAGCGTTACCCAGGGTGCCTCAACTGGGAGGCGACCTACTTTTACACCCCAAGGGTCGCCTTCGGTAGTAGTTTGGCAAACTCTCCGGGTGTATTTCTGCCATGAGAATCTGCTCAGCAAAAATTCATTTGCTTTGCAAGTGCCGTTCGGAGTCGACAATAACCAGTAGGTCCCGCCAACTTGTAGGAAAACTCAAAAGCAACACACCAAAAGCTGGAAAGAGAAGCTCGGCTAAAAATCTCGTTAGAGGTTATGATAACCTGTTGGTATATCGCCGCCATTAGTTAGTTATCTAAATTTCCTACAAGGTACACCAGGCAATATCAAATTATATGTTTGAAACATCCGTTCCTAGACAATTTTGAAATGCTGGCAATTGCTCTTGTGGCTGAAATTACTGTGGCTGGGGTGTGTGATGCTGCTCCAATTGCACAGTTTTTCTCCAAATGCTATTCGTTTTTATTTCTATTTCTTATGTTGAAAAAGAAACTAAATTATTTTTTTTCTTTGTGGAGTGAAAAATGTTCATATTTGTGGGTTAGAAGGTTCTTCTTTTGCTATGACCCTAAAATACTATTGAGCTTACAAGATGTGCACCATTCTCGATGAATTTAATGCTAAAGGAAAATCTTTAGATTTATCACCAAACATTTTGCTGACAATCTTGTTGTGGAACCGTTTCGTATCGAATTCCAGTCGTATAACGTGAACACTTTCGAAGACATGCGCTACATGAGCAACCTCTAAAGAGATTTTTGTGCCGAGCTTCTCTTCCAATTTGTGGTGCGCTGCTTTGAATTTTTTCCCGCAAATTGGCGGGACCTACAGTTTTCTGTCGTTTCCAAAGGACACCTATAAAACAGATGAATTGTTCCTGATAATATTAGGATAAGTACTAAACGGGTGCTTGAGATGAGTTTTTACACGTTTCAAATAATTGTGTTTCCATCAGACTCTCAGAAACCAGATATGCGCGCTCCCTGTAGGGAAAATCTCAAGTTCAGAGCTTTTTCGCTTCTAGTGCCTTCGGAACCCCTACTAGTTCGCCTTCAATCGGACACATTTAACCTCACAGCTAATCTTGGCTTGCGTCATTTATTGACGCTTAACCGCTTAGGCGATTTTGGCCGTTTCTTATCAAAGCACACCAGTCATTCGCTTTTAGAGATAACTGGCGCCAATTGGAAACCCCAAGGGAGTTCAAGTCATCCTCCACTTGTTGTTTCCATCTCAGTCCAGGCCTCCCCCTTTCTCTGCTGCCGAATTCGGGTGTCTATAGGAAAACCTTCTGTGCTGGGGCTTCTTTGTCGATTCGCATAACATGTCCTAACAAGCGGAGCCTTTGGGCTTTAATCCGCTGGACTATAGTCAGGTCTGCGTAAAGCTCATGGTTAAATTTCCTTCGATACTCGCCGTTGGCATCACGGGAAGGACCATAAATCTTCCGGAGAACTTTTCCCTCAAAAACTTCAAGGGCCTTTCATCTTCTCTTGACACTGCCCATGATTCTGAGCCGTACATCAGGACTGGAATGATGACCTCACAGCTACCCACTTTTAACACAACATCAACCGCTGGTTTCGAAACGGTGAAAATCTAGTCACTATCAAACTAGTTCTTATGAGCCGCTTTATCTCTCGTACTGAACCCGAAATTGGTCTAAGTATTGACAGACTTCCCTGCAGGGGCTCTTTCTGTCCCGAAATCTTAAGGAGTTGATTCGAAGTTATAAGTCGGTTCAGTGGTATACTTTTAGAGAAAAGGACGGTAACATTCCATTTGTATGGGAGGTGCCACGCCCCTATATATGATATCAAAATGTTCTTTAGCCTATGACCATCCCTGGAAGATATTCAGTGCATGTTTCAACTTTGATTACGATGGGCTTATTCGTATTGTAGTACTAACTTTAAATCATTACTGCATTGAGCTTGCATAGAATCGATGTTGGCCATAGTTTTATATATTTATGCCCTTTTTAGTGGTTAGTACTGGTAAATAAAAGCAGCAACAATTGCTATAGACCTCATACATGCATAAATATGTATATCTGTGTGCAGTCGAAAGAGTTATGGAGGCGCTAGATACCCAATATCGCTTTATTATGTCGTAATCGAATAAAAGGGACATATCCGGTATTTATCCGCTGCCACACATGTAACGACTTGTTGTTGTTGGTACCTGAAATATATGTATATTTAGTATGTTTGTACTCTTTTTGAGGTACGAGTTCAGTAAATTTCCAATAAAGGAAACACGAGAAAAGTAAATGTTGAACTTTCAAGTTGACAAATTGCAGTTGGTTGCAATGTGTGCGAGACACGAAAAAAGGGGCGGATAACTAGGGTCAGTGAAATGTGTGACATCGTAAGCGAGAATGTAATACCGAAGTAAGGAATGTAGCTTGTAAAGGACAATTGCACAACAAAATATAAAGCGTACCAACGATAAAATGTGATGGCTTTCGGACGATGAAAAAACGCGTTACATCAATAAAAAAGATATATTACACACATATGTGAAAACAATAAAATAGAAGTAAGGAATATCTAGCGACATTCACGATTGGCAGATATGTTGATACTGTAAACGTGTAATTCAGACCATTAAATTGAAAGCGATTCGAACAAGTGTCAAAGGGAATCAAAAGTTTGTTGTAGTTAAGAGAAATAAAGTGTGAACGATAAATATCAGATTAGCTAGTGTAAGCAGCCGAAGGTCCTTTGTCTAATTCTCTGGATATTTAACACTAAACATTCGTTAAAAAATTCCTATGTCGCGAAAACTTTTTCATTGAATGATTTTGTCTAAGCAATGAAAAATTCAATTAAATAAGAATAGAGCAGGAAGAAGATAAGGCAACTACCGCATATGCAGGTTAAAGACTCACTTTAGTTTTAAACTAATAATTGCTATAAGCAAGCGGCATGCTGTGTAAATGTACCATTGTTTTCTTTTAAGCCTCACACCCGTATTTTTCTTGTTAGAAAGAAAAAGAGATTTGTATGGAAGGTACCACGTCCCAAAACTTGTATTTTTTTAGAACGAATGGTATTGCTATCTTATATCTCCATACCGATTCCCATGGATGGACGTTTTTCAGCCTTAAAAATTAAGTATGTATATAAGGTATCACGACTTTTTCTCATAGCTCCCATATTTTTTGCGAGTTTGGTATTAATGGTCCCAACTATAATTTACATAGAGATATTCAGACTAAAAAAATTAAGTTTTTTTCTGAGAACTGTATTGTTAGGGTCTACATCCATACCAATTTTCCTGCCATGAACACTTTTAAAGAAATTCATCCTGAAAAATCATATACGTATTGGAGGGCAAGACACCCTCTTTTCAAATAACTCATAACTCAAAAGAGTCCCTACCTTTAACCCTTTTAGAGATATTCACCATGTAAAACTAAGGTTTTCTGGGAGGTGGTACGCCCCCTTTTCTTAAGAAACTATCTATCAATATCTCGGTCGAGGGTCACATGAGTTCCAAATCTAGGTCAATATCTCAGAATCGGGTTGGCATATGGAACTAAGAACCACACCCAGTTAAAACCCTCATCAACGCCTTTAATTTGGTACCCACATTGTCCAAAATATTTTCTGGGGTCACACCTGGTCCACATTTTGGTATATATACCGGAAACCGGTTCCTACTCCCCTCAACACTTTTTATTTTATACCCTTACCGCAGAAATACCTTCTAGGGTCATAGCTGGTCCGCATTGGGTTGCAAGATCCTAATCACCCAGGGATATGAAATATAGACTTAAACCTATTATCTTATCTCCCAAATATACAGACAAAACTTTATAAAAAATCGACCAAACCGTTTAGAATATTTCAGCCGTGATACGAGTTTTTTATATACATACTAGCTGACCCGGCAGACGTTGTCCTGCCACAAATTTATTTCCCTGCATGTTTCTCTAACCCGATTCCTATATCTATTTTAATCCACATCCCTATCTCCTTCGTATAGGAGGAATCACGCCCCCTTTTTCGTTATCCTCAGTTCGATCTCATACAGCCTCTCACCAAATTTCAGTGGTCTAACCCGAATAATTCCAGAGACACGGACAACGAAAGATTCCATTTGTATGGGAGGTGCCACGCCCCCTTTTTCGTTATCCCCAATTTTTTTTGGAGGGCGTAGGAATCGATCTCGTACAACCCCTCACCAAATTTCAGTGGTCTAACCCGAATACTTCCAGAGATACGGACAATGAAAAATTCCATTTATATGGGAGGTGCCACGCCCCTATATTTATCTAAATATTTTTTAGCCTGTGACCATCACTAGAAGATATCCAGTGCGTGTGTAAAATTTGGTTACGATCGGCTTATTCGTTTAGAAGCCTAGTTCATCTATAGGTATATAATTTGAATTTTATATATATAGATATAGAGAGATAGATAGATAGATTAGATTAGATATTTATGTCGATTGTCTGCATCGTTTCAAAGGCCTATTATTTAATGCCCTAGAATATTCATGAAACATGTCGGCGGTTCCAAAGTAAACAGATGTATTTACTTTTTAAAATTTTTGGGAGAACAGCATTTCAAACTTTTATTTTTTCATAGAACCCCATTGTAAAAATGAAATTTTGAACGCTGTTTCAAAAACAATTTAACTTTTGAAATACTTCTGTATACTTTGGAACCAGCGATATATAGGTATCTGCTCTGATGATTGCTGAGTTCAAAGGCTGGCATGGCCGGCTTATACTAAAGAAAATTGAAAGGACGAGGCTGGAGTCAATTGGGTTTACTATAGTGACCAGCGAGTGGTTTTGACAGGTCGTTACAGGGCTTGAACTAACCCTAACCATATCCCAATGACCAAAAAATTTAATAGATTAAATACACTTTAGATGAGGACATAAAAGGACGTTAAGAGCTCAGCTTCACCCATACTCGGCCGGAGTGTTTATGAGTTACAGAATTCGACTCCATGATGTGAAAATTTACAAAAAGCAGATACTTATCGATTTAGGTGCTGGCTCGAGATATGGTAATCGGTATTGCATGATTCCAGCATCACGGACAGATGCATTACGCGATAACTTGAGTAAAAATTTAAATATTAGCATGAAATTTTGTTTACAGGTTACTTTCTGGCCAAGGTAGGTTGCTATTGAAAATGGGCGAAATCGGATGATAACCGCGAACCCTTTTTCGATATCGACACATTTAACATTCACATAAATTGACATAACTCGCTTAGCCGAAAGGTTAGCGTGTTGCCTAAATCATACTGATGAATGGAACTAGCAATTCCCGAAATCGATCTATGAAGCTATAGCGTGTGACCCAAAAATTTTAATTTTTCTATTAAAACTAAAAAAAAATATTATTGAAAACAAAAATTTATTATTTCTTGGCCTCAAGCTTGCAATTACATGAAGGTAGCTGAAAGGGCTGAAATGATATAATTTTATAGGTGAATCTTCTTGGTCAATGAATTTTAAACTGATTACGTTAGAACGATGAAATTTGGCGCAAAGCATCCCTGCAGTCAACTTAACTAGTTTTATACTAATCAAATACCAGTCAGCCAGGCGGCCTCATCTAGTTCGAGTTCTGTAATTTTTCCATATTAGCAAATGGTATTTTTAACACGGCGATGTCCTACGAGATGGCAATTGTCCTCCTCTGCATCAGCACCACGCAATCCACATCAGAATCATACCAGTTGGCAGACTAGTTCATATATACATGAGAATCATACCAGTTGAAAGACTAGTTCATATAAGCATCCGAATCATACCAGTTGACAGACTAGTTCATATATGCATCAGAATCATACCAGTTGGCAGACTAGTTCATATATGCATCAGAATCATACCTGTTGACATACTGCTCAGTCTATGCGGCAGGACATACTAATCATTATGCCCATTCAGATCGTACCACTTGTCGTACTAGTCCACGAATTTGACATTCATTCCAGTTGGTATACTAGTCGGTCTATGCACCAGTATCATAGTCAGCCTCTACATCAGCAATATACCAGTTTATTCTTTAGAAAGCAGAGACTTTTTGTATTTACCCAAACACGAAAAAGCATCTGTGAATTACAAGGTAAAAAAGAAGCAGTTACAATAGAAAAAGAAAAGCAGTTGTCCTCTTCTGCATCAGCACCGTACCAATTGCTATACTAGTCAGCCTCTGCATCAGCATTATACTAGTTGATATACTAGTTCATACACAGCCAAAAATGAACTAAAGGCTCTGAGTTAGATTCTCGGTAGAGTTAACACAAGTTTTTTTTTCTATATTTTTTAAATTATGTTGTTTATTGTATTTTTAATTTAATTATTGAATTCAACTTGCAATGGCTCCTTTCAAATTCCGCGTTCGTCAAGTTTGATTATATAGGTGAAGGCCCAATTGCATTCAACTTTGTAGGATCCACTTTCATACAACGTAAAGCGAAGCGAAATTTTTGCAAATGCAAATTAAGGCTACTTAAGGTTAAGTTAGTCGTCCGCTGCGGAGTTCCGGGCCCACATATGTATATATAGATAAAAGTAAGTCTTATTTTTACATCAAAAAGAGTCAAAGTAAGACTGCTTTCATGCTGGGCCATACACTCGAGTTAAAGGAGCATTGTTAGAGTTAATTTATATTGTTGTTGTCAATATACTCAAGTTTATGCCGCAACGTAAAAAAATGGCGGTTATATACCAACAGGTTGTCATAACCTCTAACGAGACTTTTGCCGAACTTCTCTTCCAACTTATAGTGTGCTGCTTTGATTTTTTTCCTACAAGTTGGCGGGACCTAGTTTTTTTTTTTTAATTTACAAATCTGTGACTGTTCAAACAGTTGAATACAGTTAGGTTAGATTAGGTTCAAGTGGCTGCCGCAGAGGCACACTTAGACCAGTTTTGAAAGGCCCGTTGTGATACCACCAACACTAGGAAAGTCAGTCCCGGTACCCGGCCATATCGAAAATCCCTGAGTTGTTAGGATTTTCCAGACACTGGCACTCCTAAACCGACACCGTTACTACCTCCTCGAACCACTTAGATGACTTTATGAAGGCCATCAAGTCCTTTATGTCCAGTTCAGCGATCTCGGCCAGGTTTGTTTGGATGTCCGGCACCTTGAGGATTGTTGCCACCCTTCGTTGGCTTGACGGAGTGTGTACTCCTTCAGCATTAGCTTGCATATGCCGTTTGCCGAAGGAGTTGCAGGAGTACACACTCCGTCAAGCCAACGAAAGGTGGCAACAATCCCCAGGGTGTGGACATCCAAACAAACCTGAGCAAAATGGGATCATAAAAGATCTGAATGCAGTTACTTCAACAAAAATTACCGTTCAAACAACCAAAATTTGGTCAGCTTCAGGATAATATTACGAGATTGTTGATTTTACCAGTGCCTTTTTTCTATGTATATACACCAGAAATATAGCAGTTGACATACTAGATCATATATGGGCAAATCCTCAAAACTTTTGATAATGCAAAAAAAAAAGAAAGAAAAAAGATAATAGGAGCACACCCTTGAGCTTTTGCTGACACTTTTACTTAATTTATAAGATTATATTTTGACTCTTGTTAATATGCTAAAGGTACGGGCGTGGAAATTATGACGTCATCATTATGAAATTTTATTTATTTTTTTTTCTTTTATTTGCAATCTATTGCCTAGTTTATACGAACGTAAAATCGAATTATTTCAAAACGAATTTCTTACGACACATTTCAAAATCCCTTTGAATTAATAAGTACCTACTTATTTGTACGCAAATTGAACCTTAATTACCAGTGCCACAAAAAAAAAAAGTGTCGGGGTTGGGGGATCAGACCACCCTTTCCCTATGTATTTTGACGCGCTGAACACGAATCCGGTATCCGTTTTGGTCCACACGTCTGAACTTTTTCCTAACCTCAAAAAACCAAAAACCACTAAACATTTGAAAAATTGATATTCACTTTTGATATATGCATGGATCTTCAACGCGCTTTTTTACGTTAATTAAACATATTGAATACTCAAGTTTACAATTAACATGGCATGAAAATATCTGTCAGTTTTTGTGTGCTAACAAAAAAATTGAATTATTTAAACTATTCACAAACCAAACAGTTGATTTATAGTGGCTGCTGTAAGCATAATATGAACAGCACAGTAATCGGATCACGTGTGCAGGGTTTCTTTTTGAGTTAGCATCAAGTATATTTGTTCATTTTTTTGATAATTAAAGGGGCGCGCAAGTAAATGGCTTAACTATACCGAAAAATGAAGAGTACAAAAATTTTTTCTCGCATTTTCTTAGCCTTTTAACTTTTAAATGGAACGAAGCGCGCACGCGACCTTGTAGGTTAAGTTTCAGTATGTAGAAAAATACTTGAAAAAACAAAGAGTTGGTTGCAATATTGAGGGGCGCCCTTAAGAAAAGATTAACAGTTCATAAATTTTTGAAAACTCGCACACGTTTTCACAATTTTTTGATTTTGCGAAATTTTTCCTGGATTTATCAAGTATTATTTCATGCTTCTGAGACATTTGAAATGTTGATTTGTATCCATAAATTAAAAAAAAATACTGAGCCTGTGTAACGATATCGTGTTCCTTGCTATTGGATGATATTATCCGCCTCGCTCGATGTTAAAAGTTTTGAGGATTTGCCCATATACATCAGCATTTGTATTTACCCAAACACGAAAAAGCATCTGTGAATTACAAGAGAAAAAAGAAGCAAACCAAAAATTTTGCATAGTACTATGTACTACAATAGATCGTACTAATGGTTGCGGTGTAATAAGGCCTTATAATAATAATGTAGTATGAAATGGAATTTTTCTAATTAGTATTTTTCTAAAATAGACTTTTTCTGACTACACCTTTTTCAGTTTATATTCAGAAAGTACCTAACAATTTATATTCAGAAAATTACAATTCATATTCAGAATTTCCATTTGATATTCAGAAAAATACAATTGACATTCCGAAAATTACAATTGATATTCAGAAAACTTTCTGAATATAAACTGAAAAAGGTGTAGTATGATTTCAACCCGAGATTCATACAGACTTGCATACTAGTACGAACCAGGATTTTTCTGACTAGTATGATTTCGCCCAGCAAATTATAGTTGTATACTGGTATGTTTTCTGATTAGATTGGCATTCATTGGTTTAAGGGTAATCAGCATAGAACTAGTATAAAAACATCCATAAAATGTATAGTAAACGAGCTAGGTGTCTGCTGAGTAGTTTGGAATTGATTAGTTTGAAGGTAGTCAGAAATTAACTAGTTTGAATACACCACAAAATGTTTAGTCGAAGAACTATAATGTTGCTGAGTAGTTTGGCATTGACTGGTTTAAAGCTAATCAGAAATGAACTAGTATGAATACACCACAAAATGTATAGTCAATGAACTAGAATTTTCGCTGAGTAGTTTGGCATTGAATGGTTTAAAGCTAATCAACAATGAACTGGTATGCATATGCCACAAAATGCATAGTCAATGAACTATATTGTTTGCTGAGTAGTTCGAGACTGACTGGTTTAAAGGTGATCAGAAATGAACTAGTATGAATACACCACAAAATGTATAGTCAATGAACTATATTGTTTGCTGAGTAGTTCGAGATTGACTGGTTTAAAGGTGATCAGAAATGAACTAGTATGAATACACCACAAAATGTATTGTCAATGAACTATATTGTTTGCTGAGTAGTTCGACATTGACTGGTTTAACGCTAATCAGCAATGAACTAGTATGCATAAGCCACAAAATGGTTAGTCAATGAACTAGTATGTTTGCTGAGTAGTTCGGAATTTGACTGCAGGGATTCTTTCGGTGGGAGTATACCTGATGAAATTGGTTAAAATCGGTAACGGAAATGGCTAAAATGATACAATTTGGTAGGATGAAGCCCCTAGTCAATCTATTATGAATTGTTTATACATTTTTAAAAGTGGGCGTGGCACCAAGGGAGGCATTTATGAAAATACGATTGGTCATAACTTTTAAACTGATTACGGTAGAATTATGAAATATTGAACAAGGTATACTAGCATTGGGGTTTCCAATTGGCGCCAGTTATCGCTAAAAAGGAATGACTGGCGTGCTTTCATACGAAACGGCCAAAATCGCCTAGGCGGTTAAGCGTCATTATGACGCAAGCCAAGATTAGATTAGATACTAGCATTATAAGAAGTATACCTGATGAAATTGAACGAAATTGCTTCCCGACCACGCCCACTTTCGATATGGAAAATTTCGAAAATCACATAAATCGACATAATTAAGTAAAGTAAATAGGTAAACAATAAATAAGGCTATTTTAAGTAAGTAAAGTAATAGGTAAACTATAGGTAAATCCTCCTAGGGCCTTTGTCATTGTTATCCCTTTCTGAAAACTACCGCTGGATATTTAATGTTCCTTTCGCCCAATCATAGACTTTCTTGTTTATTTCATTTTTTTAAGTTTCCGAGGTTGTCGTTTTGAAGTTTCTCGAATAGGGACCTAAATGCAGCTTTTTCAAACTTCTACGGCAGTTAGTAGTTGGATGACTGTTAGGGTAGTTGATATTACTGTTCGGCTAATTCAACAGGTGAAAAACTTAACAATCCTCGTATTTCTATAAAATAGCGACTCGGAAACAGCACTATTGTAGTGAGTGAAAACAAGCAACATTCCTTCAAAGGCATTTCAATTTCAATAAAACATCACACTACATTATAAGTCACAACAATAAAAACATTCAATCAAAGATCTGACGAAAGCGCAAAAAATTTTTATCACCTAATTTGGTGTTAACTTTCTACTAACAATTTTTCCAACAACTAACTGCCACAACTGAGCATCTTTGAGTTTGTGTTTCTGTTGAGCATCTCAATGCCAATCACTTAACCAACCATTATCAATAGCGTACAAAAACAACGACAGCAACAACACCAATAGCAAAAAACAATGATTACAATCAAACACAATCACCACATTGCATTTTTTTTTTTTCAAGTTCAATATTAAATACAAATAAACACACATACACATGTTTATAAGCGACAGCAGCTAAAGGCCTAGATAGCCACACCAAGGTAAACCAACAACAGCGCTTGAAAAAACAGCAATAAATAAACAACAACAAATGTGAAAACACGCAGCATCATTACGCAGCACACACCGGCCGTAATTGCATCCAGAATGAGTGATTGGATAGACAAGTTGCCATGTTAACGCGACTGGAAATACCTTATTAGGCGCAGTAGTGAGGAAAAAACACAGAAAAAGGCAACAACAGCAGCATAAAAATGCGCAGTGCAAGTGGCAAATTGTAACCATTGCAACTTGATCCGCTTTGTTGTTAACGCACTCCGTGATTAGGCGCAATCGACATGCCAGGGAGCAGCTACTTTGTTAAACTGACTGTCGATATGTATCTATGTATGTAAGTAGGCAAGTATGTATGTGTAATTAAACCATAGCATAGGTAAACAACAACAGAGAACAAATTTTCAAATAATTATGCCACTGCGTATACGCAACCTCACTCTCAGTGGCCCGCGTGCACTTTTTGTGTCTGTGTCTCAACGTGTGTAGTGATTAGCAATCCCAAGCAACTTTTACAGCAAAAATAGAAAATCGAAACAAACAAAAACCAGTAATAAGCACAATTAAATTGAGTACATACATATGTTATTATTATTAGGCTAATTTTGTACTAATTTCGCTCATCGAATTAAGTTATTTTCTAAATTAAAGTAAAATTGGAGCGCGTGAAAGCGTCAATCGACATTAATCCAAATAATAATTTGCGTTGTTGCTATGGTGGCTAAACAGCAGCTAGACCAACGCAGCATATGCAGTGAATGGCACAGTTGGGCATTTTTTAGCTCACAATCTCATCACATAGTGAACTAGATTGTGAGATATCAATCAAACTTATCTCACACAGAGTGATTGGTTCCCACTGTTGTAGCTTCCGGTCCATTTGTTCGTAGAATGTTCATTTTTTAACATCAAACTTTCAAAATAAGTGCACATATTTAATCATTTAGAATATATAATATAATATAAAAAAGCATGAACTTGAATCCGGACTACGGAAAAGACTTACTTAAAATGAACAACTAAAACTTTAGTTTGAAACACTTACCAGAGTTTTCCCGAGTTTTTTTGTTTTAGCCGACCAGTAGTTATATATACACCTAGTAAAGCTATGCAAACAAGGTATATCTTTATATAAACGCGAAGGGATTTTTTTTGTGCCGAACATCACATAGCTTCGTGCGATAAAACAAATCGTCTATGCCTATGCAAAACCACCTATCTACTAGACGTGAAACCACCTATCTGAAAGTTATCAAATTTATGGGAGAAAAAAAAACTAGTTTCTTCTTAACCCCATTTATAATCTTGCAACTGAATTTTTGTTTCTGTTTTTATACACAGCGTACTAGTACTAGTACAAGGGTATTATAATTTTGTCCACATAACGGTACTACGAAACGGCGCAAAATAATCGTGGGCGTGGTTTCGTCCGATTTCGCCCATTTTCAATAGCAACCTAACTTGGCCAGAAAGTAACCTGTATACAAAATTTCATGCAAAAATTTCTAAATTTTTACTCAAGCTATGGTGTACACGGACAGACGAACGGACGGACAGACGGACGGACATGCCTTAATGAACTTTTTTTCAACCTAGGAACTCTATTTCTACCTCGATTATTTTGTGCTGTTACGTAGTACTGTTATGTGGGCAAAATTATAATACCCTTTGTTCTAGTACTAGTACGATGGGTATAAAAATATGTACTTACAAAAGCATCCCGCTGATCGAATATGGATCGATTTGGCTGATATTTAGCGTTTGTATTAATTAGTAAGTTTTCAAACTGAACACGCAGGTGGCGCTTGAGTCGCTCTATTTAAGAAATTCCAATGTCGTTTGGTGTCCTTGTATTCTTTTGTCAACTAACTTCCCGTTAAATTTCCATCATCGTTTAGTTTTATACGACAACGCAATATACAAAAAAAAATTCTGATAAGTGACGCACGGGTCACGATATTTGAAAAAATACATTCCCGGAAAGTTTTATTCGATATTAAACAAAATAACTCGAGGAGCTGGCGTCTTCGAATTTCCAATATCGAAAAACTGTGAATGGACATAGAAAACCAATTAGACCTAAGAATGTAAAACAAATTTGGGATTTCTCGAAACTCGAGCTTTCAACCTGAGTTGGAGTTATTCTGCGCTCAAAATGCGCTTAGACAGTGCAATCAGTGGGACTCTAGTCTTGAACAATTTGGAAGCATTTGCGTTGATCGCCTTCTGGTCTAGAAACCGTATTCCCAGCAAAAAACAGCTAACTTTAATTTGAATTTCAACTTCCTACATGGTATAAATTACCAAATAAACACATCAATTTAAGCACACGTGGCCTCATATTAAATACAAATGAGATAAACAGGCCACATAAACACGAGTTGAAGTGTTGCGAATTTACTTAATTGCAAAGAAAATTTGTTTTACCAACATTTCTGATTTACACAATTGCAATTAACATTGTAGTTGTAATCGAAATTAATGAAGAAATATAGCAATATAAATTTAAAAACAGAAACAAAACACTTCTTACACTCAGCAACGTTCTTTCATCAAGTCAGACGATTTGAGCATTTTAATTCGTTCTTTGATTAAATGGCGAATCTTTTATTTGGAACGAATGAATGCAAAAGAAAGGATTAACATTTTAATTGGAACTGTATGGAAGTAAATGTATGTATGTATACTCTATAGATGGGAATATTAGGGTGGGCCAACCAAAATCGGATTTCGTTTTTTTCGAAGGGCATACAGATTTTCGAATTCTTGACCATAAATGGAGTATAATGGCCATATATCAGTTTTTATGTTAATGGTACAGAGCGTAATTCTTGCCTGGCTGGTCGCTGATATCACTCAGATATGTGCGTGTGTTATTCCAAGTGCTTTTCTGGCGCTTTGTTAATCGTGTTTAAATAAGCACTAACAACACAAATGTGAGCACTTGCTGAAACATGAATTAATGTACATATGTATGTAGGTGGCTTGCTTTGCTTTTATTATAAAAACAAAATACCTACATATCTCTCATGACGAATATAAGGAAACTAAATTAAAGAAAAGGAAAGAAAAGGTATGGAACGGAAAGGAAGGGTAAGGAAAGGAAATAAAAGCGAAAGAGGGGAAAAGAAAGGAAATAAAGGGAATAAAATTAAAGGAAATGAAAGTAAAGAGGAAAAAAGGACAGTCAAGAAAAATAAAGGAAAAGAAAGGAAAGGAAAGGAAAGGAAAGGAAAGGAAAGGAAAGGAAAGGAAAGGAAAGGAAAGGAAAGAAAAAGAAAGGAAAAGAAAAGAAAGGAAAGGAAAGAAAAGGAAAGGAAAGGAGAGGAAACAAAGGGAAAGGAGAAAAGAGGAAAGAATTGGAAAGGAAAGTGATGGAAAGGACAGCAGATTTAAGAGGAAAGAAATGGAAAGGAAAGAAAAGGAAAGCAAAAGATAGAAAAGGGAAAGAAAGCAAGGGATGGAAAGGACAGCAAAGGAATAGAAACCAAAGGAAATTGAAGCAAAGAAAAAAAGGGGGGGAAAAGGAAAGGGATGG
Organism: Campiglossa producta; assembly: GCA_964058755.1. Taxonomy (NCBI): domain Eukaryota; kingdom Metazoa; phylum Arthropoda; class Insecta; order Diptera; family Tephritidae; genus Campiglossa; species Campiglossa producta. The sequence goes on from CAXKVI010000002.1 coordinate 46,680,733, forward strand.
AAAGGAAAGGAGAAGAAGGGAGAGAAAAGGAATGAAACTAGAAGTAAATTAAAGGAACGGAAACAAAAGGAAAGGTAAAGAAAGGAAAGGAGAGAAATGGAAATGAAAAGAAAGGGAAGGAAAAGAAAGTAAAGGAAAGGAAAGGAAAGAAAAGGAAAGAAAAGGAGAGAAAAGGAAAGGAAAGGAAAGGAAAGGAAAGGAAAGGAAAGGTAAGGAAAGAAAAGGAAAGAAAAGGAAAGAAAAGGAAAGGAAAGGGAAAAGAAAGGAAAGGAAAAGAAAGAAAAGGAAAGGAAAGGAAAGAAGGGAAATGAAAGGAAAGGAAAGAAAGGAAATAATAGGAACGGAGATTAATGAAAAGAAAGTGAAGGAAAGGAAAACAAGGAAGGGTATAAAAACAAAAGAAAAGGTAGGGAAAGGAAAGGAGTGGAAAAGGGGGAAAAATAGAAAAGAGGAAAAAGAGGAAAATTTCTGGTAATTTTGGGGTCTTTTTGGGGTCATATTGAGATCATTTTGAGATCATATTGGGGTTGTTTTGGGGCCCATTTGGGGTCACTTTGAGGTCATATTGGTGTAATATTGGGGTTATTTTGGCATATTTCTGGGGTCATTTTAGGATCATTGTGCTATCAATTTTGGGTGATTTTGCTATCATTTTTGGATCATATTTGGAACATTTTGGTGGCTTCACAAAGTTAGATAAAAATAACAAAGTTTGTGTTGTTCCTTTGAAGGTATTTCGATAAAGAAGCAAGCATTTTTTCGCATTTGTTAAAAATGAAATCCGCCTAAATATATTAATTAAATTAGACTTATGCATGCGAGAGTTCTATAAATTGTCATATTTACACATCAAATATCACGAGCACTTGGTTCTCACGTTTTTATACCTTTCATGAACATGAAATGGTATTATAACTTTGGTCCGATGTTTGTAAATATGAGAAGAAGAAGAGATAGACCCATCAATAAGTATACCGAAATGATCAGGATGACGAGATGAGTTGATTTAGCCATGTCCGTCTGTCCGTCTGTCCGTCTGTCCGTCTGTCTGTTTGAACGCAAACTAGTCCCTCAATTTTTGAGATATCTGGCTGAAATTTTGTATGTGGCCACCATTTTGTAATATAGGAATCATTTGTCGGAACTGACAAGATCGGACCAGTATAACATATAGCCCCCATACAACCGATTGTTCAGATATAAGGTTTTTTGGCCAAAACTTCCGCAATTAAAAAGTTAGAAACGTAAAATTTTGCAACTCGAGTACTTTCTATTTATGTAGTGTATATAGTGAAAATCAACCAGATCGGGCAAATGTAACATATAGCCCCCATACAACCGATTGTTCAGATATAAGGTTTTTTGGCCAAAACTTCCGCAATTAAAAAGTTAGAAACGTAAAATTTTGCAACTCGAGTACTTTCTATTTATGTAGTGTATATAGTGAAAATCAACAAGATCGGGCAAATGTAACATATAGCCCCCATACAACCGATTGTTCAGATATAAGGTTTTTTGGCCAAAACTTCTGCAATTAAAAAGTTAGGAACGTAAAATTTTGCAACTCGAGTACTTTCTATTTATGTAGTGTATATAGTGAAAATCAACAAGATCGGGCAAATGTAACATATAGCCCCCATACAACCGATTGTTCAGATATAAGGTTTTTTGGCCAAAACTTCTGCAATTAAAAAGTTAGGAACGTAAAATTTTGCAACTCGAGTACTTTCTATTTATGTAGTGTATATAGTGAAAATCAACCAGATCGGGCAAATGTAACATATAGCCCCCATACAACCGATTGTTCAGATATAAGGTTTTTTGGCCAAAACTTCTGCAATTAAAAAGTTAGGAACGTAAAATTTTGCAACTCGAGTACTTTCTATTTATGTAGTGTATATAGTGAAAATCAACCAGATCGGGCAAATGTAACATATAGCCCCCATACAACCGATTGTTCAGATATAAGGTTTTTTGGCCAAAACTTCTGCAATTAAAAAGTTAGGAACGTAAAATTTTGCAACTCGAGTACTTTCTATTTATGTAGTGTATATAGTGAAAATCAACAAGATCGGGCAAATGTAACATATAGCCCCCATACAACCGATTGTTCAGATATAAGGTTTTTTGGCCAAAACTTCTGCAATTAAAAAGTTAGGAACGTAAAATTTTGCAACTCGAGTACTTTCTATTTATGTAGTGTATATAGGGAAAATCAACAAGATCGGACAAATGTAACATATAGCCCCCATACAACCGATTGTTCAGATATAAGGTTTTTTGGCCAAAACTTCTGCAATTAAAAAGTTAGGAACATAAAATTTTGCAACTTGAGTACTTTCAATTTATGTAGTGTGTAGAGGAAAATCAAGAAGATCGGGTAAATATAACATATATTTAGCCCCATACAACCGGTTGTTCCGATATAAGGTTTTTTGGCCAATACTTCCGCATTTAAAAAGTTAGGAACGTAAAATATTGCACCTTTAGTACTTTCTACATATGTAATGTGTATAGTGTAAGTCAGTACAATTGAACACGTATAATATATAGCCTCCATACAATCGATTGTTCCGATAACTCGGATCCTATTATTTTGTAAGTTTTTTTTAAATTATAACAAAGATGTGTAATGTGTATAGTAAATATAGTTAAATTGAAACAGGCTGTACTGGGGATCGAACAGTGAAAATCGTGACGCTTATTCATGAAAGGTATATAGCCTTCGGCACAGCCGAAGACAACTTTCCTTACTTGTTTTTATTTAAATTGATTAGAAACCGTAAACCAGAATACCTATACCGCGAGCTAAAATTTGTGCAGTCACCTCGCACTTGCAACATCATAATGCCAGAATTTGAAACTTTGGTAGCCTCAAGGTTATTTTTTGTTAGTGTTATTAGGTTATGGAATTCATTACCAATATTAATAAAATCTTCAAAATCAGTTGAATGCTTCGAAACCGCAGTTGCGAATATATATGGTTCTTAGCCATCTTTATCTCCATCTTCCATCTTTACCCTTTCTTTGATTAAAAACAAATATTTATAGTTCTATAAGCTTGTAATTTATACCTTTGTTAAAATTTTAGGTTAAGTTTAAACATGTTACCTAATGTGTATATTTGTACGCTTAAAAACTTCAAGTTTTACTGTACTTATAACGTTAATAAATGATGAAATGATGAAATGAATTGGCCTCAAATTTCAGGTGGCTCTATGGAGACCAAAAAAATGATTTTTCTTTTAATATAATTACTAAAATCGATAATACCATAGTCGAAGATATCACATATAAACGCCAGGAAATGCCCATATATTCATTTACATAGACGCTTTTCACGAAAACAAAAAGCAAATAAGGCACGCTTTAACAATCAATTCCAATTAAATCCACCAGTTGTTGATACAATAGCCATCAGCATTCTCCAACTTTTTGCTAAATACATCGAAGGCTATTACGAGTGCAGTACAATTATAGCAACAACAACAATGCTTTGAAGTGCATACGAACTGACGCAAATTCATGTACATATGAGAAAAAAAATTTGTGTGTGAGATTTAATCGAATCCTAACGGCATATTGACTGACTGGCCTACACAAGAACACGCACACACATCCATATCTCACCAATTGCCTGTTAGCTTCATAAAACGCCGCCAACAATAACTGGCCAAACGTTTGCCCAAAATCTGAAAAACGTACAAAAGTTTGGTTGGCGGCTAATTGACTGACGGCTTGGCCTGCTGACTGAATTTAGTGTCAAATTGCGATAGTTCATTCTTCATTTAATGTACAATTTTCAAAAGTACACCTGCACTGCATTGCAAAACGGTCAAATTCGCTAATTGATGAATGAAAACAACAACGATTTATAAGCGGAATTGAATTTATTAAGCAAAAACTACTTTCATGCAATTTGAAATGTTTTTATACCTTTCATGAACATGAAATGGTATTATAACTTTGGTCCGATGTTTGTAAATATGAGAAGAAGAAGAGATAGAACCATCAATAAGTATACCGAAATGATCAGGATGAGGAGATGAGTTGATTTAGCCATGTCCGTCTGTCCGTCTGTCCGTCTGTCTGCTGTCTGTTTGAACGCAAACTCAGTTTTTGAGATATTTGGCTGAAATTTGGTATGCGGCCACCATTTTCCAATATAGGAATCATTTGTCGGAACCAGCAAGATCGGACCAATATAACATATAGCTCCCATACAACCGATTATTCCGATAAACGGATTTTGGGCTATAACTCCTGTAATTAAACACGAAGGAACGTGAAATTTTATAAGTGTTGCTATATTTATATGTGAAATATCGATGCTGAAAATCATAGAGATGGGATAAATATTTCACATAGCTCCCATACAATCGACTATTCCGATAAACGGATTTTGGGCTATAACTCCTGTAATTAAACACGTAGGAACGTGAAATTTTGTAAGTATTGCTTTTTTATATGTGAAATATCGATGTTGAAACTCATAGAGATGGGATAAATATTTCACATAGCTCCCATACAATCGATTATTCCGGTATACGGATTTTGGGCTATAACTCCTGTAATTAAACACGTAGGAACGTGAAATTTTATAAGTGTTGCTATTTTTATATGTGAAATATCGATGTTGAAAATCATCGAGATTGGATAAATATTTCACATAGCCCCCATACAATCGATTGTTCCGGTAAACGGATTTGGTAGATAACTCCTGTAATTATATAGGTAGGAACGTGAAATTTTGGACGTATCGCTATTTTTATATGCGAAATATCGATGTTGAAAATCATTGAGATGGCATAAATATTTCACATAGCTCCCATACAATCGATTTTTCCGATAAGCGGATTTTGGGCTATAAGTCCTGTAATTAAGCACATAGGTACGTGAAATTTTGGAAGCATCGCTATTTTTATATGTAAAATATCGATGTTGAAAATCATTGAAATGGGATAAATATTTCACATAGCCCCATATAATCGATTGTTCCGATAAACGGATTTTGGTAGATAACTCCTGTAATTATATCGGTAGGAACGTGAAATTTCGTGAATGTTGCTATTGTAGAATGTGGAATGTCGATGTTAAAAATCAATGAGATTGGACCAATATAACACATCGTCCCCATATAATCGATAGCTCCGATAATTTCGGTATGAGCTAAAGTTAAATTCACACAGGCTGTACTGGGGATCAAACAGTGAAAATCGTGACGCTTATTCATGAAAGGTATTTAGCCTTCGGCACAGTCGAAGACAGCTTTCCTTACTTGTTTTTTTTTTGTTATTGATTTAAAGAAATTTGGGGGATATGTGGAAATTATTTATGCGAAGTGATAGTATTGTATATGATCAAGTGATTAACTCACCTGATAAGTATACGAGTCCAAGCCGATGCTTACAGAAAAATGAAGGTTCGCCCTATAATAGCGAACTGTCTCAACTCTACTGATACTTCTATCCCGAAACGTCGAACCACGACATCTTGAACAAAGCTGATTTTTCTCAACTTCTCTTGATTTACAAGGAGCTCCCTCGACATTCTCTCCAACTGAAGGAAGTAGATCATTCACTTAGACCCCATGCGTGCTAGGGGTAGGGATATGCCCGAGCGAGGTACATATGACTGTCGCGACAGTTTATGACATGTCGTAAGAGGCGACTAAAATCGACAAAAGTGATGACGAACAACTTGTTGGTTGATCTACGGATATGATGCCTATCAATTCTCATTACCAACCTTCTTCTTCCTTACAGAAGGAGGGGGTGTGATGACCTAGTAGCTTCTACACTATCACAGGAATCGGGTTAGTTATTAATGAAACTAAAACTTCTAAATTAGACTTGGATAGTTTTTAAACTAAAGAACTAGTGAACTAAATATTATAGATGAACTAGCTCGTTAATTCGTTCAATAAAATGAACTAAACATTTACGTGGCAACTTTACAGTAGGAAACAGTGTTGTTGTTGTAGCGAGGCGTAGCCCTGCCCAAATGTCAGACAGGGTCACCCCGAGTGTATTGCTCTTGACCGGGTCGATATAAGAAAACGGCCCGGGTCGTTTCGGCACGACGGGTACAGCACAAGTACTGGTACCGTTCTCGTAGAACCGGCAATACAAAAAACTAGCCGTGTAGGCCATGTAGGTCATTTAGCGTTACCCAGGGTGCGCCAACGGGGAGGCGACCTACTCTTACACCCCAGTAGGAAAAAGTCGATGGCTCTAACGAAAGTATCGATATTTTATTTTGTGAAGCACTATCGATGTTTCTAGGATGACGTGTTTGTTGTTTTATACAAGGAATAAAAGCTGAATATATAAATCCAAAAACATTAATGAAATCAATGTCGAAATCGATATCGCGATATGGTATGGCACCATGAATCGAATTCGACATTGATTTCTGTAAGGTTGGTTGGATCGGCTGAAGATTTACTATTTACGTTTTTGTTTTTTTGTACGCAAAATTATTTTATTTGTTCCAAATTATAAAATTCTTTCATATTTAGTTAATTTGTGTCGATAATATCGATAGATAGTAATTTTTAAAATATCGAAAATATCGCAAGTCGAAAATTTCGATAGCTCTACTTCGCAGGTGAGAATTTATAAAAGTTATATTAGAAACTCAAAACGAAACAGCGGTAACAGCGAACGATCTTTTTTTTACTAGATTTCACTTTGGCTGTTAACACAAAAAAAATTGTTTTTTCTTAAATAATTGAAGTTGATTTTCTCAACCAACATTAAGTTATATTGGTATTACAATCTACCGAACTAGTTCAATTCGTTTAATTATAGCTCAGCTCAGTAAGGTCAAGTTAAGCATTAGTTCGAACGAACTAGAAGCTAGCTTAACCTTTCCTTGAACTAAAAACCCCAACTATAATAACATTTACAAGGCCAGCCTCTGGCTACTCTAATTTGCTGAGGGAAGGAAGGTGGATAAATTCATTTGTAAATTAATCTTAGGACTTAGAAGTTGGAAAAAAAAGGTTGAATAACCACCTAGATTTACCTACCCAGATTTAGCTGATCCATTCCTACCTAGGAAGAACTCAATCAGACTCTTTTCTAACCATGCCTAATATAGACATTCCTACATAAGATGCTCCAACCACTATCTTACCTATCCGGAGTAAACTAAAATATTCCAACCTAAGGAGTCACCCTCTTACCTATCCAGACTAAACTGAGATATTTCGACTTGGTGAGAATCTAGTCACTCTTCTACCTTCAAGGCTTAACTGAGGCATTTCTGCTTAGAAATAATCCAGTTACTATAATAGCTTTTTAGAGAAAACCGAAGTAGAGTCAAGCGATCCAACCTTAAAAGGGGGGCCTCAATCAGTATCTTACCTAACCAGATTTCAGTTAAACATTCCTACTTAAGAAGACTGCAGTCACTGTTATGTCCAGAGGCAACTCCTACTTAAGGAGAACTCAATCACTTACTTATACATCCAGACTAATCTGATACATTCCTACTAGCGGAGCGTGCTGACTTCACACGGTGTGAACTTTTGTTACATCAACATCAAAACAATTTGCATAACCCTAATGAGGCTGTGACTGCATGTAACAAGGTTAGAGAGATTGAACTTATCCTATTTTGAATGACTTTTGCAGAGTCTGTTGATTGCATTCAGTGATTCAAAACATCCAACTAAGTTAGCTTTTTTAATGAAATTTATACAGCTTTCCTCGACTTTTTCGGACTGCAAAGGCTCAGCGCAATTAATTTTATTAAGTCTTCCTCAAGCAAGTAGGTACGTAGTACTTTTCCACTTTATTTTATTAATTGAAACGTGAAAGTTCTTAATCGATTTCAAAACCTTTACCAACAAGCACCACCTTACACAGTAGTGCATCCATCAACACGTAGTGGCATCCGTTCAGTAACTTACACTTTTCCTTGATAATACATAACTACTCGTATGTAATTTTGCCTTTGCGGGGCCAACGTACTACATACATATTTACTACTGTCCGACCGAAACTGGAATTTTAGGCCGAAGTCGAAGCCCTAGCCGAATATTCGGCGTAATCCTATATTCGGCCGAAAACCGAAAACGAATACCAAAATAAGAAAAGAGATTTTTTTTATTTCATAACAATCCACTCTTTTAGTTTCTTGAATAACCAAAAAACCTTACAAAGATACATACATAGTTGTAAACCAAAATAAAAAAATTACCCCCATATTCATAAAAAACTAAATTGGTGTATAGTACTTTTTAAAATTACATTTCCATACAAATTTTGAATTACATGAGCTCAATAAACCTTTTATGTTTTTTATGAATAAGGGGCTTAGTCGGTGTGTTAATAGCATTTTAACAATGTTTAAAAAAAGTTTGAAAAAATATCTTGTAGTTTCTAGAGATGCACTAAGAAAAAACTGCTGACTACAGTCTGAACTCAAGTAATCGAAAGTGATGACACTTTAACCGATTTTTGTATAATTATGGTGGCGATATTGAATAATTTCGCGTAAGTTATCGTTCGAAATCTTAGGCCTGTTCAATGACACAAAAATATTACTGGAAGTTGCGATTTTCTGTCGCTTATAAAAAACGAAAACTCGTAAAACTCAGTCAATTTTTTTGTTATTAAACAAATCTATTATTCGGCCTATTCAGCCGAAGACCGAAGCCGTAGCCGAATAAAAAACTACTAGCCGAATAGGCCGAACACCGAAGCTTGGCCGAATATTCGGTCGGACACTAATATTTAGACACTTACGTTTGAGCACGCATACACTGCGTGACATCCTGTACAATCAAGGCAAATTCACCAAGGTAGAATTGACAACTGAAATATTTTGTTTTTGTAGGAGTTTTTCCTTCAAAAAAATGTAAATAAGCGTATTAACCCTTTGCCACCCAAGTACAGTTTTTGTGTCTCATACAATTGTTTTACTGAAAAATTAGATAGCATTTGCTCAGGCCAAAAAATGATCAATACCGCGATATATGCTATCCCAAATAGTAACGGACTAACTTTGGCTACTTTGGAATCTACCTCTTTTCGGACCTTTGCGTTATAGGAATGGCGAATATTGAATATTTGTCGATTTCCGCCGATGTCACCACAAGAAGGTTGCCGCCAGAGTGTCGCAGAAACTGGTGGATTGGTTTTCATTCGAGTTTTTTATACTGAAGTCAAAACCAGGGTACCGTCTTATCAAGGAAAAGGTCCGCGAAATGAAGTAATCAATTTATAAAAAAAAGTACAAACTTGTTTGGAACCGGTTCTGGATTTTAGACCGGTTTCGTTATTTTTTTATTAAAATAACTGTTACGATTTAGTTTTCGGTTTCGAGAAATTAATCGGCTCGCTGTTGCTGTTGTAAGAGGGACGTGACGGACCAAACAGAGTTGTACGGTATTGAGTCTTTGCTCTTACAGCTGCCGAACCACCAACCCCCTGACCGTGGTCGAAATGGATTTTAGTTGCCTCTTGCGACAAGCATTCAACCATGGGCATATTCTAAACCCATAACCCGTAGGGGTCATGAATCGATTTTAATCTCTTACAGTTTCGTTTTCGGTGTAAGATCCAGTTGAAAAAAGATTAGACCATTCATCTTAGCTAAAATGTGCAAGAGTTTAGCTAATCCGAACTATAATCTTTATTTAAACGTGCAAGGAACTAAGGCAAGTGTATTGTATTTATATGAAACAATTTGCTTTTTCTTCACACTATTGGAAAAATTTAAAAATCTTAAACAGGACGGGTTAATATTTATTTTCATTTGACGGAAAAACTCCTACAGAAAAGAGAGAACTGTCAAGTTCACTATTACTTTGTTTAATATACTTTGTGTACAATGCAACGCAATTCAATGACAACTTTAATACTTTTAATGTACTTTGCCAAACACTCTTCCCCTCACATACGCTCTCTCTCTCTCTGTGGTATTTCTAAACGGCAATTCTACGTACAAGTTGTGCCATCAATAATGAATGTCAATGAATAGCCGCAACTTCATCATGCAACTTTGCTGGCCCCTACAGAGTCTAACTTCTATGTTTGCTTCTGTATGAAAGAAATGGGAACATTAAGGTGCACTCAGACTTCAAAAGTGTCACAGTGTAAGTGTGCACAGCCGTACTTACTACCGGAGTGTACTTTCTCACATGTCGGAATTTAGCAGACTTACACATTTTTATTTTACTTTCTTTTTCTGAATGCTTCTCCTTACTTTTTCATTACCTTCCTGTAATGATATTTTCTTTAATTTCCTACTCATGAGATTGTGCTCTGATTTGTAAAATAGCCAAATGTACGAAAATGGCGTATATGGATGCTTTTGAATTTAATTTATTTATTTTATTTTTATTTTATTTAATTGTTTTTTATTTTATTATATATTATTTTATTTCATTTAATTTAATTTAATTTTATTTTTTTTTTCTACATATTATTTTATTTCATTTCATTTTATTTTAATATTTTTTATTTTATTTTTTTTTTCTTTTCTTTTTTTATTATTTTTTTTTTTTGTTCTCTTTTCTTCTATTTATGGTTTTTGACTTATTTATTTATTTTACTTTATTTTATTTTATTTTAATTTTTTTTTTAGTTTTTATTTTTTTTTTATTTTGTCTTATTTTTTTAATTTTTTTTTTTTTCATTCTATTTTATTTTATTATTTTTCATATTCTTTTATTTCCTTTTATTTTATATTTTTTATTTCATTTTTTTGTTTATTTTTTCTAAATAGAATAGAAGGAATATAGAAAACTTTCTTTACTAGCCAAGTCTGAGTACATATTTACTGTCTGGCCGACTTTATGCCCAGCCTTGTTTTGAAACACAAGAGCACACGCTTACTACGTACGATGATATACTGCGCCAGTGTCTAAGCCAATGTTAGTTAAGTGTAAGTAAGCGACAGCCAAGTGAAGTGCTGAACCAGGAAGTTAAGTTCATTACAAGGAAATATTCTTAAAATTTAATTTCCATTGTCGCTTTCTATGACCTTTAATGGGCTTTATTTTGTGTACTCTGCACACACTGAATGTGAGTTTCAACTTGCGACTTCAAGGTGAAAAGAAATAAATTTTTTCGCTCATTGTTTTTCTTTGAGTTAAATGGAACAGAAACTTAAACACTGCCGGATCTATGACATTGACAAAAACGTTAAAGTAAAGTTAAATAAAAAATGGTTTATAATCTTGTTTTTGTTGTAATTTCGGGTGAGTGTTTTTTTCGTGGCTTTAAGATGAACTTTTTGCTGCAACTTCTGACAAGTGCTTTTGAGTAGTCTCGTTGTTTGTTTGGCAAGCTAGATGGACACACCCTTTAGACAGGCTTTTTCTTGGCTTCTTTCGGGTAATGACGTTGGCAAATAATTTTGGCATCCAAGATACAATGGCTGAATACTCGGCAATAAATTACAAAAGATTCCATTTTATAGGTGAAATATACAAATCATGCCACATTTACATAAAATGGGAACTAAAAAAATAATTTTTTTATTTGTGTTATCATAGTCATTGTGGAGATCCGATGACCCCTGCGGGTTAGGGGTTTAGCATATACCCAAGGAAGGTATGTCTCTCGTAATAGGCGACTACAAAAAACAAATGGTAATGCATGCGACTTGATGGATGATGTACGAATTTGATGCCTCTCATCTCTTTTTACCAACCTTTTTCTTCCTTAGGAGGGATAAAATGGCCTAGTAGGTTCCACTAGTCATACCAAATCGTTCCCTGACAGTCGCGCAAGTACCGCAAGCTGCTAGTACCGCAGCGTACCGAGCTCTTAACCGGCTAAAAACTGCCACTATCGACAATTCTCCTCTAAACTTATGAGAGGGTTTTGGTCGTTACAGCAACAACAACAACAGATCAAGTCCAAGTCTTCCAAATTAACTACGATATTCTTCTTATCATTGTTTAGCTCCTAAGACATGGCAATTACATACTAAGGCATCGAATCCCGAAGCTTTTTGGCAATCCCGGGATATCAGGTTTTTCTATAATGACAATCCCAGGGTCCCAGGACTTTCCGGGATTATCTCAGATACCGGAAAAAAGGTCGGGATAGGTATCCAAATACGGGTTTTGACCTATAATGCATAATTCGAAAGCGAAACCCGATATTTTCTGTCAAGAGATATTTCAACCCAGAAAGGTGTTCTGCACGTATATACAATGGACCACACTCCAATTTTGGAATCGGACCTGGTCAAACTATTTGATTTTTGCCAATAACTTTCCTCTGGAACAAAAACTTTTGTTTTCGATTTCTGATTATTGAAATTGAAGTCAAGTCTAGACGAAGTTGATACCTCTCCCGACGAAATCGATGCAACCTCTATCGACTCTCCCGAATTATTTCCGACGGGAGTTCCGCCGGAATAGCTGATATACCTTGTTGTTAGAGAAATTATTAAAAATTAAAGCACACTTTATTTCATCAAATAATTTTTTACTTACGTTTGGCAAGATCTATGCCGTATGGCATTGTATGAAATTGAAATTGATGGTCCTAATTCTTTTTATCCTATTTAGGACATTCATTTTCTATTAAAATGAATTCAAAAAGTTTAAAAATTTAAGTATCTTTGTTGTTAAATTATTAAAATAAAGAAGTAACTTTTTCTTGCAAAAAACGAACTCGATGGAGACACTTGAGGTTTTAATTATAGCAATTTACTGGATCCAGCCCTCAAAATTTGTATTATTTATTTTTAGAGATAAAGCCTCAAAGTAAAATAAATAATTTTTTAATTAAGTCAATTCCTTAATTTAATAAGGCATAGAATATTCGAAAGGGTTAAAGAGACAGACCGATAGTAGTATCAAACAAAATGTATTTTAGGGGTTGCCACGTAATCGATATGGTTTCTTAATGAAATGATATAGATATTCCAATACGGATATCAAACAAAAGGTATTCTAAGTAGTATTTCTAGTTATAGTTGGGGTTGCCAACTAGGGCTGGAACCTAATCTTTTTAAATTTTTTCTTTTGTATACCTATCTGGTTTTATCGTATAAGCGATTAGACTTATTTCTATAGTAGTCTGTACAGAGACCTTCTGCTACAATCTAAGTTCTCTTATTTAAGTCACCAGAATATCTTTACTAGTAAGTGTCTTGACCAAACTAAGTTATAAAGCACGCCCTGCGGTAAGCGGTTCAAGGATTCCTCAATCAAGTAAATATTTGGTCTCAAGCATGTCTACAGGATCAACTATTATAAATATCGAATAAAATTTGTTTGTATAAACTGAATCAGCAACTGCATGCTCGTTTGTCTATCTGCCTTTTTCGTACACATATTTTCCATATTTCGCCTCATCAACTCGCTTAACCCAACTAATTTCCACATCACACCCACCACCTACACAGTGAAAATTGAATTCGACTTGCCTTTAATGCCATTGCTTCTATGTTAATGCATGAGGTTGGCTCCGAACTATTGAGAAATTTAATTAAATGCTTAGGTACCGACATTACTTGCTCATTCTTAATACTGACATAATTATCTGTGAAATTAAATTTCACTGAACGAAATGGGTGAGGGCGAAGATCATGATGATAGCAATAAAACATCGCACGCACATAGACAAACAAGCACACATACAAACAAATAAATGAGCAGCTCCATGAAAAGCGGAAACACGAACAGCAAGAAAATCGTTTGCTGGAAGGGTGTAGCGGTACAACTCAGAGCATGACAAACTCACAGCTTCATTGGCGTCGCTGCCATTTAAGAGCAAAGAGACATTTCAATTAAGATTAATGTCACACAAAAAAGGCAAACACAATGAGAGTTGAAAAGCAATAAAATTAAAGCAAATCACAAGAATGAGTTGACAAGTTGAAGAGGAGCAACATATAATGGGTATTTTCGTATACTTGTGTGGGAGTTAATTTGTCGCTGTGGCAGTGGTGCACGTGTTTGATTAGCTTACAATATCAACTCAGCATATAGATATGAAGTCAGAACTCTTCTTGTCAAAGAACTTTATTGAACTGAAAATCAACTTAAAGTCTAACAGTTATTAAGGAGTAATTCAAATGAGAATAGGAAATAGTATGTAGTTGTGTGTATGTGTGTAGAGTGTGAGGGAGTACATGTACAAAGCAATGGTTGTTTTAAATAAGAGTTAGCATAAGTAATTAAATATATGAGTGAGGTTGAGTTGGAATTAAGAGTAAGATTAAGTTATAATTAAGAGCTCCTATGTGCAGCACTGTTTTATGTATCAATTGTAAGAAGTGTCCCAATCAATGGATTCTATTTAGAGTTGTAATGAAAAATTTAATAAATGAAAGCTTTTGCTGCTGATGGAGTGTGTCTTCGACAATTTCAATTTAAATGCTTTTTTTATTGGTTCAGTGGTTACAATGGTTTGTATTGTATTAGTGACAGTTTTTTTTTATTATTTTGTAGTAAGCTGTTGTTGTTGTTGTTGTTGTTGTTGTTGTTGTTGTTTTTGTTGTTGTTAAATACTAAAATACTCCCCGAAGGTTTTGGGGAGTGATATGAGCCCGGTACGCTCCGGTACTCCCTTGCGGTACTTCCCGACTGTCTCGGGAACGATTTAGTATAACCAGGGAAACCTTCATGGGTAATGAGAGGTGAGAGGAATCATATCCGCAGATCAGCCATCGAGTTAGCACAACATTATCTATGTGCATATTAGTCGCCCCTTACGACCGGTATGCCTATCTCATGCATATTCTAAACCCCTAACCCGAAGGGGCTTATTTTTATGTATTTTGTAATATAGTGAGCTTTTTTTCTATTGATGAGTGATGTCTTTAGTTTTACATACACATTCTGTTTATGTACAATACCTATGTACATTCATGACACTTAATAAATTCCAGGCAGGGGTTTACATTAAACCATACAATTTAGTATCACTTTTATTTTATTTCTTTTCAATTTTACTTTTAAATTTTATTTAATTTATTAAAATGTTTTTATTAGGTCGCTTTCGTCGTTCTTGTGCCCGGATTTTTTCATTCGATTTTGAACCAACTTCCTGTTGTGCTAGGGTCTTGAAATTTTCACCACAGTTCAGGTCGCGATGACAATGCAATATTATGGAAAAAAAATTCCGATAGGTGGCGCGTGGGTCGCTATATTTTCAAAAATCGCATTTATGGTCCGATTTGGCTGAAATTCGGAACATGTATTACTACTATAAAAATAAATATTTTGCTAAAAAAAAATTCCGTTAGGTGGAGCTGAGATCGGGGTAATAAAAACTGAAAATCCTAATTATGGACCGATTTAGCTGATATTTAGCGTGTGTATTACTTAATCAATTTCCAAATGTTCAAAAAAAAATTGCACCCGCTAGGTGGCGCGTCAGTCGCTCTATTTACGAAATGCGAAGGTCTGTTTTCGGTGTCGATTAATTTGTTTTTCAACGAACTTCCCGTTGGAGTAGAATCTTGAAATTTTCATCGTCGTTTAGTTTTCTGGCCCCACGCAGTATAACAAAAAAATAATTCCGATAGGTGGCGCTCGGGTAGAGATATTTGAAAAGTTTCATTTCCAGAGATTTTGCTTTGGATTTTGAACTAACTTCCCATTGAGCTGGGGTTTTGAAATTTTCACCATCGTTCAGGTTTCGCTGACAATGCATTATACAAAAAAAATCCAAAATATTGCTTTAATTGCAAAAGTCCCATTTATCGGCCTATCTTCCTTATTGCTATCTGAATATTTCGTACACATGCTATAATGCGCATGCTATAATGCGTTTTAAGCGCCATAAACAGCATCGAAATTTCGAATATTTCATCTGCATACATTTAGGCGCAGTCACTGTTGCACAAAGGAAAGATAATGTGCTTTATAATGCTTAAAAAAGAATAATTTTATTCATGTAACCATAGACACACCGCGTAAAGCGTGTAAACGTAGAAAATTGCCGAATGCGTAAATGAACTATCAAAATTTTATGGAACGAAGCAAGGCGAATTCATACAGGTGTGCTCGAGCGAATTCAGATCTACACGCACGCACACACTTCTTGTGGCTGTAAATGTCAGACAAAGCAACAACATAAGCAATTTGACAGCTACGATTTGATTTTCAGGGAAGAAGAAGAAACCATATGGTGGGAGGATGCCACCTGTAATGAATTCGCCTTGGAGCGAAGTTTACACAAATTCGGTAAACTTCCGCTAGGAGTTTAGTGTGTAAACACCTCGAAAAATTACCCAATTCGATTACGCTGTTCGACATGCAGTTTTTCAAAGCAGTCAATGCACACTAGATAAAAATAGAAGAATATGCTAAAAAATGGGTCAAAAATTATATTAATAAGAATTTCAAAATAAAAAGTATTCACATAAATTTATCTATATCGTTCATCTAACTGAGCTGTTAAATGTATATATTTACGCTTTTGTTAAGTTATATGGTTACATGAGTACCACTAATATGACACAGAATATCCAATTACAATCTTAGAAATTTTCACAGACTCACAACTAAAAAGTATAAAATAAAAAATAGAATAAAAAATATTTTTAATTTAAAATGTTTTTAAAATGAACTAAAAACTGGAAAATAATTTCCCCTCTGCCTACATAGATTCTTCACCACGTAAAGCTTATCTGGAACATTTGTGAGTGGGAATTCTTATAGGTTTTAAATAGTTTTTGGAGTTTGAAATGTATAAAAACATTTGGCGCTTGCTATATCGTGAAAAGATGTTTTTTTTTAGAAAAGCTCATATCGGTAATAAGATTGTTAGAAATTAATGCGAACCATCTTTAGCGTGTGCCAATGTTTTTATACATTTCAAAGTGCAAGTACTATTTAATACCTATAAGAATTCACACTCACAAATGTTCCAGATAAGCTTTACGTGGTGAAGAATCTATGTAGGTAGAGGGGAAATTATTTTCCAGTTTTTAGTTCATTTTAAAAACATTTTAAATTAAAAATATTTTTTTTTCTATTTTTTATTTTATTTTATTTTTATTATTATTATTTATTTCTTTTATTTTATTATACCCAGCGTACTATTACTAGTAAAAAGGTTTATAATTTTATTCACATAACGGTAGTACGTAACGCACAAAGTAATCGAGATAGATATAGAGTTCCATACATTAAAGTTCTTGGGTTGAAAAGAGGAGTTCATTAAGGCATGTCCGTCCGTCCCTCCGTCCATCTGTCCATCTGTGTACACGATAACTTGACTAAAAATTGAGATATTTGCTGGAAATTTTGAGTACAGGTTACTTTCTGGCCAGGGTAGGTTGCTGTTGAAAATGGGCGTAATCGGATGACAACCACGCCCCCTTTTTCGATATCGAAAATTTCGATAATCACATAAGTTGACATATCTCGGTAGCTGAAATGGCTAAAATGATATAAATTTATAGGTGACCCCCTGGCCATTCTCTCATGAGTTTTCCATAAATTTTTTATTTTATTTTATTTCATTTTATTTTATTTTATTTTTTTTTATTTTATTTTATTTTATTTTATTTTATTTTATTTTATTTTATTTTATTTTATTTTATTTTATTTTATTTTATTTTATTTTATTTTATTTTATTTTATTTTATTTTATTTTATTTTATTTTATTTTATTTTATTTTATTTTATTTTATTTTATTTTATTTTATTTTATTTTATTTTATTTTATTTTATTTTATTTTATTTTATTTTAGAATGTCGACATCACCTTTGGTG
Organism: Campiglossa producta; assembly: GCA_964058755.1. Classification (NCBI taxonomy): domain Eukaryota; kingdom Metazoa; phylum Arthropoda; class Insecta; order Diptera; family Tephritidae; genus Campiglossa; species Campiglossa producta. Next base: position 46,698,437 of record CAXKVI010000002.1, read on the forward strand.
ACAACAAAGCAAACAAACAATCTAAAGCCAAGAAGATCAAACAAGGGGTACCACAGGGTGGTGTCCTTTCCCCATTATTGTTTAGCTTCCATATTTCGAAGCTTCCTCTCCACCAGAAGAAGTTACGATTGTTTCTTACGCAGATGATTGCACGATATTGGCAACAGGTACTTCCGTTGATGAGCTGTGCTCTAAAATAAATGGTTATCTCCCCTCTCTTGTCGAGTTCTTCACCGCTCGGAGCTTGACATTCTCGCCGACAAAGTCCTCCGCGTTTTTATTCAAGAGGTGGACGGCGCAGGTTGGTATGGGATTAGAAATGTATGTAGGTGATCAAAAAATAACTACTGTCGCTCAGCCAAAAAACTTAGGAGTGGCTTTCGACACCATGCACACTTTCGCTGAGGCGGAAGTGCTTCCAGTTAGGGAGTTTAATGAAATGCTAAACAAGCAGTACCTACTGAATTGCTGTAAACCACAGTACTCCAATAGGCAACTGTTTGAGCTAACTCCGTCTCCCAGGACCGTAAGGACGCATCTACGTAAACATTTTGATGAGATCCGGAACTTTATAACAACTCCGTTTGATCCTGAGGTGCACAAGCAGGCTTTGTGGCATATCCATAAAACGTCGGTTGGCCATCCGGCCGCGCTCTGTCCGCTGAACGCTGTTTTACATGCCTCCACACCACACATTTCTGAAGAGGAGCGTCATCTTCCTCGAGAGACAAGGGTCACTCTGGCTCAATTACGCTCTGGATATTGTAGCAGATTAAACTCCTACATATCAAGGCTGAACCCTGATGAGCCGAATGTATGTCCGGCATGCGGCTCGTCCCCCCATAATACCAACCACCTATTCGCTTGCTCTACGGAGCACACTCTTCTAACACCCATCTCCCTTTGGTCCAACCCTATTGAAACTGCTAGGTTTCTTCGTCAATTTAGCTTAAAAATTGAGTATGTATTGGAGTTTCCATGCCGCCTTTTCCCATAACTCAAATTTTTCGTGAGTATAGTAGTGATATCTTATAACTCCTTACAAATTTTTAGGCCCCTGACATGAGGCCTTTTAGAGATGTTCATCATGAAAAGCTAAGTTTTCCTAAAAAACAATTTGGAAAGAATATTTGGTCAATATCTCGCAAAAGTCCATTGTCACATGTGTTCCACATTATGGCAATATCTCGGAACCCGGTTCGCATTGAACTAAAAATCACACCTTGTTAAAGCATTCAACAACACACTTGGCCCAAATTTTGGTCGATATTTGGGAAACGGGTTCGTCCACTGGACCTAGAACCCCTTCCTGTTAAGACCTCAGCAAACGCCTTTTATTTGATATCCATATCGTACAAACATCCTCTGCGACACACCTGGTCCACATTTAAGTCAACATGTCGGAACCGCCTTCGCATATGGAACTAAGAACCCCACCCTCTTAAAACCCTAATTAACGCCTTTTTTATACCCATATTGCAGAAACGCCTTCCATGTTTACATGTGCTTCTTATTTAGGTCAATATCTTGGAACCGGGTTCGCATATGGAACTAAGAACCACACCTTTTTAAAGTCCTCATCAACACCTTTCATTTGGTACCCATATCGTACAAACAATTCCTAGGTTCACAATAGGTCTACATTTTGGTCGAAATTTGCCAAACGGGTTCGGGCATGGGACTTACAACCATTCCCTGTTAAAACCCTCATCAACGCCTTTCATTTGGTGCCCCTATTGTCCAAACACTTTCTAGGGTCACAACTGGTCCACATTTTGGTCGATATCTCGGAAACGGGTTCCTACATGGGACTTGAAACAAATTCTCCTTAAAACTCTTATGAAGACCTTTCATTTGATACCCATATCTCAGAAATTCCTTCTAGGGCCACAACTGGTCCAAATTGGGTTTCAAGACCCTTATCACCTAGGGATATAAAAAATAGTTTAAAACCTATTCTTATATTCCCCAAATATACATTCAAAATTTAATAAAAACGACCAAGCCGTTTAAAAGATTTAAGCTTAGGAACACCGTGACGAAAGCTGAGAGGACTCCCCAGCGTTTCATTGCTGCTGCTGCAGCTCGACGTAGTAGGGCCGAGTGTAAAATCGGTCTGAGTAGTCCGATGATCGGTGCCTCGGTGCGATCTTGCGTGGGCTCGGCGGATAGTGCCGGATTTTAAGGTAGAGCTGTATGGCGCTAACAACAAGGGGGAAACCGCTAAGCGAAACCGTTCGCTGGAGGAAACCACCCCAACGGCACCGAAAAGGGCCAGAATAGGAGGACCGACGAGGTCCTTCGCCGACATTGCCAAGGATCGCAAGATATCCCGCAACGCCCAAGGGCTAGAGTCTGGATTCCAGTTGGTTGCACGGAACCAGATGAGATTCTAGATGTGCTGCAAGAGTACAACCCTGAGCTACCTACAGAAAACTGGAAGGTGGTGAACGTGGATAAGACCGATAAGGCTACCATGCAGATTGTTCTGCTTCTGGATGAGGCAAGCATCGAGGCTCTGGCCCGATGCAATTACGCTATGAAAAGGTGGTCCTCAAGGTGTACAAGTCCGATACCGAGGCCCTAGCCAACCTCTCCTCACGGAGGAGAGCGCCAAAAAAAAGTGATGAGGGTCCTCCAGATTAATCTCCATCACTGCAAAGCTGCTTCGGCTGCACTACTACTGCAGCTCTCAAAAGGCGCAGTAGACATTGCCCTGGTTCAAGAGCCGTGGATCACTGGAGATAGGATCTGTGGTTTGAGGACCCCTACTTACAAGCTTTATAGCGCAACAGGTAAAGGTAAACTTCGAACGTGTATTTTAGTTAAATCAAATATTAACGCTCTTCTCTTACCCCAGTTTAGTGACGGAGATCTGACAGCGATAAGCGTCGAGGGGCTGGGTAGAGGTTGCAGGTTGCATCATTCCATCTGGCTCACGATCACCAAGGTCCACTACCATCAAACAATTTTAGAGAGCTCGTGAGTTCCACAAAACCGCGGGACGATATCATCGTGCTAGGCGGCGACGCTAATGCCCATCACAACCAATGGGGCAGTACTGACACTAATGAGCGAGGTGAGTCACTCTATAACTACCTACTAGGCACTAACCTAAGTATATGTAACACGGGGAATGAACCCACTTTTGTAACAAGAAACCGAGAGGAAGTCCTTTATATAACGTTGGTCACTGACTCTTACAGAGACCTCATAGACTAATGGAGGGTGTTAGGTGAGCACTCCTTCTCAGACCATAGGTACATTAGCTTCTCCTTAGTAGATTCACACACAAGTCCGAAATATATACAGAATATTAGGAAACCAAATTGGGGTTACTACCAAAAGCTTATTCGCAAATATTTGTCAAATCAGCTGGTAACACCTAGAAATGATGAGGAGCTAGACGATCTCGTCATCTCCTTCAATCAACACTGCAAGATTACTCTAGACAAGGCGTGCCTGTCTAAAAAGTTAGCTGAAACCCACAGACCACCCTGGTGGTCGTCCGATCTAGATAATCTCAGAAGGACATGTAGGTCGGCCTTTAACAAAGCCAAACAAGATGGTTGCGTAACATCCTGGGCACTTCACAAAACTAAATTAAGTAACTACAAGAAGGAAATTCGCAAGGCCAAACGGGCCCCCTTGGTTGAATTTCTGCAACAATATCGAATCAACATCTGCAGCTTCGCGTCTGAGGAAGGTGCTCACAAAATCGCCAGCTACACTGAGCCACATACAAATGCCGGATGGGAATTGGACCGATTCGAGCACTGACACAATGAATCTGCTTCTGGATGCTCACTTTCCGACATGCACAGACACGGCTACTACTACGGTCGGGAATGAAATGCTTTCTGATCAGCTGATAAAGGAATTAACCGATGATAAAAAGCTGTACTGGGCCTTAGCCAGTCTCAAGCCCTATAAATCGCCAGGACCGGATGGAATATTCCCGGCCCAGGTACAACAAACATCCGAGCTTATTAAGCCCTGGCTGAAAATCATGTTTGTTAGTTGCCTCAGGCTCAACTATGTACCTGCATCATGGAGAGAGGTTAAGGTAGTATTTATCCCAAAATCCGGGAAACCATCCCATTCTAAACCTAATGATTTTAGGCCAATAAGCCTATCTTCATTTCTACTTAAAATTATGGAAAGACTTTTGGAGGACTATGTAAGATCGATAGACTCAACTCATATGTCGCGGGCTCAATACGCCTATAGTAAAGGTAGATCGACTGGTACTGCCTTGCATTCCCTGGTATCTGTTATAGAAAAGTCAATTGACACAAAGGAATATACACTGGTGGCTTTCCTTGATATAGCAGGTGCCTTCAACAACGTTCTACCGGAAGCCATTACCTCGGCGTTAACGGGTCTGCGGGTCGATGCCTGCCTTGTGGAGTTTATCCGCAAATTGCTTATTAGCAGACGGATTACAACGGAGCTAGGCGGTAATTCGATTCACAGACTCGTTAACAGAGGTACCCCGCAAGGAGGTGTTTTCTCTCCGCTCCTGTGGCTGGTTACTGTAAACCAACTTCTACGTCTCATGGAAGCTGAAGGCTACCAAGTGGTCGCGTACGCCGATGACATCTGCGTTATCATTCGGGGAAAATTTCCTCAAACCCTCTGCAATTTAATGGAAAATGCTCTGACTAAAGTATGCGACTGGGCGAACGCTTCGGGTTTGGAGGTTAATCCCGAGAAAACCGAACTTGTCCTCTTCACTAGGAGGTACAAAATACCGAACTTAATACCACCAAAAATTGGGAATACAACTTTAGTACTCAGTGACAAAGTCAAATATCTAGGAGTTATTCTAGACAGGAAACTACTCTGGAGCGACAATGGAACGAGTTAAAAAAGCAACATGCGCGTTGTTTACTTGCAAGAGAGCAATTGGTATATCGTGGGGGTTCTCTCCCAAAGTGGTGCACTGGATATACACAACTATTGTTCGCCCAATTCTACTCTACGGTGTGCTGGTCTGGTGGCCGGCACTAACCAAGACACGTACCTTAAGCAGCTACAAAAAGTCCAAAGGAGTTCAGAACTCTGCATAACCGGGGCCCTCGGCTCCACTCCAACAGAAGCACTCAACACGATGCTGAATCTTCCACCACTCGATCTGGTTGCTAAAGAAATAGCTGTGATTACAGCTCTGCGATTAAGGGAGACCGACGTATGGAAGGGCGGCACATGTGGTCACGCCACTATTTTAGGCTCCCATGCACCTGTGAGCATACCATTACATACTGACTATTGCACGCCAAGCAACGTGTTTGTTAGGAACTACGAGGTGAAAATACTCACAAGACAAGAATGGGATAACAGACCGCATACTGTTCGGAATGCCATGAACATATTCACCGATGGCTCTAAGCTTGAAGGGAAGGTGGGTGGAGGTATCTTTTCACCGGACCTGGGACTAGAGATCTCTTTTCGTCTTCCCGACCACTGCAGCGTGTACCAAGCAGAAATGCTGACAATACACGGTGCAGTGAAAAGCCTAGCGTCTACGCCCCAAAACGGCAAACGGATATTTATCTTCTCAGTCAGTCAGGCCGCGCTAAAGGCACTGAACTCATGTGTCGACAACACAAAGTCGCAAACTGAAGAAGAGGTACCACCACTCATTTCCTTCCAGGAAATGATCTGGTAGGCATTCCCATGGCCTCTTTCAAACTCCGAGCTAGCACAAATACCTTACAAAGGGCAAATGAGCTCTGGTCACGTCTCTCGACGTGCGAGATATCAAGGCTAACTTGGCCTTCGTACAACAAAGGACGCACTAACTGTCTGCTGTCCCTTAATAAATCCTGTGTCTCATCTCTGATAAGGGTGTTAACAGGGCACTGCTTAATAGGCCCACATGGTGCTAGGATGGGCGTAATAACTCACGATTACTGTCGCAGTTGCAGATGTATTGAAGAGGAGGAGAGTGTTCAACATCTGCTGTGTCAATGTCCTGCACTCAGCAGATGACGATTGGCTATTCTCGGCCAACCGTTCATCGACGACCTCACGGAGGTTTCAAAAATGGATATTAGGGCTCTATCAAAATTCATTGATTCCACGAGCTGGTTTGATCCTCTAATCCAAGTGTGAGAGTGTGAGATTGTGAGATTGTTGATTTTTGATTCTCGGATATGGGGTGGGTCTTAAGACCGCATAGGGTATCACAATGGGTCAACTTGACTTATTTTATTTTATTTTATTTTATTTTATTATATTTTATTTTATTTTATTTTATTTTATTTTATTTTATTTTATTTTATTTTATTTTATTTTATTTTATTTTATTTTATTTTATTTTATTTTATTTTATTTTATTTCATTTTTTACTTTTTTTATTTAATTTTATTATATTATATATTTTTTATTTTTTTTTTTCATTTTATTCTATTTTTTTATTTACTTTTTTTATTTAATTTTATTATATTATATATTTTTTATTTTTTTTTTTTTCATTTTATTTTATTTTTTTTTTGTATCCAAGTATTTTATTTTTTTATTGACAATGAAGTGAATTATGATGCATTTGAATTGTACTTATCTGTATATGCAGAGCACACACCATTGCCAGCTGTAATGATTTTTGCAGCATCAAGCAACGATATGGAACGAATTCTTTCAAGTAACAATGAGGTGTGCATTAAGATTAATACGTGCCAGAAATGATTGAGCTTAGCAAAGTATAACAAATTCGAATGAAATAGATAAACAAGAATGATTTAGCAAAATAAACTACATTCGAGCAATAACACACATACTGATTGGCTAACTGTTAGCTAGCATGTTGCTGAACACATTGTTGTATGCTACTTGATTAGTTTCACAAAATTCTAAACTAAAGTGTGACACTGAAACATCAGCACAGTAATATCAATGAGCAAGCAGTGCAAAAAGAAGCAACAACAACAAACTAAACAACAATAGCTATAAATTGAAAAAGTTAAGCAGCACGTGAGTGTTTGCATGAATAGTTGCAGATGATGAGGAAAGAGAAGACGAGAATAGAATGACTTGAATGCGTTTGAAATTGCAAATCATCAATGCTTATTCGAGGACAGTATTGTGCAAATAATTAATAATAAAACTTATTGGTTTTTCTTTTCTTTGTTTTGTTATTTAATTCAACTTATTTAATTTAGCTTCTATTTAATTTTTTTATATTTAGGTTTTTTTTTTGTTATTTAATTAAATTTTTTTTTTTAGATGTTTGTTTATTTTTTGTTTTTATTTTTTATAATTTTATTTTTTTTTATTTTATTCTATTTTTTACTTTTTTTATTTAATTTTTTGTTTTGTTTTTTTTTTATTTTATTACACTTTATTTTCGTTTACTTTATTTTATTTAATTCCATTTTGTGCTACTATTTTTTATTTTCATTTTATTTGTTTTATCTAAATTTTTTATTTGTTTGCATTGTATTGCACGACACTGTACACAGACGTTTTTCTTTCATTTTATTTTTCTAAGCTTTGCTATACTTTGAGTAGCTCCGTGCATTTGCTGTTGGTGAAGCTGTTCTTATGCTGATCACGAGTGCAAGCAGCCTTGCAACATTCAAAATTCAAGGCGCACAATAGCAACAAAACAAAAAACAAAATTCAAAGGTTCATACCATGGCAAAGCTAAAGAAATTCGCTACGAACGCCGAAAAGCGAGACACGCGACTGCCATACGCTACCATAGAATGACATCTGCGAGTGACACAGCTGCTGCTGCTGCTGCAAGCCAAACAGACAATGGCAATGTTAACGAAGTCGGTCATAGAAGACTTGCCACCGATCGATTGGGCCACCGTTAGAAGTAGTCGTCGATGACAGTTGGTGCTGGTGCTACCAGTATTGGCAATAGCAATAGGCACGATTATGTATTGTTTAAAGACGTGCAGCGGCAGTAACCTCCAGTGGCTTTGCCTTTGGCTCCAGCTTTGGCTTGTTGTGGCTTATTGAGATGCGCGTAGTGTAGAGTTGTGAACTGGCAAAGCAATTACATTTTTGTAAGAACCATTTGATGAATGCAAGTGTCTCTAATGTTTACCAATTTATGAAGATAGGTGAAAGGGGGCACGGATGTCAAGGTTCGGTTGTAAGCAGTGTGGCGTTGACAAAGCTTTGGGACATCGGGCCATCATTTTTGTGTGGGTCAATAGTTTGTGTATTGTAAACAACAGATTTTTGTTTGTTTTGTGAATGTCAATACTTTTTTATACGATTTGGAAAATTAATAAATGCATTTAAAACTGTATGTGAAAAAGAAAGTAATATTGCTTCCACCATCCTACTCTCAATATTATCAAAACTTCCTCTACCAGTTTTCCCATTTCAGTACTAGCTTAAACGTTACCCTGCTAACCAGAAATACCTTCCTTTTCTATCCTGACGAAGTTGTTGGTATTGCTAAAAGTCGTTTTGCGTCGCTATAAAATCTTTGGCAGGTACATATATTAAAACCAATAATTTAGAAGTTTATCTTCGCCTGTGGATTATCTGTGACGTTGATCTGAAGCGGCACATGTTCCAATTCTGGGCCTAACCTATGGAACTCATCAACGACAGAGGCTTTTATCTGGAAATTTCCGATGTCGAAGTCATTATGATCAAAAATACCAAAAATAAGCTGATCTCGATTTCTGTGGCCTACACCGGGCTGCAGCAAAACTAGGCTGATCTAACTTCTTGTGGAAGTTAATTTCGAAACTCTCTCTGAAACAAAGGCCTCAATGAAATAATTATAGTCTTAGGCTTAGACTAGGCGGCTGAGCAGAAGGTGCTAGTACAAGAGCGTACAAGATTTAGCATGGAAAGGACTGCAAATATACATATGTAGGTGAAAAGTATGTGTTACTTGGAATATTCGCAGAAGGTGGATGTAGTAAAATTGAAAAATTCTAGCTCAACTGGTTACGGAAATGTGAACATAAGGAAGTGCTATGTAGGGAAGGGAAAGAATTCCAAAAAAAAAAATCTTGAAAATTTCCGAAAGGATCCTAAAATAAATTCGAACAAGTTTCCATGCAATGCTGGGCTGGTCTCGAAACAGTTTCGTAATGATTCCCAAAAAGTCGCCAAAACAATACCGAAAATAATATCCAAAGGCGACGAAAAGGTACCGAAATGGCCCGGAAAAAGCTCGAGAAGATAGGAGTAGTAAAATTGAAATATGCTACCTTAACCGGTTACAGGGATATCGACGGAAATGTGAAGCCAATAAAGTTATATATTCAGGGCAGGGATGGGCATTATTATATTTTTGAGTGACGAAAAAAAAAATATTTAATTCATTCTCCAAATTTTTAGTGAGTGGTTATTAAAAAAAATCAAATAACCATTTTCGGGATTATTTAGAAACTGTTTCGGGATATTTTCGGGACTTTTTCCGGAAAATTTCGGAACTGCTTTGGGAACAATTCTGTACCATTGTCGGGATCATTTCGGAGCTGTTTTTGAGGCTATTTTGGTAAGATGTTATCCTTGAATAAAAAATAACCGGTCACTCATCACTCAAAATTTTATAAATGATGAATAATTTTTTCGGGCAGTTTCTGGCAATTCACTTCCGAATAAAATTTGTGAAAATTTTGTCAAACTACATAGGAATTTCAAAATTTCCACAAAATTTCACTCGGAAGTGAATTGTAAAACCTGTCTGTTTATTTTTTATTTGATTAATTGTTCATCGTTCCAAAAACAATCCTGAAAACGTCTCGAAAACATTCCCGAGATGATATTGAAACTATCATGAAAAAGTTTTCAAAACAAAAGTGATCCTCAACGGATTTCAAAGAGGTCTCAGAAAAAAACTAGCCTGCAACCTTCGTCGTGTATTGGATACAAGGCAAGCATTCATTTCTGAACACAAAGTGTCAAAACTAATTGCATCTTCGTTTAAGAACGAAACATGCATTCCCGAATGCATTCGTGCACGAATAACGAACAAAAATTTTCCAAATAACACTCCCGAAAGAGAACGACGTGGATTTTTTGTTCGTTCTCTTTCGTGGCTGCGAATGATAAGAAGTTTTTTTTCATTATGTTCGCTTATGTGATTAAGACGGAGACGGTTCCTAAATTTGGGAATGTTCTTTTTAGTCCGCGGACACAAGGTGGGATGGCATTGTTATCTTCACTCACAAGGAAAACCTTGCTCAGCTGCCTTGTTAGGACTAAAGAGAGCAGGAGAAATTATTTGCTGTCCGTGACGTGCTCGTCTGCAAATCTCCTTTGTGTTACAGTACGCACTAGGGCTCCCAAATAACAGTTACTTACTTTTATTATAAAAGTTGGTCATAACAGTTATTTTTTAATTGTTATACATGGATTCGGAAAATAAGAGTTATATTTTAATTTTTTAATTTCGTTCGCAAAATATGAGTTATTTTTAAATTTTTTTATTTCGATCGAAAAATAAGTACTATTTTCCAATTTTTAAATTTCGATAGCAAAATATGAGTTATTTTTTCAATTTTTAAATTTTATTTTGATCGGGAAATACGAGTTATTTTACAATTTTTTTATTTAGATCGCAATATAAAAGGTGGGGATAATTTTGGGCCTACTTTGTGATCAATTTTGAATAATTTTGAGCTCATTTTGGGATCGTTTAAAATAGTTTTTGGGTACATTTTGGGATCGTAATACCACCCTAATGATCAAATTACACATTCACGAAACAAAAACTTTTATTTTCCGATCGAAATACTAGATATTGAAAAAAACTCTTATTTTACAATCGATATAAAAAAGTTTAAAAATAACTTTTATTTTGCGATCGAAATTTAAAAATTGAAAAATAACTTTTATTTTTAACTTTTACGAAAAAAAAGGAAAAAAAAATCATTTCACTAATAGATAACGATAGTTATAAAAAATGTTTCTATGTACTCCTTATGGCAGTAGCACTATCCCTTAAAATTTTGCTTGATAACTGCTATTTGAGAGCCCTGGTACGCACGCAAAACGTGCACATGTTTTGGACTATTCATATTTCCCCTATATTCAATTTTGTGTATTCCGCTTATGCTATGTTGTGGTCACAAATTATTCGACGTAGACAGCGTTATAAATTAGAATAATCTTAGTTCCATCACAGCAAAGTATACGAATGAAAAATGAACCCAAATTATAAGATATACAAAAATGTGACCCAGATTCTTCTGCATATGATGTTGAAGCGATCTTAAAATATGTGGCTAGCAGGCAATACTACAGTCATGCATTCATACAAATGGATGAGATTAATTAATGTCGCGTATACGCCTACGCGGTTCAATCCACAAAAAGCTAGCATCATAATGTTAACAGCACGCATTCATAAATACATACTTATTTCTCAGACATGAAAAATCCATCAAAACATTTTTTGCTTTTTCCAACGTTTTGCAAATACAATATAACGTCGGTCACTTGCCAGAGGCATGAATGTGAAAATTTTCCAGATTTGAGTTAATAGGCTCATGTGACTAATCTCTCATTTCTCTACGATTCACAAAAATCCTGGGTTTCCAAAGTACAAGGGGGAAATTTGCAGTGCCATTTTCATAAGTGTGTAGTAAATTTTTAAAAATTTTCGTTGAGCCAAAAACAAGAATGTATTGCACTGAACCACAGACACCATGACGTATACGTAACAATTTTGCTACACATTCGTTTTTCTGACTCCACGAAAAATTTAAAAATATAGAAAATCAATTTATAAACATTTTCGTTGCAAATTTCAAAAGAGGAATTGAAGGAATATTAATGTATAATGAGAATATAACAAAAATATATTTATGTCAAAAACTTGAATTTAAAATTTTTCGAGAGCAATAAACTTTAAAATATTTTTTTTTTCTGGCCACCATAGATGTCGCCCAATTGCATTTTTCTTCATATCTTCGGCATTTATTGTCGAATTTTAAAGTGTGGTACACCAATTTTTTTGTCTCAGGAAGTGGGTTTTTTCTAAAAAAAAAACCTCATTGATCTCAGGCGCTCCGTTGTGGTACCTACCCACCATATCTCAATTGCTACCACCACAATGTACCGATTTAATAACAGCAAATTAAACCCCTGAACCTGAAAATCTCACGTGGATCCGCCCCTAAAATCATGCAATTAAGCTGCTAGAAACCTTCAATTTCGGGCTATACATCTTGTACTTAACAGCGAAATAACGTCATATTTTTATCGTCTGTACAATTTTTAAATAATATGACTCATTTCCATGAAATGTGTGAAGCACAGCCGAAGACGGACTTTTCCTTACTTGTTTTTTTTTTTTTGGTAGTTTCGGGACTACGTTAGCGATAAAATGAGGGGGCTGTTATAATTCCAAAGTCGCTATGTTGGAGGAAATCCACATTGTTTTGAAGGAATCATCCCGAAAATAAGCTGAAATGGTTCCAAAAAAGTCAAAAAATTATTGCGACAACAATTCCGAAAAAGGCCCAAAACAACCCCGAAGTTTTGGGACTTTTTCGGGATTGTTTTCACAATAATTTTTTGACTTTTCTTTAACTATTTCAGAATATTTTCGGGAGCATTCCTTCAAAACAACGTGGATTTCCGTGGAATTATAACAGCTCCATCATTTTATCGCTAACGCCATTCCCATAACGCTATTGAGCTGTTCCAACCACCCGTTGGAAATTAATGTAAGCGCGTTAGCGTTATGTTATGGCAAGCATAATCGATTACATTGATTTCCATAAATTTGGTTGGAACAGCTGATTAGCGTTATGAGAATGGCGTTAGCTATAAGGATGATTGATTCTGCCTTAAGATCAGCACAGCTACATAAGTCAAGTTAAGTGGCTTGTTCAGTAACAGCGTATTTTCCTTTATCCACCTCAGCGGATTTGTACAACTTTATTAGTCTTATTTCTCAATTACAATTAACATCAAAAGCAATTAACTTTTTTGCTCAATTCTAATTTGTAATTCACTTATTCGACAAAATTTTTTATTAACATCAAGTATACAGCAATATAGCATACTTCACATGCACTCAGCGCCTTTCATCCACTCAACCAAATCAACAAATGAAATGCATACATAGATACTCCGAATACATAAATACTTGTTTTGGTGTGAGAAGAGAAATACATATCCTAATGGAATGAGAATGGTCTACAAAAGCAAAAAGTTAAATATGCGACTAATGAATGGATGGCTCTGCGTCCTAAGTTTTGCTACTTACTTTATTATTAAGCCAGTGGAGCGGAAGAAATGTGTATGCTAGTTATTGCTTCATTTCCGCTCCACCTTTTTTCCTATTCAACGCCTTACTTAACAATATATAAGCTTAGAGTTTTTGCCTGAACAAACATTACAGCACAAAACTACAAACAGCAACAAAACAAATGTCGCACAATAGGCGAAAACAAAAGGATAATTTCCATGGATTCATTAAAATACCAACTAACTAACTTCAACTCTTTCTTTAAACTTCAGTCCTTGTTTGCGCTAGCTTTAGCTTGTCAAGTTAGTTAATGAGCGCGATAAATTGTCACCGCCATGTGACAGCATCATCTTTGTTTATAATTTTTAGTATAGTTTCCTCATATGACATTCTTAACGCTCCGCACGATGGTTATATTGCTGCCGCAGACCACACAATTGCGTCAAAGTCATTAAAAAGAAATTTAATGCATTCTTTAAGTTAAAAGAGCCGGTGTAGCAGTTAGTGGTTGTGCATAAGTTTCTGTTTTGTTTCCCATTATGCGGCTATGGCGTGTGGTACGCAAACATGAATATTTTAATTAAGCATTTCAGCATACACTCAATGATGTCTTTAGAATGAGTATTTTGTTGGTGGAATTCCTGACTTTTGCTTAAAGTTTTTATACACGTTAAAGCTAAAGATAAAGAAATATTAACTGCAGAGGGAGTGTCATACTCCCAATTGGGTTTTTGACATCTTTGAGCTGAAAAATTGAATTACAAGATTTATTTTTAAGTTTTTGGTGCGAAACAGTGACTTAATTGCAGAATACAGACTCCACGCCCCGTGAAAAAGTTAATATGAGGAATGGTTCGTATATTGGGGGGAGGTAAAAATCAAGCATTTAAAATTGCATATCGGTACACTAATATAGAAAGGCCCTAACTAATTTTTCAATTTCAATCAAGTTGCTGGCGGATTTTTATTAATAACTTCTGGACGGAACTTCACTAAAATCCTAGTACTATACTATATCGTAGTTAAATATTACAGGCATTGATATTTGTATTTTCGAACAAGCCATCGTTGCTATGGTTTACCTTACATTGGGTTTTTTCGAGTAATTTTTCGAGCAAATTTCGAGCTAAGAAAATATGAGTAAGGGCCTTTCTATATTAGGGTAACGATATATATATCCAAAACTACTGAATCGATTTTTACATAATTGGTATTTAAAACCCCTTTCGTTTTATACGCATTTTAACATATATTTAGCCATTTAAGACCGGTTGTTGTTTACAATTTCATACTATTCTTTGTAATTATGCCTACTTGGGCCACCCACATGGAAATTGGAAATTGGGAATCAAAAATCGCGCGATTTTTATTCCAAATTTTCGCCTGCAGCGCTTTTTTAAATAATTTTGTAAAAGATACTTTAAAATCATAAAATCATCTTAAAAAATAAAAATTTGGAATTAAAAATCGCGTAATTTTTGAAATTTTTTGTTTAAATCATTAAAAAATTTAAATTTGGAGTTAAAAATCGCGCTATTTTTTATTAAAAATTTTCGACTGAGGCGGTTTTTATCATATCTTATTTCTCCATTCTCGTTTTTATTTGGGATTATAACACGAGCCTGCAGAGTCACAATCCCAACTTTTCTTAACTTGGGATAATGACACAGCAAGGGAGTGTCATAATCCCATGTGTCTTAGTTGGGATTGTGACTCATTTTTATTTGGGATTATGACACCCAGCTTATAGTGTCATAGTGTCATAATCCCAATTTTTTTACTTGGGACTATGACATGTCACCAATTTGAGCACCTCCTCAGGTTTTTTTATTCCATACCACGAACGGATTAGGAGTGACACCACCTAGGTAGCGAACCGGCGTTTCATCGTCCAGTTCGCAAAGCCGACAAATTTTTGTATCTGACAGATTCAGTTTACTCTAACTAACTAACGTAGACTAAAAGGTCCCGTATAATACCCAGGGAGGGTTATAAGATCCACCCTTCTTAGATTTATGAGACTGGCCGATGCTCTTTGCGATAGTTCTATAAAGAGTTTGGCCTGCCTCTGACCTAGGCTGCTAAGCCAATGCTGCCTAAACTGCTTGTCTTCCCAGTTGCTTTTGGTCTGCCTTACATGGGCCTTGGTGAGCCCACAGAAGGGTTCCGGACCATAAAATATCCAGTGCTTTGCTGGCGCCTTGTCAATCGTGTTTAAACACTCACAGCCTAACCTAATATAAACGCGCGCCATTAATTTTCTGTCAAATTTGTCTCATGCACATACAACTTGTATGGGAGCAATCGAATTTGAACGCACTGCGTAAAAACCTAACTTGGTTTCCAATTTTTGTTCTGCGTGACTTTTCGATTTGACGGTTGTACACAGGCAAAGATAGTAACGCACGCACATTTTTTCGGCTACAAGGAAAAAAGTCGTGCATGTACGTCCGGTAAGCGAACGGAGTGCGTTTATATTGGGTTAGGCTGTCAATACGCAAACAAAGGCGCAACAACACAAAGACGATCACTTGCTTAGACAGGATTTAAAGGTGGCTTCTTTTATTTTTATGAGAAAAAAATCAAAAAATTAGATATTCATAAAAATGATGGCAAATTTACCTGATCTAACCTCTTTCACTGGTGGCATTGTTTTCTCCCTTGACATTTTCAATCGTTACAGACATCGCTTATGAGTGGCTACTTTTCCAATCTCCTACATATTTAATGCCAAGTATGTTTTTCCGGGAAGGTTTTCATGGCGACCCAGTTTTGAAAAACTCTTTTTTAAAGTAACTGGGCTGGTATTTGTCCCACTACATGAATTTGGGGCCTGTGACATGGTTCCTCAGCACTCTACTAGAGGTAAACGCCGTCGCCGCTGAATGGCTTAAATGTCGGCGCGGGTATCGCTTTTTAGACGGTGTGGGCTATTTATAGCTCACATAAAAACATGATCCGAAACGGAATGTGGGAATGGCATAGTGTGGATTTGGATAAAAAAAAAATTTTTTTCACGACCTTTGACCCCAAATTTGTGCAGTTTTCTTTCTGAGAGTAAACTCCACGAAAATTTGACTCTGTCGGAATTCTTGTTATTTCAAATGCCTAATTTGACCGGACTAAAATAGATACTTTGAAAAAGGAATCTTTAAGTTCATATTTAAGGGTTTTTGTTTTATTTTCAGCGACAAAGTCACTCCAATAGGTTTTGGGGAGTGTTGTCATTAGCCGATTGCGAACTCTATACGCTCTGGTACTAACGCCTCTCTAACACACCCTTCTCTCTCTCTCCAGTTTCTTCCACCTCTCCTTCTTTGCTTCTCTTCGCCTTCATCTCCTACTTCATTTCTTCATATAAATAGGTTCCCAGTGGGAAAAGGTAATGTTTGGTAATGTATAAAGTAATGTATATCCCCTATAAAATTTTTTATGTATAGTGGAATTCACGAATTACTTTTTGTACAGCAATGTCATAGGAAAAGTAATGTTTTTGAAAAATAAAACCTTACGAAATACAGTACATGGGAAGATTTTTCAAATATTTTTTCATGCGTTACTTTGCTCATGCTTCTTTTCATGGATGAAAAAGGTAATGCATTACCTACTTTCCCACTGGGTTTTGTGATTAATTGTTTTCGATCGAGAAACGTATTTTACAAATCAAAAAATTGGGGCATAGTCACAGTCGAGATAAGAAATATAGAGTAAGCGTCCGCTTTTTTGACATATAGGCCGTTGTAAATTGGTGTCAAAAAGCTGACGCTAACTTTAGTACCTACTTTACCTCGACTTCGACTATGCCCAATTTTTTTATTCGTAAAATACTTTTCATGGTCGAAAACAGTTGATCACAAAAGCTAATTTGATGGGGAAATGAAGAGGGAGATGAGGGCGAAGAGAAGCAAAGAAGGAGAGGTGGAAGAAACTGGAGAGAGAGAGAGAGCAAAACCTACTGGAGTGACTTGGTCGCTGCAAAAAGAACAAAAAAACCCCTAAACATGAACTTAAAAATTATTTTTTCAAAGTAGGTATTTTAGTCCGGTCAAATTAGGCATTTGAAATAACAAGAATTCCGACAGAGCAAAATTTTTGTAGAGTTTACTCTGAGAAAGATAACTGCAAAAATTTGGGAACAAAGGTCGTGAAAAAAAAAAACCTAATCCACACTATGGCATTCCCACATTCCATGTTTTTATGCGGCGGCGGCGTTTACCTCTTAAGTTAGGTACTAAAGTCAGCGTCAGCTTTTTTGACAGATAGGCCGTTGGAAATAGTGCCAAAAAGCTGGCGCTAACTTTAGAACCTACCTTAAATCGACAAACGGACAGCAGGCACATGTTTTACGAAAGTTGTATCTAAATTTTACTTACTCACATTTCTATAAATATGTAGAGTAGTTGTTGCTGCTATCTTTTGATGCTTACCTGAAAATAAATAAAAGACGTATTATTAGTTATTATTATACAGAACTGGTAGTAAGTAACTACGGATATACTAATGTTATTATGCTAGGAATAATATTTTTGAATTATTAATTTTGAGTTCCTTCACATAGAGGTATTAAATCTACCTTCTGCCTACAACTGCTTTTGCAAAAAATAGGAGCTAGTTACAATGAAAATCAAATCCTATCAAAACTTTTCATACCGAAAACAAAAAAAAAAACAACACTCATCATATTTCGGCTTTGTGCCAAATGCATAATAGCACAAGCCATAATAATTTTTGTTTTTTCTTTGCGCTCTAAAAACTCAGTGGCTACCTGCTGATTCATCATTGGTACAATTTTTTATATTATTTACGTTTTTCCATAAATTCAAGTGAAATCTCTCAAATGCCACATAAAGTACATATTGACCACATGTGGTAATAACATAATATAACCGTGGTGCGCCACATACCAAAGTTTGGGCAGAGCATTTTGCCTAAAAAACAAATTGGAAACAAAAATACAATAGATTCAAGAGAGGTGGGGTGCGATAAAGCCACGCGAGATAACGCCATATGGCCTTATCACTCAATTCAAAGAGAGATAAAGCCATATTCGCGCCAAAATTTCTGTATGGCTTTATTTCCAATTTCAAAGAGCGATAAGGCCATATGGCGGAATATTTTCTGCTCTATATGCATTCAAGGAGGTGTAAGCATTCTGTAAAAGGGAAAAATCATTAGTTTTTCTTCTTGCAATGAAAAGTAATGATTTTTCCCTTTTAATCAAAGCACAAAACACGTGGATTATGAAAATATGCAATTTGACAATATGCAATATGACATTGATTAAGAAAGTTGCCAGGTGAAATGAATAACAATTAAATGCGCATTCACAATGACAAATAAATTCATATGAGAGATAAGGCAATATGGCTTTAACTCACAATTGACAAAAAAAAATATGGCATTATCTCTCAATACGAAGCATGATAATGCCATATGGCTTTACCTCGCAATTGGATGGGAGATAGAGCCATATGGCGTTATCTCGCATGGCTTCATCGCACCCCACCTTCAAGATAGCTTTAAAAGTTCAAGGTAAAATTAGAATGAAACAACTTTCATTCTAACTTAGTCTTCCACGCAGAAAACTGAAGTATGTTAGTCTTCGACGTAGAGAACGAACCGTGTTAGTCTTCCACTCTGACTGAACCGTATTAGTCTTCGTTGAGAGCGACGATCTCGTCTATGACACAGTGTAACAGTGATTTATACAGTTAGAAAAAATATGAGCAGGGTTGGATATAGAATGGCTACAAATTGTTAAGAGTACTCCGTAACCGTACATGTAACTTAGGGCCCTATTGGTCTTTACATATACTTAACTTAACTTAAGGCCAACCTGGTATATGGGCTAAATTCGTCAGCCGGACCACATAAAAATTTCGTTGCTTCGATTTGAATGACATTTGGTGAAAGTGATCTGCTATGTAAAAAAAAGTCGGAAACGGTCAAAATTCTAAAATTAAAATTCTAAAATTAAAATTTTGAAGTAAAAATTCCGGAATCAAAATTCTGGGTCGACAAAATTCTGGAAATCGGAATTCCGCACTTCCTTCGCCTTTTTTGGCTGTATTTCAAAATTCAGGTTTTTCAAAATTCCGGAATTTACGTTTTCCAGAATTAATTCTGGAAATTTTTTCCCCAAAATTTGAGCAAAATCGAGTATTTTAATAAATTGTGCTTATATTTAAGAAATATACATTGACTTTGATTTTTTGGTCATAAGACAGAAAACCAGCGGAACAATTTGTATTTCTACTCAGCCGTGTATGGAAAATAGCTGCCTCATCATCGTTGGAACAACGTCAAATTTACCGTCCATAATCCAGCAGTCGCTCTCATTTAACAACTGCAGCGAAGATTTTGTTCCAAAAATAAGAATACATTCGTCATAACTTTAATAACTTTCTCACTTAAAATAAATAGTTGACCTTCCAAAACATAAAGTGATTATAAAGGAATGTCTATTTTTTCAACACAAGTTGGCTCTTTAAAACATTTTAAACTGTTCCGTTGTCTTCTAACTTTTAACTTAAGGGCACTTCTTGTTGGCAGATAATGTCCAATGTGTTTTTCTGTCATAGATACCGAACGCTGAATTATTTGGCTAGGCTGCAGAAAACTCAAGCGAAACCATATTTTTAAAATGATTATTTAGATCTGCAACCGATTTTTTATGCGCACATGGATCATGAGAATGTTAATTTTTTTTCGTATAACATTTCACAGCCGTGAAATTGTGTGTCAATACGCACGGTACATTTGTTTTTAATTCCTTCAGAACAAGTCCAGTTAAATGTTAAAGGCAAAATTTTGTAATTAATGATTAAAAATGCGTGTTGATAACAAAAAAAGTGCGCACTTTTTTTGTTATCAACACGCATTTTTAATCATTAATTACAGAATTTTGAATTTCAGAAGTTTGGTTTCCAGAATTTTGCAATTTAGAATTTCGTTATCCAGAACTTGGATTCCAGAATATTGACTTCCATAATTTTGATTTCCGGTGTTTCGACTTCCGGAATTATGAATGCAGAATTTCCAAAAAAGCAGAATTTTGACCCCAACCCAAAAAAAGTATCACTAAAGGTCGCGTACAAATATTGGATGGTTACCGAGATATACGGATGTGAACTTGCAATAGTTTTCGTGAAGCCTTTTTTCTTTAAATTTGACGCGCTAAAAAGTTTTTTCCGTTCTTTTCGAATATGAATTTAAAAAAAATTGTAACTACTGAAAAATTTTAGTAAAAATTTAAAAAAAAAAAATGTTCAAAGTTTTTTCAAATTTGGACATTTTTAATATTTTTTTTTTATTTTAATTTAAATATTGATCTATTTCCTTTAAAATGATACCTTATTTGTAATGGATCTTGAAAATTTCTTAAATGAATGTTATCTTAAACAAAAAAAGTATCATAAAATAAAATGTATTTTTATTTTTCATCATGAAATGATATCTAATGGGCGAATTTTAGCTTTAAACTTTTAACAAAGAAGTCGGGAACCATATCATATTTGAAATTAAAAAAAAAAAAAAAAATCCGAAAATTAATTGCATTTTATGGTGAATTTTATGTGTTTTCTTTGTTTAAGAAAAGAATTCATTAAAGACATTTTCGAGGTCCATTACAAAACAAGGTATTATTTTAAAGGAAAAAGATCAAGCTTTAAATTAAAATTAAAAAAATAAAATATTAAAAATGTCCAAATTTGAAAAAAAATTGATAAAATTTTTTTATAAAATTTTTACTAAAATTTTTCTTTAAAATATATTAGAAAAGAACAAAAACATGTAAGGAAGTCTAAATTCGGGTAAACCGAAGTTTCGAAAGTGGGCGTGGTTGGGAAGCGATTTCGTCCAATTACATCAGGAATACTCCCTATTATGCTGACTAGTATACCTTGTACCAAATTTCATCGTTTAACCGTAATCACTTTAAAAGTTATGACCCGTCAAATTTTGAAGTATGCCTCCCTGAATAGTGGGCGGTGCCTCGCCTATTTTTAAAAATGTTGCAAAAAATCATAACAGAATGTCTAGGGGATTCATCCTACCAAACTATATCATGTTAGCCATTTCCGTTACCGAATTATGTCAATTTTCGAAGTTTTCGATATCGAAAGTGGAGGTCGATTTAATCTAATTTCATCAGGCATACTCCAAACGATACTAGTATGCTTTGTGCCAAATTTCATCGTTCTATCGTAATAATTTTAAAAGTTACGACCAGTCGAATTTTCAAAAATGCCTTCCTTAAAAAGGAAAAATCATAAGAGAATGACCAGGGGGTCCACCTATACAATTATATATAGAGATATATCAATTTATGTGATTTTCCAAGTTTTAGATATCGAAATAGCAACCTACATTGGCCAGAAAGGAACCTGTATACAAAATTTCATGCAAATATCTTAATTTTTACTCAAGTTATCGTGTACGCGGACAGACGGACGGACATGCCTTAATCAACTCCTCTGTTCAACCTAAGAACTTTCACATATGGAACTCTATATCTATCTCGATTATTTTGGTCCGCTTGAGGAATTTTACCCTATATGACAAAACCTGTATAAATTGTTATTCATAACGTAAGATTACCCAAGAAAATGGTTCCCTATGTACAGTCACTTCTCAGAGAAGAAAACCCAGGACATCGCCATGGATCTCTGCGCAGTGGAACCACCCGGGGTTTTACCTCGGCCAAGGACTGTCACTTTCAATGTAACCCTGTTTAGTATGTTTTGTCAAATTCCGAAACTATCATCCTCCCCCCTTGCAGCAGAGCTGCAAGATATTCTATTGTTACGGGCGGGCGTTGAGCCGAACCCCGGACCAAAAGAATGGATATGCAGTGTCTGTTGCAAAAAGATATATATTAAACGGTCGCATTCTGTGCAATGCTTCTCGTGTAAGAGATGGCTCCATAAATCTGGATGTTCAGGGCTTAACCTTAACATCCACAGACCCCGTACTTTCTTTAGTACTTTCGTGGCCCCTTGTTGTTTGCGCCCTCGGGCGTCCCGCGGTAAGCGCCGTGCAAGCGCACCCCTACCGCCACTTTCTAGTAGCAATACTAATAATAATAATAATAATGTCTTAACGACTAGCAGTACTTCAGCTATACCCGCCACACAAACTCCAGACTGTTGCTCGTGCCTTATGGCGTCAACATCACGCGCAGCAGCTCAACACTCTTGCTCCCACCGGAGCAGTTTAGACATGAGCAACTCCGAGCATCAGTCTCTGTCTGTTTCTTTTTTACACCCCCCCTCCCGTTTACACGTGAATCAAGATCAACATCTTCTCGCTCCTGTCTCTACGTGTACTGTTGGCGGCAAAGATTATACACGCTCGCGTCATCGGTCAAATGCAATAACTGCTTAGGCCAATGCCACGTGCATCTATGCTCTGGGCTCGCGAACAGGAATCTTTGGACGGATGCGTTCATAGCACCATGCTGTAACACGCCTCAGCCTACGACGCCAGCCAACCCGGTTACACCAGGTCCACAGCTAACTAGGCTGAGGCACAGCCTTGGTCTTCGCCTACCAACACCTGGGCGAACACATCCGT
Organism: Campiglossa producta; assembly: GCA_964058755.1. NCBI lineage: Eukaryota > Metazoa > Arthropoda > Insecta > Diptera > Tephritidae > Campiglossa > Campiglossa producta. Next base: position 46,721,193 of record CAXKVI010000002.1, read on the forward strand.
CTCTCACGCCTTTGGTTAACTCGACATCGACCCCACCGGCGCACTTCCAAATCTTACAGCACAACTGTAACGGATTAACTGGTAAGATCGAAGAGATAACTAATTTGATGACGCAATATGACATAAAACTTGCCGCAGTCCAACAAACTAAGCTCAGTCCTAGGTCGGACCTCATTACCTATGGCGGATATAACATCCACCGGAAAGACCGTCATAGAGTAACAGGAGGTCTGGGAGGTGGTCTAGCGTTCATAACGCACAACTCTGTACAGTGTCATCTATTTGATACCGAAATCGAAGGAACGGATGATATCTTAGAAAGCCAAGGTATTACCATCCGTACAGGAGATGTCGATCTGCAAATCATTAACATCTACATACCCCCTGTCTCAAGTTGCCCCACCGGTTATCACCCCGACATTAGCTTGCTATTACGAGGAGATAACCGCGTGATCCTGGGCGACTTCAATGCGCACCACGACATGTGGCACTCAAACTTGCCAGCAGACAGTAGGGGGCATGTACTTGCAGAACAAATAGATGATACGGCTTTCTGTACATTGAACGGAGATGCCCCAACGGGTAACTGCTATAGTTCGCCAGATATTTCCATCGTAAGTGCAGGACTATTGAACAACACCAATTGGCGACCCATACTCACGTTGGCGTCTGACCATCTCCCAATAGTCATTACCATCGAACGACCGACGGACTTTATTACACCTGAGCATGGTACATATATTAACTTTACCAAGGCGGACTGGGACAGTTTTCAGACATATACGGACGAATCCTTGGCTGCTCTATCCATTCCTACGGACGTACGCAAAGGTGAACGAGACTTCCGCAACATCATTGACTTGGCCTCTAGACGCTTCATTCCTGCGGGTCGAATATCCCGAATAAGACCAAATTTCCCCGCGGAGGCAGCGGCCATGGCTAGAGAAAGAGATGAAGTGCGAAGTCTCAATCCCGCAGACCCCCGTATAAGGGATCTCAACGCGGAAATTCGTAGGTTGGTCGATAAACATAAACTGGCCAAATGGAAACAACACCTAGAGCAATGCAACCTCTCTGATGGTGTTGGAAAATTATGGACTACGGTCAAAGCTCTATCTAATCCAACGCAACACAAGGATAAAGTAGATATTGCTTTCGGTGACAGGGTGAAGAAGGACCCTAGGGGATGTGCGAACTCCTTCTGTAGACAATTTGTACTACATTCCCCGCCCGATAGAGCTAAACGTAGAACCATGCGACAGGCGCGTAAATATAAAAACCAGAATAGGCCCATTGTCATCACTGCCTCAGAGGTCAAGGAAGCCATCAGACAGACTAAGCCCTTAAAATCCATCGGCCCCGACGGCATTGCCATGAAGATGCTGAAACATCTAGGCCAGGAGGAACACAAATACTTAGCGGCTCTATTCAGTCTTTCACTGAACACTTTCGTCATTCCTGAAATATGGAAAAAGGCGAGAGTGGTTCCATTACTAAAACCTAGAAAACCGGCAAACATAGGCGATTCATATCGCCCTATATCACTTTTGTCGCCGGTAGTGAAGACGCTAGAGTCCATTTTGCTCCCGTATTATACTGCAAATCTGCACCTGGCTAGTCATCAACATGGCTTCCGTAAGCTGCACAGCACCACCACCGCACTCAATGCCATTACAACGCAAATAAATAGCGGCCTAAATCAAAACCAACCAAATCACAGGACTGTGTTAGTGGCACTTTACCTGTCGAAAGCTTTTGACACAGTCAACCATGCCACTCTCATACAAGATCTGTTGGAAACACAGATACCTGATGGGTTAAAGAGATGGACCGCTAATTACTTGAATGGACGGCAGGCGTCGGTTAACTTTAGAAACGCAACATCAAAACCTTGACGTATTAGACAGGGGGCGCCACAGGGTAGTGTCCTATCCCCGACACTGTTTAATTTCTATCTATCGAAGATGCCCCCACCACCAGAGGGCGTCTCCGTCGTTTCATATGCCGACGACTGTACAATAATGGCGACGGGGAAGGGCCCCTATACTGATGAACTCTGTGCGAAAATCAACGGTTACCTCTGCGACCTTTCCAGGTTTTTCACTGAGCGAGATCTGACGATATCTCCGACTAAATCAACGGCGACGCTACGACATGGACGCACCAGGTGAGAAATGAATTAGACATTTTCGTTGATGGCACTAAGCTACCAACTGTCAGCCACCCAAAGTTATTAGGGATGACACTGGATAATACTTTCTCATTTGCTGGTCATGTGTCTGCAATGGTCTCAAAGGTAAGTGGTCGCAACAAGATCCTCAAGTCACTTGCCGGCAGTACTTGGGGAAAAGACAAAAAAACGGTGCTGACTACATATAAGGCCATTGGCCGACCAGTCTTTGACTATGCTGCACCCATATGGTCGCCTAATGTATATAACACCAATTGGACGAAGTTACAAGTTTGCCAAAATACTGCCATCAGAACTGCTACGGGATGTCTCCTCATGTCTTCCGAGTCTCACCTCCATCAGGAGGCAAAACTGCTCAATGTAAAAGAGCATGCGGAAATGCTGAGCAGGCAATTCCTTCTGAACTGCCACAAGCCAGCACATCCAAACCGTCATCTTTTGGACATAGATCCGCCCCCGAGATACATAAGGAGACATCTCCGTCAGCATTATGATGAGATCCGGCATCATATTACCTTGCCGTTTGATCTGCAGAATCATAAGCGGGCTCTAACCGACATCCACACCGAGTCGGTAGACACTTTTGTCGGATCTCTACCTGTGAATCCCGTTCTGAACAGTCCTCCACCGCATATTGCTGAAGAAGAACGCACCTTACCAAGGGAGACAAGAGTGACCTTGGCACAGCTTAGGTCTGGATATAGTGTAAGGTTAAACTCCTACTTATCGAGACTTAATGATACAATCTTAAATACATGCCCTGCATGTGGTAGGACCCCCCATGATACTCTACATCTCTTCAATTGTTCATCTGAACCTACTCTTCTAACCCCTCTGACCCTCTGGACAAACCCTGTTGAAACTGCACGTTTCCTTGGACTCCCCTTAGAAGAGCTTGATGAAGATCTTCGGAATGATCATACACTCTAGACAGGGCAATGCATTGTTAACAACAACAACAACAACAACCCAAGAAAATCTAGGCATATTTTGGCTTAAGTTAAGTTAATAATCAAAACATACCGTAACCGTAAATTCAATATAAACCGTACATTAAATGTAAGTTAAAACGTGTTGCAAACTTAACCCTTAGGAGTGGCTATTTTTTTGCCCTTTCCCATACATTTTGTATGGGGAAAAATTGCATTTATTTCAAAGTGAATTTTCTTTCAATTTTCGAAACTTTTTTGAAAATATTTTTACATACTCTTAAAGTTGAAGCTTTGAAGCTTCCAAAATGGTAAGCCATGTGCGAATATCTTAACTATTAAAATAATTACAGCCATTTAAAAATTTACTAAATTTTATACGTGTTACTGTGTATGTGTGTGCAATAGTACAAAACTCTGCCTTTTTCAAATGGCTGTAATAATCTTAATAGTTAAGATAATCGCACATGGCATACCATTTTGGAAGCTTCAAAGCTTCAACTTTAAGAGTGTGTAAAAATGTTTTCAAAAAAGTTTCAAAAATTTAAAGAAAATTCACTTTGAATAAAATGCAATTTTTCCCCATACAAAATGTATGGGAAAGGGCAAAAAAATAGCCACCCCTAAGGGTTAAGTTAGAGCGCTAATTTTTTGCAAGGCTTATTTTCTCATCAATACCTAACTTTTTAGTGGGTAAGACCAAGTCGACATTTTTTTGAATCACCCTAATATACACTTAACTGAAACTTAACTGAAACAGACACATTAACCATAAAGTTATTTATCGCTTAACCGTAACCATAAAACATATTCGTAAATGAAAATTAATATCAAATGAAACCGTAATCCAAAATCGTATCGTATACTTTTTCATCGCACTCAAGTGATTACGCTTGTCAGTTATTTCTTTGACTCAGTCTAGTATACGTGCATAAAAATATAATATCCTCTCGAATGCAGACATACATTTTACCCCATCTCTAACTTACTTCATGACATTACGTATCGTAATTTCAAGCACATTGTCAACTTGCCAAGCTCTGTGGGTCTTTGACGGCTACCTGATGAAATCATGTGAAAAAAGAATGCTTTTCTTTATTTTCATTTACATGTCACACATTTTATTACATATTTTAGGTCAAAATCATTTCGAGTACTTCAGTTAATGCATTTGTACTTTACGAGCACACTCTGGCGTATGAATAGCTCTTCGTTGTTCTAATATAAGTGGCAGTTTAAAAGGTTTTTTGCTGATTTTTTTTTTTTTTTTGTCACAATTTTTGTGCATATGTAGAAGCAAAATGTACTTAAATACATACTTTTATACATACATAAGTACATCCGTATTCCCTACACAGCTTTTAAAATTTTACATTCGCCGCAAGTCCCGCAGCATGCTTTATTTCAACTTTGTTTTTGTTTCTAAATATGTTAATTGGGGTTTGTTTGTATTTTCAGTCTGTTGTTTTATTTGTGTTTTTATTTGGTCAACTTTTTTTTTGTATTAAACTTTTGTATAAATTTGAAAAATTTATTTAATGACACTCAGCGGTACTCTGATAGACATTTGTTTTGCAACAAGCAAACAATTTCATTGAAACTCTCTAGAGCTTGCGGCTAGTGGCAACTTTTTGTTTTAGGTAAATTTATTGCAGAATATATTTTTGGTATGCTTTTGTTTATAATTTTCCCAAATTTGTGTTTGTTTTGGAAAGTGAAGTATATGTGATTACTTTTGTTTTGGAGACATCTGGTAATACACCATCTCCTCGAAAGTACCATACACAAAACCAAAAACAAATTATTTTAAAAAATAATTTTATTGGACAAGTTAAGAATTGTTTAATTTAACAAATAAAAATCAATTATTTTACATAAACACATTAAAAAAAAACACTTTAATAAATTTTAGAATAATCACAGAAAACATTTCTTGAAAATTTGTTAACAAAGAAATGTATAAAAACACTTTGAAATTTTTGTTACAGTTCAGTTTTTCAGTTTCCAGTTTGAAATTGAATGTTAAATAAATAATTAAAAAAGAAAAATTTGAATATTTTTCATTGGCGCCCAACTACAACAACCACAACTAATACATATCCTTATAATAGGATAAAAGTGAAGAAAGATATTCTAATAATAGGATAATATTACCTATATTAGCTGTGAACCAATCCTTAAAACAGGATAAAGTAATAAAAAGCAAACCATTTTGAAAATAAAAACGTGAAAACAAGGATATTAATAAAAAAGAACAATATTGCGAACTATAAAAAATATGTGAATTAAGTATTATTTTATTTGAACTCTTTGTTGCTTTTGACTTGTAGTCTATTGCTGTAAATACCGACGGTATTGTGAAGCAATTTTCGGGATTGTATGAAAATCTGTTTTTTGAGAAAAATTTACCCACGCGCTGCAGGAACCAGACAAGCCGACATATGTTTCGATGATACTGGAATTACATCTCTTCATGGACTTTTCTTCCCGGCATTGTGAGAGTCGAACTCACAACACTGTAGTGACTTGTATGCTAGAAGGTCTAACACCTTAGGCCACTACCCAGCTTCAAGGTAAACCCTTCTCAGTGTCCATTTATGCATATATTTATACTTCCATATAGAACATTTCTTTAATTTCAATGCTAACTTATATGAAAGATTTGCGAATTTTTAGGACTTGGTGTGAAACCTATGAAAGAATTTTCTATGCTTAATGCACGAATATTTTTTCATTTAAACATTTAAACTCTTTGTTGCTTTTGACTTGTAGTCTATTGCTGTAAATACCGACGGTATTGTGAAGCAATTTTCGGGATTGTATGAAAATCTGTTTTTTGATTTATTTGATTTAATTTAATTTAATATAGCTTATTTCAATTTAATACTTCTATAATACCATATATTGGTTTTTTGTCAAACGTTTATTTTTCTTTGGGTTGTCTCCTTTTTTCTCAATTGCTTAAACATGGTTGATCGTGGTACTGTTCTGAGCTTAGTAGAAGCTGCAATAGAAACAGTTAAAACAGAATTAGGGAATCAAATAAATGAATTATCTTTAGCTTTTGAAAGGATAATTCCATCGAGAGTGGAGATACATTCTCCTGTATCTATAGTTCCTGGAGTTGAGAATACTCATAGCGATTTAAGTTTAGTTAAATCATTGCCTGAATTTAAGGGAAGTATTGTTGAATACCCTGCATGGAGGGAAGCGGCAAGGTTCGCAGTTAATTTTTATAATGAAGGTTCAGAAGCTTATTATATTGCAATGGGTATACTTCGCAATAAAATAACGGCTTCTGCAAATGAAAATTTGAGTTCTTTTAATACTCCACTTAATTTCAAGGCAATAATATCGAGATTGGATCAGCTTTATGCTGACAAAAGACCTTTACATATTTTAGAAAATGAATTAAATACACTGAGGCAAGGAAATCAAACCATTAGTCAATATTATGATGCTGTTGATAAACAGTTAACGTTAATTTTAAATAAAAACACAATGACATATAGTGGTAATGACATTTTAACAAATGCTTTTAATCAAAGAGCTAGAGAAAATGCTCTTAGAGTTTTTATATCGGGTTTAAGGCGTCCACTTTGTGACACATTGTTTTCGGTAAATCCAGTTGATTTACCCACAGCACTTGCTACAGCTCAAGAATTGCAACATAACAGGCAAAGGTATGACTTTGCTAATACATATGCTGTTGCAAGCTCATTCCAAAATTCTCCGTCTTTTTCTTTTATGCGTCACACATTAAAAAAAAACACTTTAATAAATTTTAGAATAATCACAGAAAACATTTCTTGAAAATTTGTTAACAAAGAAATGTATAAAAACACTTTGAAATTTTTGTTACAGTTCAGTTTTTCAGTTTCCAGTTTGAAATTGAATGTTAAATAAATAATTAAAAAAGAAAAATTTGAATATTTTTCATTGACACAACAGTGGGTAAATCCAATAATCTTGTACGGGTTTTCTGCAGTTGACCAAATTCTGTTAGATTGATCAAATTTTAGTTATTTGAGCAGCTTTTTTTGTTAATTTGTTGATTGAACCAGTCATATGTGATCTGTAAATTTTTAATCAACAAAATTTTTTAAAACTGGCAGAATTTTTGTTGATCAAACTAAATTTGGTGTTGAAACAACAACTTCAACAGCGAAGAAACTGTCAATTTAAATTTATTGCATCATCCAAATAAATTTAGTAGAACTGACAGAGATTTTGTTGATCATACAAAATTTTGTATAAGCAACTAATTCCTGCAGTTAATCCAACAGCGCAGATACTGCCTTTACTGTCATAGAACAAAGATGTAATTAGACGCCAGCAAGCATAAGTATACGATTGCATCATGATTCATGATACACACCTGCGTGTAGCAGTCAAATACTGTGACCTCGATTGTCGGTGAAGGCAACAAGGCCACGTGAGAAAGTATGTTGTCATTTAGAACAAAGCTGCAAATAGACGCTGGCAAGCATAAGTAAGCAGCATTTTTAAAATAAAATAAAATAAAATTTAATTAAATTAAATTAATAAGGAAATAAAATAAAATAAAAAAAATTAAATAAAATAAAATAAAATAAAATAAAATAAACTAAAATAAAATAAAATAAAATAAAATAAAATAAAATAAAATAAAATAAAATAAAAAAAAATAAAATAAAATAAAATAAAAAAAAAATAACACAATATAAAATAAAATTAAATTAAATTAAAAAAAAAGTAAAAAAAAATAAAACAAAATAAAATAAAATTGAAAAAAAAAATCAAAAAAAAAAAATCAAAAAAAATAAAAAATTTAAATAAATTAAATTAAATAAAGAAATTATATAAAAAATAAAAGAATAGAAAATAAAATAAAATAAGGATAAATTAAATTACATTAAAAAAAATAAAATAAACCAAAATTAAATAAAACAAAAGACAATCAAGTAAGAAAGTCTAAGTTCGGGTAAAGCGAACATTAAATACCCAGCTGTAGTTTTCATATGATTTTCGAAATATTTCATTTCGGAAGTGGGCGTGTTTAAGAAGCGATTTTATTATGCTAGTATCTAATCTAATCTTGGCTTGCGTCATGATGACGCTTAACCGCCTAGGCGATTTTGGCCGTTTCGAATCAAAGCACGCCAGTCATTCCTTTTTAGCGATAACTGACGCCAATTGGAAACCCCAAGGGAGTACAAGTCATCCTCCACCTGTTGTTTCCATCTCAGTCGAGGCCTCCCCCTTCCTCTGCTGCCGAATTCGGGTGTCGATAGTAAAACTTTCTGTGCTGGAGCTTCTTTTTCCATTTGCATAACATGACCCAGCCAGCGGAGCCTTTGGGCTTTAATCCGCTGAACTATGGTCAGGTCTGCGTAAAGCTCGTACAGCTCATCGTTGAATTTCCTTCGATACTCGCCGTTGGCATCACGGGAAGGACCATAAATCTTCCGGAGAACTTTTCTCTCAAATACTCCAAGGGCCATCTCATCTTCTCTGGATACTGTCCATGATTCCGAGCCGTACATCAGGACAGGTATGATGAGAGACTTATAGAGCGTGATCTTTGTTCTTCGAGAGAGGACTTTACTTCTCAATTGCCTACTCAGTCCAAAGTAGCACTTGTTGGCAAGAGTGATTCTCCGTTGGATTTCTAGACTGATATTATTTTCGGTGTTAATGCTGGTTCCCAAATAGACGAAATCTCTCACCGTTTCAAACTTGTAGCCATCAACGGTGACTTGGCTGCCAAGGCGCAGGTGCGCCGATTCTTTCTTTGATGACAGTAGGTACTTCGTCTTGTCCTCGTTCACCGCAAGACCTACTTTTTTCGCTTCTTTATCCAGCCCAGAGAAGGCAGCACTTACGGCGCGGTTGTTAAGGCCAATGATATCAATATCATCGGCATACGCCAGCAATTGTACGCTCTTGTAGAAGATTGTGCCATTGCGGGTTAGCTCTGCTGCTCGAATTATCTTCTCCAGCATCAGGTTGAAGAAATCGCACGAAAGGGAGTCGCCCTGTCTGAAGCCTCGTTTGGTTTCAAATGGCTCAGAGAGGTCCTTCCCGATTCTGACGAAGCTGTTGGTATTGCTCAGCGTCATTTGGCAAAGCCGTATAAGCTTTGCAGGGAAGTCAAACTCAGACATGGCGGTATACAGGCAACTCCTTTTTGCGCTGTCAAAAGCGGCTTTAAAATCGACAAAGAGGTGGTGTGTATCGATCCTTTTATCATGGGTCTTCTCCAGGATTTGGCGTATCGTGAAAATCTGGTCGATGGTAGACTTACCAGGTCTAAAGCCACACTGATAAGGTCCAATCAGTTTGTCCACGATGGGCTTCAGTCTTTCACACAATACGCTAGAAAGAACCTTATATGCGATATTAAGAAGACTGATTCCGCGGTAGTTGGTGGGGTTAGCGGGATCGCCTTTCTTGTGGATTGGGCAGAGCACACTTAAATTCCAATCTGGAGGCATGCACTCGTCTGACCATATTCTGCATAAGAGCTGATGCATGCTTTTTACCAGCTCTTCGCCTCCGTGTTTGAACAGCTCGGCGGGTAGTCCGTCTTTTCCAGGGGCTTTGTTGTTTTTGAGCCGGGATATAGCTATCCTCACTTCTTCATAGTCAGGTGGTGGGACGACCTTTCCATCGTCAGGGATTGGGGTATCGGGTTCAACGTCTCCCTCGCAGTTTAGCAGTGAGGAGAAGTGCTCCCTCCATAATTTAAGTACACTCTGGACGTCGGTTACCAGGTCGCCATTATTGTCCTTACAGGAACTTGCCCCGGTCTTTAAACCTTCCGTCATCCGCCGGATCTTTTCAAAGAATTTTCGGGCATCGTTCCTGTCAACCAGCGTCTCAAGCTCCTCACACTCACGCCTTTCGGCCTCACGTTTCTTTTTTCTGAAAAGGCGTCTCTCTTCCTTTTTCGCCTCACGATAGCGTTGCCATACACTGCGGGTTGCGCCCGTTCGCAACGTCTCCCTGTATGCAGCGTCCTTTTTTTCCGAGGCTGTGGTGCATTCCTCATCGTACCAGTTGTTCTTGCGGGCTCGCCGAAACCCTATAGTGGCTTCAGCGGCGGTACGTAATATGCTTCCATTATGCTAGTATACCTTGTACCAATTTCATCGTTCTACCGTGATCATACCCGTGAAATTTACAAACATGCCTCCATGAAAAGTGGGCGGTGCCCCGCCTACTTTTAAATCTTTATCAAAATATCACAATAGAATGACTATAGTTCATCCTACCAAACTATATCATTTTAGCCATTCCGTAACCGAATTATGTCGATTTAGGTGATTTTCGAAGTTTTCGATATCGAAAGAGGGCGTGGTTGGAGGGCGATTTTACACAATTTCATCAGTATACTTTGTGCCAAATTTCATAGTTCTACCGTAATCAGTTTAAAAGATACGGCCAGTCGAATTTTCAAAAATGCCTCCGTAGCACCGCCCACTTGCCATTTCAGCTACCGAGATATGTCAATTTATGTGATTTTAGAAATTTTCGATATCGAAAAACGGGACGGGGCTATCATCAGATTTCGCCCATTTTCAATAGCAATCTATCTTGGCCAGAAAGTAACCTGTTTACAAAATTTCACGCAAATATCTACTCAAGTTATCGTGTACACGAACAGATGGACTTACAGACGGACATGTCTTAATGAACTCCTCTTCTTAACCTGAGAACTTTTATAAATGGAACTCTATATCTATCTCGATTATTTTGTGCCGTTACGTAGTAATGTTCTGTGGACAAAATTATAATACCCTTGTACTAGTACTAGTACGCTGGGTATAAAAAAAGTTTAGTAAAATAAAATACGATCTCAGACATGGTGTAACGTACGACACGACCGTATTCACATCCGAGCGTTGCTGACAGTAAAGATTTGGTTTAGGGAAAATAGGAACTATACCGAAAGAGGTATGGGGGATGTCCCTAAGGCGGAAGTAGGTCGTAAGTTGACCGAAATGTCAGCTTGATGTATATGTATATAGGCCTAGACTGTGTTTTCCTCTACTTATAAAAACTGGAATTTACTTGTGGTAGATTGGCAGAAACGAGGGTAATTGGAGGAAGCCGCGAAAGAGCGTTTTGGCGAAATCTGCAAAAGCATCCAAAGATTGGCTCGCAAGTCGGCGTACCTGCATGCCAACGTCATACAGCGCTAGGAAAGCACGCGCTTTTCATAGTAGGGAACTAAACGCAATTAGAATTTTTTTTTTGTAGTGAGTAAATAAACAGGGACTCTGAAAAAAAAATGTAATGGTCGGTAGTGGAAGAAAAGGTCGTGAATCCCCCACACCACTGGTTGCTAGCCGAAAGACGGGTCCCGACAGACCTACTTCAATCCACATCCACTTTGGCACCATGTCATAAAGCCATACACCCATACCACCCGTGGTCATTACAATGGCTCTTTAAAACTATAAAAACTGGGAAAGAAGATTCCCCATAGTATTTATCAAGTCCCTCCATAGTTTCGCTGTTGGTTGTTTACGCTTCATCAGCCAAAGGAATTCAGTTTTTTCCATGTTTACTTAACTTAACGAAGAAACTTTCAATCACGTTGCCCTCTAATATTTACTAATTTCCCTTTATAGAATTGCTTGTTGTCTTCCAAAGTGTTCTATAAGCGATAATTTAGTTTCGTTACACTTTCAGACTCAATTATGAAGTATTTGAACATTTTCAATTTCCGTTCATCAATTTATTATATATTTATGTTGTTTGTTGCATGTCCCAAGCTCAATAGACTAGATACATAGTTAGAAGGGCACGCAATCCCGATTCAAAAATTGTAATAAATCGTTGTCTGGTTATATTCGGGGACTTTCTTTCTCATACACGACGGATTTGCAAAATATCAATTAGTTGACAAGGGAAACAGCTAAATTAATTATCGAATTTATTCCCAATCTTTGCTCTTGCTATGGATCAACTTCCCATTCTGGGAAACCCTAAGCTACATATGCTGTTATAACGGGACACATAGAAGTGTTCGGGATCGTGGTAAGCGCTATCTTCTTTTGGGTTACCCTAGCACTTACATAAATATACTATCCTCTTCTACAAAATTCATTCTCATGTTCGTCATACAAAATTATTTGTCTGTCGATGTACTGGCATCAACATATTCTTATTGCAAAAGTTTATGTGACTTGAGTTACTTTCCTCCTACGATCAAACAACTAGCAATTTCTTGTGTTGCGCTGTAATTACATACATTATCTTACTTGTATTCGCTCTGCGTAATTGCTCAATCATTATCAACTGCCCTGCATGGTCTTATATGCGTCAGTTGTAGTTTAGTTAAGTGTCTGTAAAGGGTGTAACAATCTGAGGTGCTACTAAGTTTTATTTATAAATGCGGAAGTGGGTAGATTTTCGCCTCTTTATAATAACTAGAGTTCGCACAGTGGTTGAAATTCAACCACAAAACCTTATTTTATTTTCCTACCATTTTGCTATTTCTTAAATTTTCCTTTCTTTTCCATATTTTGTATACTTTTGGTTTCTATACATTCCTATTCATTTTGCCTTTTCCTCCCTCTTTACATCATTCAGTAATATAGTTTCAGTGTTGATAATTATTTATTCTTCTTAGGTCGTCTTCATACGTATTTCTTTCCTTAGCATTAATTTGCTTTTATTTCCTTTCCTTTCCTCTCCTTTCATCTCAATTTATTCTCTTTGCTTTTCTTTCCTTCTCTTCCCTTTTATTTCCTTTCCTTATCTTCTCCTTTCTTTTCCTTTTCTTTCCTTTTCTTTTCTTTCCTTTTCTTTCCTTTTCTCTTCTTTCATTTCATTTTATTTCCCTTCTTTCTTTCTTTCTTTTTTGTTCTTCTCTGTTCTTTTTCTTTCTTTTCGTTTCTTTTATATTCTTACCTGATCCTTCTTTCCATTTCCATTACATTCCTTTTTTCCTTTTTCTTTCCTTTCCTTTCGTTTCCGTTGCTTTAGTTTCCTTTCATTTTATTCATTTTTTTTTTCATTTCATTTCTTTTCTTTTATTTTTTTCTTACCTTTATTTTCTTTCACTTTTTTTCTTAAATTTCCCTTCCTGTCATTTCGTTTCCTTACCTTTCCTTTCCTACCGTTTCCTTATTTTCTTTTGTTCCTTTCCGCAACTCCTTTGTTTTCTTTTTCTTTCTTTCATTTCCTTAACTTATTTTTTTTAGCTTTTCATTACCTTTCTTTCCTTTATTTTTCTTTCTTTTTATTTTCATTTATTTTCCATACCTTCTTCCTCGCTACCTTTTCTTTCCCTTCTTTTTTTTTCTTTCCTTTCTTTGTCTTTCTCCTTTTGCTTCTATTTTCCACTGCTTTACCTACATTACATTTCCTTTCTTCCCTTCCTTTTTTCTTTTCCATTCCTTTCCTTTCCCTTTGATTTTTCTGTCATATTTTCCGTTCCTTACCTTAACTTACCTTAATTTTCCTTTTATCCATCCCTTTCCTTTCCTATTATTTTTTAATTTAATATTTTATTTATTTCATTTTGTTTCATTTTTATTTATTTTATATTATTCCCTTTCCTTTCATTTCCAACAAATTTTATTTTTTTACTTTCAATCACTTTTCTATTTCTGATTTTACTTTTTTTTTTAATTTTATCAATTTTCCATTTTATTTTATTTCACTAATTCTAGCCACGAAGGGCCTTGTGCATGATCTAGCTTAATTGTGCTTTTTTTTTTTTAAAAGCATTTGCTTCTCTGAATCCCCACGCACAGATTTTGTTTTTGTAAACACTGTTTGTACCTAAGCTCAATAAAGTTGACGCGCTGGCTCATGTTATCTTATTGCTGCCAACAAAACAACTCACCCTACTGCAATGAATGCAAACACAACAATGCAAGTGGTCATACCTATATACATACATACACCCATAACAGCGGCTCTATAAAGCGAATGCGTGTATATCACATGTAGTGGTGTGATTTTCAAATCATATTATAATTAATTTTTTTTTAATTTTTGGTTTGTTGTCGAACACCGAGACATATCGATACATACCAAATTTTATATACCTTAGAATTGTGGTTATTGCAAAAAAGGGAGAAACTTGTTATGTCTGCGCATTTATATATAGTAGATATAGCATTAAAAAAAAATAAACATGTAAGGAAGTCTGAGTTCGGGTTAACAATTAGTAGTTTTCAGAAGGGGATAATAATGATATAGGCCCTAGGAGGATTTACCTACCAATTTATACTATTTTAGCCCTTTACCTTGCCGAATTATGTCAATTTATGTGGTGCCACGCCCACTTTAAAAAATGTATCAAAAAATAATAATAGAATGACTAATTATACCATTTTAGCCATTTCAGTTACCGAATTATGTCAATTTAGGTGATTTTCGAAATTTTTGATATCTAAAGTGGGCGTTGGATGGCGATTTTATCCAATTTAGTCAGGTACAATTATACTAGTATGCTTTGTGCCACATTTCATCGTTTTACCGCAATGAGTGAAAAATAAAATACAATTAAATTAAATACAATTAAATTAAATAAAATGAAGCAAAATAAGATCAAATAAAATAAAATTAAATTAAATTAAAAAAAAAAATAACTGAAAGGAAGTCCAACTGTTCTGCCTGTCTGATGTCTCTCTATACCAAGCCCCGGCAGCTAGTGGGACAATTGTCCGAAAATCTGAAAATCAAATTCTCACAGATTATTACCTGGCCACTCAAATAATGAAATTCTTGCTGCGCTTCTAATGGGTCAGTTACATAAAGCTTTATTTTGACTTCACCTCAAACTTTGACATTGACAGAAAAGTTCAGTATACGTATTTGAACGAAGCATGGCAAATTGGAGACCTCAAAGTTGAAGCAAGGTTAAAATTTGGCAAACTCTCAAATTTTGCTTGCTTTGCTTGCTTTGACAATCAGATGTTGATGAACTTGCTTTAATTAAAGAATAAAAAGTTGGAGGAAATAATAATTAATTCATTTTTTCTCTATTAAATTAATAAATTTACCAAAACACCCTGAATACAAAGAAATAAATAACGAAAATAAATGTAGAAAAGAAAAGCGTCAAAGCGTTCATTGTAGCATACCTCTAAAGTTGTACACAAAGTTTTGAGGTAGCAAATGTCAGGCGAGGTTAACACAGCTTTATGTATTCGACCCTTAAGAGTGTTGTGATCACCTTGGCCAATCAATTCATGTCATTTGCTTGTTTTGCTCAGTCGCTCACTTGGAAGCAACGAGGCAACACCATACGTTCTTTCACTAACACAATCTGAGTAACAATTGTGCCGGGGCCTGCTCTATACCCACCTAATTTTTCGACTTCTAACTTTTGTTAAACGTTAATGTCCCACTCTATATGTGCACCTAATGCAAATATGTTTGTGGCATGCAACATGCGCCTTTCTGTATATGTAAATAGCTTTCAAAGTTAAACACGTTGTTCAGTGACTTAAAAGCTTGTGTGTAGACATGTTTCTATTTGTTATACGAAAGTCAGTTGACTATTGTTGAGCACTTACGAGTATGAGTATTTACATTTTTCTACTTATTTGTTGTTTGTATATTTCAAAGGTGTGTGCTAGTCTTTTTTGTTCTATAGTCATTGTCATCGTTAGAGGCAAAACTGAGCACACAACTTAGCAGCTACTAAATTGCATAGCTTCACTATGTCCAACTCATTATCGATGCAACCAGTGTTAGATTCAAGCAAAATGCCTATTGTAATCAATAGTCGGGGTGTAGTTTTGCATATTTTCTTAATGAACTAAGTTGTTTGAAAATATTTGAAGTAATACAAAAACTATTTGGCATCGTCGTTTCAGCGATCAAAGCGATCCCAGCGAAATTGGTTACCTTCAACAGACGGAATCCAAAGAACGATGTTACTCTATGTATATAATTCAGTAGCGATTTTTTGTTATAGTTCAACATCATAACTCCCAATAAGATTCATACCCGCTCAAAAAATTACGAAAAATCAAATATCAGACTTTACATAAAACCAGCGATATGTTAAAATTGTACACAGAGTAAAAAGTCACATAAAATGCCCTGTAAATAAGAACAAAGTTTAGCGGATTTCTCTATGATATTTTTCAAATATGAGGCCCGTCTTATTATGACTGGGCGTCTCTTTTTAATAAAGCTGAGTGAATAATCACATAATATTAAGAAGATTTTCTTTTTAATATTTCAAATTAAAAAAAAAAAATGAACGCTCAACCCAGATGTCTAGTCTAGTCTAATCTACACTACCATGCCATCGTAATCTTAACTTGCCAACGTCTAATTACACTTTTGTTCTTTTTGCCTCACCACATGTCCACTTGCCATATTACCTTCACCGCGAATCCCCCGAAATTCTGTAATTTTGCCTCATCTCAAGTCACAAGATTGAGATCTGTCATTTGAGGTTTGTAATTGGACAACATGGAATTGGAACACGAATTGTCTCTATTAGTGACTATTGTCTCTATTAGTGACTAGAGACAGCTTACAGAATTCGGGGGTAAGAATTATTTACTGCTGAACGGAGATCTCTACCATGATGCTATCGTGTACTTGTGCTTGGTAGCGTCGAATTACACATTTGAAAAAGGTATACTTTTTAACAAATTTAAAAAGATAACCTCCCAAAAATAACAATAAATCTGTATGGAAACGTTTTCTAAAAATAGACTAAGAAGTTTTCTATTTATTCTAAAGGCTTGGTTTCCTCGAGCGCGGTGACGCTATATAGCGCTCGTTACATAGCGGTGAAGTACGTTGTCAAAAATACTGCCATGTAAAAGTAATTGGGTGTAAACTAAGTAGACGGTGAAGTTCACCGTAATGTAATATAGCGGCAAGCATTCAAACATAGCGGCCGTCATGACGGTGTCAATTTTTCGTCAACGTTTTTTCCCACCGTCGTTGTCATAGCGGTTTCAATTCAATAAAATTCTTCAAATTCATTTACAAAAACAACAACTAATTGTTTTCAAAAGAAATATTTTAAAAATTTGCAATCCAAATGGATTGAAGTCACCGGCATTTGCATGTAAGTTTACAGAAAAGCGATGCTGCTAATGACGGTAAGCATAGCTACCGCTATATAGCGAACGTTACATAGCGGCACCGCTTTTCGAGGAAACCAAGCCTTAAGAAGGTATACTTTTTAATAAATTTAAAAAGATTTACGTCCCAAAAATAAAAGAAATCTCTATGGAAATGTCTTCAAAAATTGAGTATGAAGTTTTCAGCTTATTGTTAGGAGGTATACTTTTTAATAAAATTAAAAAGATTTACCTCCCAAAAATAAGAGGAAATCTCTATGGAAATGTCTTCTAAAAATTGAGTATGAAGTTTTCTGTTTATTGTTAGGAGGTATACTTTTTAATAAAATTAAAAAGATTTACCTCCCAAAAATAAGAAGAAATCTCTATGGAAATATCTTCGTCTCTGACTTCTGTCTTCTTGTTGTGCCTCGAAGCTTTTTAAAGAGACAATCTTCTTATTTTTATGAGGATTTTTTGGCTCTATGTATTATGTAGCAAAATAAACACTCTAAATCGTAGATAAAAGCCTCTCAAGAGTTAATGCCAATAAAATGTAACTAAGCATTTATTCAACTATCAAAACCATCAACACTAATGGTTAAACACTTTTTCTAAGTAGAGGCACTTAGTACTCCATGCAAACCCCGACTGTGCACTGTGCCAGGACCGGATTAACATCAGGACCGTAGGTCCTGGTGGTTATTCATGTCATGCTTACTTTCGTAAACATACATCCCCTTATCGAAGTGGTCGAAATTATATGAAAATACATATGGTTTTGCCACGTACCGACTTCTCAGGATCTTTCTCGAAAACTTTATTTAGTACGAACGAAGTTCCCCATGGACAATGAAAATAGTTATTTTTTAAAGCCTATAGTTCTCGAGCTAGAGCCACCTTTTCTCCATGCATAATATCACGGCGGCCGCCGTGGAGTAGCGGTTAAGTGTTCGGCCTTCTACATCAAGTCGTGGCGGTTCGATGCACGGCAAAAGTAACATCAAAAATTATTTAGAAAAACAATTTTTCTAAACGGGGTCGCCCCTCGGCAGTAGTTTGGCAAATTCTCCGGGTGTATTTCTGCCATGAGAAGCTTCTCAACAAAAAATTCATTTGCTTTGCAAGTGCCGTTCGGAGTCGGCAAAAAACTGTAGGTCCCGCCAACTTGTAGGAAAAATTCAAAAGCAACACACCACAAGTTGGAATGAGAAGCTCGGCTAAAAATCTCGTTTCCATCAGTTTTTTTTTTTTTTTAATATCAAAAAGTACTAGTTTGGGAAAATGGAGATATGGAGGATCTAGCTCGAAAACTATGGGCTTTACAAAAATAACTATTTTCATTGTCGATGGGGAAACTTCGTGACAAATAAACGGTAAAAGAAAGTTTTTCTAGGAATACTAAAGTTTTCGAGAAAAATACTGAAAAGTCAGTCTGTACGTGACATATATTTTTCAGAGCGAACTTTACAATCGCGATATCTCAGAACAGGTTGCTCTTAGAGAAACAAACTTGGTCATTGTAGTTTTTCGAAAACACTTACCGTTTTCGAGAAAAATCTTTAGAACCTAAAATTTTGACTTTGACCCCGAATAACTTTTTTAGCATTGTTGTTGGGAAATTTCATACCAGTTTTCAAATAAAGTTTTCGTTCATTAGAATATATATTTTTTTGTGGGGGCGGGGGCCTATAGGCAGTTGCCTATTCTGCCTTAGAGTTAATCCGGCACTGGACTGTAAAACCAGCTGAGATCGATGATTGCGCAATAAAGTTTTGGCGGCAAGAGCTAAGCGTTTGTCTGCGTGTAATGTCTGAATATTGGCTTTTGGCCAAGCGGCATCGACATGTCTTGTCTGCAATGCGCTATTCCCATAGCAAAATTCAACATAGATAAGCAGACATGGCGTTGAGTTAAGAACTTGAAGAGTGCGTCAGCAAGCTGTGTGTATTTGCCTCTAACTCAATGAGACTTCTCTCTGCGCTATTTACAGCTGCTGCTTGTGTTTTAATATTCCATAGCTGTTGCAAAACATTTCAACATTGCTGGCATGTAGTGAAAGCTCATGTGAAGCAACGTAATTTACCCTGCGGGAAAACTCGTAAAAGTGAATAAATGCAACGCAAGCCAGATACTCTGAGACTACAAGGCACGGGTAATAGCGCAATTTATATAGCGTCAAAGCATTGACATCAGCGCCATCTATTGTTTGCACAGCACGACAGTGCAATGACATAATTTACGGATAGCATTGGTGTGTCCTTTTATTGGTTGAAGGTGTTGCCAGTGCCATGAGTTTAGTTTTCGTGCTGTGCCAAGGAAATTGTTAGTCGATGCAGTGAAAGTGACCTTAATGTTTTTAATGGCGTTAAGAAGGTACTAGCTAATGGTCACATCGGATAGTAATACTAACCTCCGTAATGCAATTGCTGAAATCACAACTAGATATTGGCTTCGTGCGTGTTTTTGGCCGTGACACGAAACTCGCAAGCGTGTGCCTATGTGGTCGTGTTCGAAAATGCGATTTCATTTAAATTAAATTAAATAACATGAAATTATAAAATGTCCGTATTGCAAATTCGGAGGATGCTGTATACGAAGGGTTTTGGAAAGGGGCAGGGTTTTTGAGATATCGACCAAAATTATAAATAAATAAGGGAATCCTATTAAAATAAGTTCAAAGAAGAGAAGTGAGACAATAGAAAATTAACCCTCGTTCGTGCTCCTACATATGTTAACACTCTAATCACTCATACATTCAAAACATAAAAGCGCCCTGTATTGCCTCTCAGCGTCCGTGTTGTAGTGTTCTTTTCATTACGTTCTTGGGGACTAATTTGGCTCTCTTTAGGGATTTTTAGATTTCTGTTCATTTCCTCAAAATTTCTCTCTAATACATATATGAGAAGAAAAAAACGACTATGCTTATGCTGCACCACAACGAACAGACGATAGCGCAAGAGATTGGGGAAGCAAAACAATTCCACCGCAACCGTTGTTCATTCGTCGTTTGCGTTCTGCGCAGCTATGCTTTTGTAGTATGGAACATCTATATGCCGCCAATTATAAAAAGCGAAATTAAATTAAGGTTCCTTGAGCCCAGAGAAATTGTTAAATTAGAAATTTTTTGTTTACAACTGCGCATCTCTTTACCAACAACCTTCTGGAGAGAAAATCTAGAATGGCCCGGAAAATCTGAGTTCAGATTCGGATTCAGCACACCCAAAAGATTTAGAAACCATTGAGAAACCCGGTGGGATTTTCGAAAACGTCAATTTTCGTGTACAGTGCAATTTGCTGAGTATTTTTCTTCACGGTGGGAAAGTGCTCTGATCATAGTTGTATCTTTAATTTTTAGCAAGCAAACTGTATGCCGTGACTGTATGGTCAAATAGTGAAAAATTCGCGCCCAGCAAAGCGGGTAAGATCCTAGCTACCCTGCAGAGAAACGTCAAACGAATAAGAGAAATACTAGTATACAACTATAATTTTCTGGCAGAACTCATACTAGCCAGGAAATTTCTATTTTATACTAGTATACAACCAGAATATTCTGGCTAAACTCATACTAGTAAGGAAATATCCATTCTTTACAAGTATACAACTATATTTTTCAGGTTGAAAACATACCAGTTACAAAATACCAAAATTCATTCCTTTCGTTTGCTTATTTTTTGTCTTATAATTCACACGTGCTTTTTCGTGTTTGGGTAAATACAAATAATCGCTACTTTCTTAAGAATAAACATGAAAATGAAGGCAAATGATAAAATAAAGTGTGTCCTGAAAATAATGCGATTATTAATTTCTGGTGGAAATCATAGCAGTCCAGGTTCAATGCGTTTTGGATATAAGGACTAGAATATACCGTGTCGCGGTCCACAAAAATTTTCAAAGTTCATAATATAATCATCACCCAACAAACATGTTCGGCTAATCTCAATTTGTGATGCATTTGAGAACCAATCAACGTTTTCAATTTGAGGTGAAATAACCGTTGATAGCGTTCTCAAACAAAACGGCTTATTTTTAATATGGGATTTTGCCCTGATTTTCATATTGCATACATACTTCCCTATGTATTTTATTTTTTTTTTTTAATTACACTGCATGGTTACTGGCTTTTTGTCTTAGTTCAATACTATTCCTTCGAGTATTTTTTTGTGATTTCAGAAACGAAGTTGTTGTAGAAAGTCTGACGTTGTTGTTGTGCACTTAAAAAAGAGTTTCCCTATTTCAAGGAAAAATTTCCTTATTTGGCTCCAAAGACAAGGCTTCCTTAATTTAAAGACTTTTTTCCTCAATTTAAGGAAAACAGTCTTTAAATTGAAGAAAAAGTGTATGGCTCAGTAGGTTGAAATCCCTAGCTACCCCTGAACTAAATTATAAAATAAAGTAAAACAAAATAAAGGAAAACAGGGCAATAATAAGTCAGACAAAAACCAAGAATTTTTAAAAGAATTCAAATAAAATAAAAAATGTTAACAGCTAAGGGCTTCATTTTTTTTCACAGCCCCTTATGCTATGGATACACACACGGAAATTTTCTCCAAGAAATCTTCTTTAATCAGACACAAAATTTACCCTGACACACACAAAATTTAATATTAACAATCGGCGCCATCTAGTGATTTGGTTGTACTACTTGCGGTTTAAAACTAGATGTCGCTGAGGATTGCTTATTTTTTGGTGACTCTAGTGTCCAATAGCGGTAAAATCGTAATTTTGGTAGTTGTCCTTGCTATTTTTGTTTATTTATTGATGACAGTAGCGGTCAAATCGTTAGCTCGTTTTCTGAAATCTGCTCAAATCTTCTCGATTTTTCGGAGTTTATAATGAATATTATGCTCAAGTTAACTCCCAAAAGCGGAGTTAATTCGGAATTTGCGGTAATGTATCAGCCGTATAAGATTGTTGCGAAAAACAGAGGCTCTGGACAGTGCGCATGAGGGAATAAATGTAAGAGCCTTTTTAAACTTCTAAAGTGGGTGGACGCTTGACGTATTGAAATATTATTTTGAAATATAGTTGTTTTTTTTTAATTTTGTCCTTCAATTACCTAAATAAAGGTTCCATTGTTCATTTTAATTTAAATCACACTTGCACACAGCGCAACATCATTCAAATGGCACCAATGGTGAAAATCGATACTTTGTCACAGTGTCACAAACATTCCATAAATTTTCTTCTGCAAATTGTAAATTGCACTGTCAACATTAAATTTATGTTGCACTTGTAAAAAGTGTTTGTGCCCCCCCGTAAAAACGTTCAGCTTGTTGGTGCTTAAGCTGTGCGTTTACAGTTATTCGCCTTTATTTATTTCGTTATTTATTTCAAATTCACGCTTCGCAACGCAAATTGTTGACGCTTCCGCACTGAAGTGCGATGTTGGTGTTTATTAGATTTATATCTGTATACCCTGCTACACCAACATTTGCAAACGCAGAAACTTCAGACTGCAAGACATCGACTATTTACTTTTGAAGAAAAACATAAAATGCAAATTCAGATTAAACCAATAAAGGAAGAACCAATAAATATTTATGTGCTCAAGCAAGAAAAGGAAGTCAAATAAATATGCGGATCATCGTTTATAAAGAAGATCACGCTGAAAGTTCAAATCTAATCCGTGTTTAGTGAGCTTGAGAGTAGTGAAGCACAGCTGCCCTGAAAGCAACTATTTGAAAACTACTTTACAACTAGTTTATGCACCAGGCCCAACTAGTCCGTCGTTTGTCTTTTTCCATATAAGCAACTGGTATTTTTTTTTTGCATTTTGATGTCCTACCAGATGTCAACTGTCAGATTTCGACCAGAATATTCCATTCATCTACTACTCATGAAATACTAGAACTATGCTGGTTGTAAAATACCACTGGAGTATTTCAGCTTGAACTAGTATGATTTCAATAATATGTATTAGTACCCATACTAATCCAAAAAGTATGTCACTTGGACTAGTATGAAATATACTAGTCCCCATAATTGTTAAAACTAGTAAGGAAGTTACGGTGAACCGAACATTAAATACCCAGCGGTACTTTTCAGAAAGGGATAACAATGATAAAGGCCTTAGGAGGAATAACCAAAAGTTTATACTAGTTTAGCTACATTTCGGTGTAATATAGAATTTTCACAGTATATGTTTTCAAAAGGTGATTTTAATACCTTTCTAAGGGTATACAAATTTTTGAAATCGGTTGATTAGTTTACGCGTGATATCAAAATATAAGAAAGTAACCAAGAGATGTACTTAAATAAATTTAAAAAAAAAAGAAAAAAAAAAACGTCATTTTAGTTTTCAGACATGTTATATATACTAGAGTTCGCGAAGTGGTTGAAATTGAACCACAAAAGCTTATTTTATTTTCCTACCTTTTTGCTGTTTCTTAAATTTGCCATTCTTTTCATATTTTTTATATTTTTGGTTTCTATACATTCCTGTTCCTTTGGCTTTTCCTCCCTCTTTACACCATTCAGTAATATAGTTTCAATGTTGATAATTATTTATTCTTCTTAGGTAGTCTTAATACGTATTTCATTCTTTTGCTTTTATTTCCTATCCTTTCCTCTCCTTTTATCTCATTTTATTTCCTTTTCTTATCTTTCCTTCCCTACCCTTTTCTTTCCTTTCCACTTCTTCCCTCTCTTTTCTTTTCCTTTTCTCTTCTTTCATTTCATTTTATTTCCCTTCTTTCTTTCTCTGTTTTTTGTTCTTTTCTTTTATTTTCCTGTCTTTTCGTTTCTTTTATTCTCTTACCTGACCTTTCTTTCCATTTCCATTGCATTCCTTTTTTCCTTTTATTTTCTTTTTCTTTAATTTCCTTTCGTTTCCTTTGCTTTAGTTTCGTTTCCCTTAGTTTTCTCACATTTTATAAATTTTTTTTTTCATTTCATTTCTTTTCTTTTATTTTTTTCCTTACCTTTATTTTCTTTCACTTTTTTCCTTACCTTTCTTTCCCTTACCTTTCCTCTTCCTACCGTTTCCTTACTTTCTTTTTTTCCTTTCCGTAACTCCTTTAGTTTTTTTTCTTTTCCATTCATTTCCTTTACTTATTTTTTTTTAGCTTTTCATTACCATTCTTTCCATTATTTTTCATTCTTTTTATTTTCATTTATTCTCCGTACCTTCCTCCTCGCTTTTCTTTCCTTGCTTTTCCTTTCTTTTTCTCTTCTTTCCTTCCTTTGTCTTTCTCTATTTGCCTCTCTTTTCCACTGCTTTACCTACATTCCATTTCCTTTCTTCCCTTCCTTTTTTCTTTTCCATTCCTTTCCTTTCTCTACCTTTATTTGCCTTTGAATTTTCTCTCTTGTTTTCCGTTCCTTACCTTATCTTACCTTTATTTTTCTTTTATCAATTCCTTTCCTTTCCCATTCTTTCCTTTATTTTATACTTTTATTTATTTCATTTTGTTTTATTTTTATTTATTTTATATTCTTTCCTTTCCTTTCATTTCCAACAAATTTCTTTTTTTAGTTTTATCAATTTTCCTTTTTATTTTATTTCACTAAGTCTAGCCACGAAAGGCTTTGTGCTTTTTTTTTCAAAACATCATGTCTGAGCAAGGATTTGCTTCTCTGAATACCCACGCACAGATTTTGTTTTTGTAAACACTGTTTGTATCTACGCTCAATGAATGCAAGCACAACAATGCAAGTGTACCTACATACACACATAACAGCGGCTCTATAAAGTGAATGCGTGTTTAGCACTTGTAGTGGTGTGACTTTGAAATCATATTATAATTAATTTTTTTTTAATTTTTGGTTTGTTGTCGCACGCCCTGCTCGGCGAGACCTGCCGATACATATAAAAATTTATATACCTTAGAATTGTGGTTATTGCAAAAAAGGGAGAAAACTTGTAAGCATTGCGCATTTATATATAATAGATTAAATAGACCTCTCTAAAAAAATTCTTATTTTTCAAAATCGCTTGATCTTTGAAGTGTTTTTTTTTTCAGTTTCAAATTTTATTTTGCAAACATTTTTTTTTTTTTCAGTTAATAATTTGGGATAACTTTGAGGTAATTTTCGGTTCCTTTTTTAGATCATTTAAGGGTCTTTTTGGGGTCATTTATGGACCATTTTGGGATCCCTTTAGGGTATTTTGAGATAATTTTCGGATCATGTGGGGTAATTTTGGGGATCATTTTATGGTTACTTGAGATAATATTGGGTGTCATTTTGGGTTCATTTTTGGGCTATGTTGAGGTAATTTTATGGTAATATTTTGGGACATTTTGTTGTCATATTAAGATCATTTTTGTGCATTTTGATATCTTCTTAGGGTCGTTTTGGGATAATTTTTGACTTCTTGGATTTGCCACTTGGTCGGTTTATAAAGTTGCCACCTATTTGATATTTTTTCGGAAATTCATTTTGAAAAGTTTATGTTGAAAAAAATGTTAAAATCGAAAACACCGAGCAAGCTCGGTCACCCAGGTACTATAGGTAACTAAAATAAATAAATAAAAAAAAAAAAATCTAAAAAAAAAAATTAAAAAATTATTTTTCATAGTTCTTATATTGTGACTTCACCGAGAATCGAACTCAGGGCTCAGCCCAGGTGTCTACTGTCTAACCATGATGCCATCGCTTACTTATGCTTGCAAGCGTCTAATTACAGCTTTGTTCCAAATGACACTTTCCTACGTTGCTTTGTTGCCTCCACCTTGAATCGAGGTCACACTGATTTGACTGCTGAAAGGAGATGTTATCCATCAGACCATCGCGTACCTATGCTTGATGGCATACTTATGCTTGTTGGATTAACTGCAGAAGATTGTTGTTATTTAAATGACAGTTCCTTCTCTGTTGTATTAACACCAGGACTTGATTGTTTCAACACAAAATTTAGTTTGATCAAATGACGGTTCCTTCGCTGTTGAATTAATTTGAGGATATTGTTGTTTTACAAAAAATTTAATTTGGTCACAAAAATTCTGTCAGTCTTACCCAATTTTGTTAATTAAAAATTGACAGATCTATGACTGTTCAATCAATAGTTAAATGCAGCTACTTCAACAAAAAATTCCATTGAAATAACCGAAATTTGGTCAATTCAACAGAATTTGGTCAACTTCAGGATAACAGTACGCCAATCGTGTTTCGTTATAAGAGGGCCACTGGCCCCTCGTTAAGTCAGTGCTGTGAGATCCGATCCCTAATAAGTCCCAGGTTTAAAATGACCTCCTTCGCTTTTTAGACGTTAAGAGCCGATTCACACCGTGCCAGCTCATCGGCCGTCTAGTTTCCCTGTATTTTACGAATTTACAGGTCCATGGTCTACTCACTACACTGACTTACCAGGCTCGTTGTAATCGTTGCTGACTCGATAGCTTGAAGAGCCACCTGGTTGTCTGAAAAAGATGCCATCCTATTACTGGTGATGTCCGTACATAGTAATACCCTACATTACTCCTGGATAGTGTATTAAAATACACCATTAGAATCTGGAAGAAATCAAGATAAGATATGACTCCAAATAACTTGATATCCTCCAGGAGAGCGAGAAAAGTGACGTAGCTAGAAGCTGCTGCCTTTGCTGAGAAGAAAAAAAAAGTGATTATGTAAAAGAGGAGAGTGACCGACAGGAATGGTACCTATTAGAAGCTTAAAAAACAGGTTTAAATTAATATCGACCTAAGCTTCTACCAGACTAATAAGAAATCATTCTAGCACTGCAATTCATGCAGGAGCACAAAAATGACGAACCTGCTTTTTCCTTGGAAAGAAACAGAAGATTAAAATTTCACAGAAAACTCATAAGAAAACTTTAAAAGAAAATTGGCGATAATTTAATCCATTTGGGACGGTGCTGCCTAAGCCGGAAGAAACCCGTAAAATCCAATTCAGGTCAGTTAAATTTCATAGGTAAGTTTCCCATGAAGTGTTAAGAATGTTTATGGCTCATGCGCTTATTACTCAGCGCCATAGCGGCAGCGAAACTCTCATGATGCACTGCGCACGTGTGCATGTGGCAAACTGCAACTGCCACTCTGTAACATCAAACTAAAATTGCAACTGTCCACGTTAATATGTAGACTTTGACGCTGATGTTGACGTTGCGGTTCGGCTGACTATTATTTAGCCGGAAATACAAATTTCCAACAATGTGTCACACAATGGGTCCCCATTTGCACTCGCGTCGCATTTGCGTGCAACCAACGAACCAAACGAATGTTACACCGTTCCAGGTGGCCTAAAAAGATATTACACACGACTGCATATATACATACATATTTAGTATTCAATAACTAAGATACATAGAATGCTACACAAAATGACGCCACAGCTCAGCTAGCCAAATGCGCCACCAAATGCTTACTCACTGAGCGTAAAGATCGCGCGCACAATTCGCTTAACGTTTTTTTATTTGCTTTTCGTGCTTTGAACTCGTATTTGTTTATGTTCCATTGTTTGTTGTTTTTGTAGTTGTTTTTGCTTTGGTGCAGTTTCATTTTACTCATTCAGTTTTGAAGTGAGTCACACGCGCTTTATAATCGGGTTGAAAGTGCCCTGCAGGAATATATTATTTTGCAGGTAAAAGGAAAAGCTTTTGCGAGTGGGAGGTCAGGTATTTTCAGACCACCTTAAACTGAACTGTTGATCTCAATTTTAAATTACCTGAGATATATCAATATGGGTATGGTTAGCGTTACGTTCAAGTGCCTGCCGCAGAGGCACACTTAGGTCAGTTTTAAAAGGCCCGTTGTGATACCACCAACACTAGGAAAATCAGTTCCGGGACTCGGCCATATAAAGAATCCCTGACTGTCGGGATACTCCACATAGCGGAATCCCGGCACTGACACTCCTAAAGCGACACCGTTACTCCTCTCCGAACCATTAAGATGACTTGATGAAGGCCAGCAAGTCCTTTATCTCCACCTTATTTCAAGGAAAATTTCCCTTATTTAGCTCCAAAGACATGGCTTCCTTAACATAAGTAACATTTTCCATAATTTAAAGACTTTTTTCCTTAAATTGCGGAAAAAAGTCTTTATTTGCTTTAAGTCTAAATCCCTTAAATTGAGGAAAAAAGTCTTTCAATTTGGAGCCAAATAAGAGAAATTTTCCATGAAATAAGGAAACACTTTTTTCAGTGCAGCTCCGCGACCTGTCGTAGGCTATCCAGGAAGAGAACTCCCAAAATCGTAAAGCAGATGAGGTGCTCTACCGTTTCCCTGCTGTCGTGCCCTGTCTGCCAAGTTCTTCTGTCTGGAAGTTTTCCTCAATGTCCCTGTATCCCGGGACCCGTGTGAGGTTCACGCGGTTCTGTTGTGCCATCTGTGGAGAGATCGACAACTGAGCATCAGTTCAGAGTTGAACAAGTAAGAGCCAAGGGTTTTGATGGCCGCTTGCCATACCACGGCCCCATATAGCATAGTTGGTTTGGGCTGAGCCCCCATTTTTTGCCAATGGCTCTGTTGCACGTGCAAAAGTGCAATCAATACCAGACGAACTGTTCAACATGTAATGTTTATTTACGATATAGTGTCTGGGGCTATCGATTGTTCAGCTCTCCTTAGTCAAGTATGTTTCAACATTCCGAATAGACCCCTTCGCTCGTAGAATACTTTTTTTACCGAATTTCGTAGAGCAAATTATCTTAGTTTTGCTCCCCTTATTAGAGGGTTCGAAGAATTCAATCGGATTTCTAGAAATCTTGATCTGGCGCTGAAGAACATTCTCCTACCCATTTAGTTTTCTGCCCAGAACTGTGCCTAGGAACATGGTTTTATCTCACAGAGTTTGTGGGAGTTTGCCCATAAACAGATTTTAGTTGATCTCAGGGATACCGTTGCGGATTAGACTTTTGTGGACGCCATTTGGACTGTTATAGGGCATACCGCGATTGGCTAGAAATTACCTTTAATACGTTGGCAGTTGCTGTAGAAAACTAATGACTATACTTTTTTGAGTGAAGCGAGTGAATTGTTATTTACACTTTTCGCTTTATGCTTGAATTTCTCTTTTCGTTGCAAACTTAAAGCCTAAGGCACAATTTACATTTCTCCTCTAATATAAGAATGAAGATGATCTCAAACCTATTTCAGTCACGATATATTATTTCTCACTCATTTGCTACCTTAAACGAGGCATATAGTACTTGTAGTAAATTCAGATTTTTTCCTCCAGGGCAATCGCATATGCTGCATACCCAACCTATGCATAGGAGCCAAGGAGTATGCATGTGGATTGCTCGTTTGGCAGTCTGACACAAATTTTAGCTGCAAAAATAATGACTGTAAAATGGGTAATGGCCGAATGAAAATTTTCACCTGGTTTCCAAAGCGACAGAGATGTACATAAGTATATACTCATGAATACCTAATACTTTTTTAAAATAAACAAATGTACATTGACTTTTATATTTATGTTTTTTTCTTCACTCAAATAATATTTATATGGATGTGGCGACGTATGTACAATGTACCTCGGTACATAAGTATGTAGGTGCATTCAGTATGTTAATAATAGTTTTTTATGCGCCCATTTTATGCCTACTAATATTGCATGCGCTTGGAAACACTTTATTATGCGTCTAATGTTATGTACGTATTCAACATTTTTAGCAAGTTTAAATATTCGTGGCACATTTCTTTTTGTAGGATACATACATTTTTTATTTTATTTATTCTACTTCATTTTATCTTGTTTTATTTTATTTTCTTTTGTTCAATTTTTTATTTTATTTTATATATTCTACGTTATTTTAGTTTGTTATTATTTTTATAATTTTTTCCTTTTTTGTTCTTTTTTCTTTATTTTTATACCTTTCATGAACATGAAATGGTATTATAACTTTGGTCCGATGTTTGTAAGTATGAGAAGAAGAAGAGATAGACCCATCAATAAGTATACCGCAATGATCAGGGTGACGAGATGAGTTGATTTAGCCATGTCCGTCTGTCTGTCTGTCTGTCTGTCTGTCTGTCTGTTTGAACGCAAACTAGTCCCTCAGTATTTGAGATATTTGGCTGAAATTTTTTATGCGGCCACCATTTTCCAATATAGTGTTGCTATTTTTATATGTGAAATATCGATGTTGAAAATCATCGAGATGGGATAAATATTTCACATAGCTCCCATACAATCGATTGTTCCGATAAACGGATTTTGGGCTATAAATCCTGTAATTAAACACGTAGGAACGTGAAATTTTTGAAGTATTGCTATTTTTATATCTGAAATATCGATGTTGAAAATCATCGAGATGGGATAAATATTTCACATAGCCCGCATACAATCGATTGTTCCAATAAACGGATTTTGGTATATAACTCCTGTAGATATATAGGTAGGGACGTGAAATTTCGTAACTATTGCTATTTTAGAATGTGGAATGTCGGTGTTAAAAATCAATGAGATTGGACCAATATAACACATCGCCCCCATATAATCGATAGTTCCGATAATTTCGGTATGAGCTTAAGTTAAATTCACACAGGCTGTACTGGGATCAAACAGTGAAAATCGTGACGCTTATTCATGAAAGGAATTTAGCCTTCGGCACAGCCGAAGACAGCTTTCCTTACTTGTTTTTATTATATTTTGTTTTAGTTTATTTTATTTTACCTTTATTATTTTTTTTTTACTTTTTTATTTTTTTTTATTATTTTTTTATTTCATTTAATTTAATTTTTTATTTTATTTTATTTTACTTTATTTTATTTTATTTCTTTTTATTTTATTTAATTTTATTTTATTTTAAATTATTTTAATTTATTTTAGTTTAAATATGTTTGGAATCGGACCTCAAGATGATTAAATTAAAACCCAAGTTTTGAGATGTTAATCAATATATTTCGGTACTGACAGTGTTAAACACCACGTCAATTGATGCGGACGCTCAAATAAATTTGATAAATCTTGATGATGATTACCGTGTGTAATTAAAATATATTGATTAACATCTCAAAACTTGGGTTTTAATTGAATCATCGGACCTCAAGCCAGCTTCCAAACATATTTAGAAAATAAAAAAATATTATTTTATTTTTTTTTTTTTATTTTTTTTTTTTTATTTTTTTTTTTTTTTTTATTTTTTTTATTTTTTTTTTATTTTATTTTATCTTATTTTATTTTACTTTATTTTATTTAAATTTATTTTATTTTATTTTGTTCTATTTTATCTTAATTCATTTAGTTCTAATTTGTTTGATTTTTATTGTGTTTTTTGCCTTTTCAATTTTTTATTTTATTTTATATATTCTACTTTATATTTTATATATTCTACTTTATTTAATTTTTTTATCCCTCGTGAAGGGTGGACACCTTGCCGCGGTACGAGGGCTTAAGTCGATAGCCACAGGGCTACGCTGCCCTTGTGATCATAGCGCCGCCGGTACTACATCACGAGAGAAGCCAAGCCTCTCTGGCGCGACGACTAAGATCTTCCCCCTCCCAATCCAGGGTGTTATGCGGCCACGTGCCCATTGGACGTTTGCAGCCGGGAGGCAAATCGTGGCTGTAATTGAACGGAGCCTCTCTGATACCGGGCCGCCCCGGAGAGTAACTATGACCTTACCGCGGTATGGGGCTCTGCCGCGGCGGACGACACATTCCCCTTACTCTTCCCTTGACCCTAAACTGGCCTTTCCCGGCGAGGGGTCGTACGAACAAGATGATAAATAGTAACAAAAACCGTAAAACTAAAGATACAACAATGTATACTGCACAGCAGAGGAGGAAAACGCTGGAGCAAGCGAAAACGCAACGTCGGAGGACAAACTCCATTTCCTTATCAGCCGAGAGATCGACAGCGATGGCAACTACGGGTCGATTAGCTCTGGATAATAAGGGGGCAATCCCCAAAGTAAGTACCGGTACAAACACAGTGAAGCCAACAACGGCTGATGCTAAAGCCCTAGTAAGTGTCGGTACCGAAACCAAGCCTTTAACGTCTGTGGCAGTGGTCTCACGACCTGGCCCCAGTGATCCAAATAAGGGAACGACCGCGATGGAAACTACGGGTCGAAATTTACCCCAAAAGACATCTCCCAGTCGCTCTGAGTACTTGGACAAAAGAGCGGCCGCAAGGATCCTGAAAAAATACGAGGGTATTTCACAAGAGGCGCTATCGCCGAATGCTAGAAAGACGGTGGAGATGGCTGAAGCTATCTTACCGAACTTCCAAAGCGATTACGTGCCAAAGAAGGTTAATGGTAATCCCTTCAAACGCCAGAGATCGGACGTGGATTTAAAACCTCACCCGAAGCGGCAGCAACACGCCCCCGTAGTGGGTAAACTCAGCTTTGCTGAAGTGACTAAGGATAGGATCCTCATAGGCGTCATTGACCGAGGTAATGAAAGCTGGGCCATCCCTAGGGACCAGTGGCGGTACGTCCGGAACGCTATCGGTAATGCCCTTCTCGACATTATGGATGAGTCTCCGGGTGCCACGCCGATGGGTTCTGATGCGGGATGGCGCCAGGGCCGAATCAAGGTATTCGCTTGCGAGGATGCAAAAACTGTTGCACTGGACAAGGCAGCAGCTGCAAGACTGGGTGAGATCTACCAAGGGGCAAGAATCGAGGTTGTCGACTGGAAGGACATCCCGGCTCGGCCAAGGGCAAGAGCGTGGATTCCTGCCGAACCTGAGAGAATTCTCAGGATGCTGAGGATCATGAACCTGTCTCTCCCGACGCAGGACTGGGGTGTCAATCTGGTCGAGGATGCGGTAGAGCCTGATAGGCAAGTGGTCTTCACCTTGAATAAGGAGGCACTCGAGCCCCTTAAACGGTGCAATGGACGAGTGCACTACGGCATGGGTCAGATCGTGATCCACGTATACCGCGGCGATGCACAGCGCGCTGCTGTTTCGGCTGCACCGGAGGACTCGGACATCGCAGTGCCGGAAGAGGAGTCGGAGATGTCCGACTCGTAAAGTATGGTATCTGCCACGTCAAATGGCGAAGGCGCAGTGAACAGCTCGGAGATGGGAGACAGCCTGCTGGACGGGGAAGACCTCAACGTCACAGTGATAGCAGCTATTCCTGAGCGCACCAATGTTGATACTGCCACAGTTAGTAGGATCTCTGCCACGCCAAATCGTGGTCTGAACAAATCGTCGTTGAAAGATAAGCCTCCAGACGAGGTGGAACTCGACGACACGGCGGTGGCAGGGAAGTCTGAGCGCTCATGTTGGTGGTGATTCAGATAAACCTGCACAAATCTAAAGCAACCTCGGCTGCTTTAATCAGTCGTCTCTCTAAAGGCGACGTAGATGTGGTCCTCATCCAAGAACCCTGGGTCAACAGCTCAAGGATTTGCGGTTTGGGGACTAAGGGTTTTAAGCTTATCCGAGCCAGCGAGGGGGGCAGGGTTATAGCCTATATTTTGGTTAAGTCTGAGCTGAATGCCTTTCTCTTGCCCAACTATACCAATGGTGACGTTACAGCTGCCAGTTTAACAGTCGACAGTACCAGTGTGACGATGGCGTCGGTCTATATGCCCTACGACGCCGAAGAACCTCCGCCACAGAGGGAGGTAAAAGACCTGGTTGCAAATTTTTCCATAGGTCATCTTATTATCGGAACTGACGCCAATGCTCATCACGTCCAGTGGGGAAGCCCCGATATCAATGCTAGAGGAGAGTCGTTGTTTGACTATTTGTTAACAACTAACTTGGTAGTTTGCAGCGTGGGTAACGAACCTACGTTTATTACTAAAACCGGTAGGGAGGTCATAGATCTCACTATTTGCAGCGAAGGCGCTTATGAGTGGGTCAGAAAATGGCGCGTTCTCGATGAACACTCATTCTCCGACCACCGGTACGTAGAATTAGTTCTAGACTTTTCTGTTGAGCAGGCGGTTATGAAACGCAACCCACGTAACACTAACTGGCAGCTACACAATGAAATACTATCTAGGGACTTACCAGCACTGCCCCCACAAGTCCCCTCATCAGTAGGGGAGTTGGAGGATCTAGTAAATACCTTTACAACGGCGCTCTCGAATGCCCTAGAGCAGGCTTGCCCAGTGCCAAAACCACGCGGTAAACATAGGCCGCATTGGTGGTCCTACGACCTGGACTCGCTCCGAAAATCATGTAGGACACAATTTAATAAGGCCAAGAGCCTTGGCACGGAGACTCAATGGCTCGAATATAAAGTTAAACTCAGGGCCTACAAAAAAGCTCTGAGGCAGGCGAAGAGAGTATCGTGGAGAAATTTCTGCACAGGGGTCGAAAATGTCGACGATACCGCGAGACTTAGACGAATGCTCTCAAAAACTCAAACAGCCACAAGCTATTTGCGCAAACCTGACGGATCCTGGACCAGCACGGAGAGGAAACCCTAGAGCTGCTCTTGAATACGCACTTCCCAGGGAACTTGCATGAGGAACCCTTAGCACCTACAACAAACCTGGTTGTATACATACCCATCACGGAGGAAAAGGTTAGGTGGACGGTTAAAAGCTTCGAACCGTTCAAGGCTGCCGGGCCAGACGGGATTATTCCCGCACAACTCATAAACACACTGGAGACATCAGCCAAATGGCTGGTATTTCTCTATACAGCCTGCCTGGCTCTTAGCTACATTCCGTGCTCCTGGAGAAGTGCCACGGTAGTGTTTATTCCTAAGGCGGGGAAGGCGTCTCATTACGAGCCCAAGGACTATAGGCCGATCAGTCTCTCATCCTTTGTGCTCTAAACCTTCGAGAGGATAATAAATGACTACCTCTCCTCTACTATTGATAGCAACCTGATCTGTAGCTATCAGCATGCATACACCAAAGGGAAATCTACAGAAACTGCGCTTCACAGCCTAGTTTCTGTTATTGAAAAATCGCTGTGTGAGAAGGAGTACTGTCTTGTGGCCTTTTTAGATATTGAAGGAGCCTTCAACAACATAAGCCCTGATGCTATAAACACCGCTTTAACAAGTCTCGGCATAAGCAGGTCTCTTCTTGGACTTATTGATCAACTACTAAGGGGTAGACGAATAGTTTCAGCACTGGGCTCGGTTGACTTATCACACTATGTCACAAGGGGAACGCCTCAGGGTGGTGTTCTCTCCCCGCTTCTATGGAACCTCACTGTCAACTCGATGCTGCGAGACACAAGCTGGGGGGCGGGAAGGTGGTGGCATATGCAGACGACTTAGCTATAGTATATAGGGGCAAATTCCCACAAACCCTGTGCGACTTGATGCAAGTAGCACTGCGAGGGGTTTCCACATGGTGCTCGCGCTGTGGACTGAGCATCAACCCGGGAAAAGTTGAACTGGTCCTTTTCACCAACCGCTATAAGATACCACCGCTAATACTACCAAAACTGAATGACGTGCACCTGAACTTGGTTGACAAAGCCAAGTTCTTGGGCACAGTTCTGGATAGGAAACTAACCTGGAAGGAGAATGTTCTTCAGCGCCAGAAGAAAGCGTGCATTGCACTCTACACGTGCAAAAGAGCCATTGGAAAGAAATGGGGGCTCAGCCCCAAAATATGCGAATGGATCTACACTGCAATCATTCGACCAATCATGCTCTATGGAGTTGTGGTATGGTGGCCTGCGCTGAGCAAGGCAAAAAACCTTAATCTGTTAGGTAAAGTACACAGATCTTGCATGATCTGCATAAGCGGTGCGTTAAGAACAACGCCCAATGTTCTTGTCATTTTGCCATTCTTTGCATTTTGCCATTCGATCTGGAAGGCACCGGGTAGCAGCAGCATCGGCTCTGCGTCTAAGGGAAACGTCCGGCTGGGGCGCAAGCACTACTGGACACGCCTGTATTTTGGGATCCTATAGCTTTCTTCCGCTGAGCACAGATCGTTGTGCGACCACAACAGTCGGAGATAGCGGTTTTAAAATCAACATTCCCAGCAGGGAAGAATGGGAGAGCACGGATAGGAGTTCCGCCACTCATGGCGGCACTTCCATTTATACTGATGGCTCGAAGTTAGACGGTAGAGTTGGAGGAGGGGTTTATTCAAAGGATCTGAACCTTGAGCTCTCCTTCAGACTACCTGATCACTGCAGTGTCTTCCAGGCTGAAGTTTCAGCAATCATGGACGCCACGGCTTGGATAGGCCAACACACTATCAGAGAGGACATTTTTATATTCAGCGACAGCCAGGCGGCCATCAAATCCCTTGGCTCTTACTCGTTCAACTCTGAACTGACGCTCAGCTGTCGTCGATCTCTACAGGAGATGGCCCAACAGAATCGCGTAAACCTCACATGGGTCCCGGGGCATAGGGACATTGAGGGAAATTGTAGGGCAGACGAACTTGCGAGGCAGGGCACGACCAAGCAGGTTCTTCGGGATAAAGAGCGCTTAGATATGCCGTTTGCCACATGCAAGCTTATGCTGAAGAAGTACACACTCCGCCAAGCCAACGAAAGATGGCTGCAATCTCCAGGATGCCGGATATCCAAAGAAACCTGGCCGAAATGGGATCATAAAAGATCAAGACAAATGTATGCCCTAAGGAGAAGAGAAATCTCCATATTAATAGGCGTATTAACTGGGCACTGCCTCATTGGTAGGCACGCTGAAAGACTAGGTGTGCCCTACTGACGATACTGTAGGAGTTCAAAGGATGATGAGGAGGAGGAAACGGTGGAGCACTTCATCTGGAACTGCCCGGCTTTAAGTTTCGCGAGAATGCGCTTTTTGAGAGTTCCCTTCCTGGTTAGCCTACGCCAGGTCACGGAGCTGGACATAAAGGACCTGATGGCCTTCATCAAGTCATCTAAATGGTTCGAGGAGGAGTAACGGTGTCGGTTTAGGATTCTGCTATGTGGAGAATTCCGTTAATACCGGGATTTTCCATATGGCGGGGTCCCGGAACTGACTTTCCTAGTGTTGGTGGTATCACAACGGGCCTTTTAATACTGGCCTAGGTGTGCCTCTGCGGCAGCCACTTGAACCTAACCTAACCTAATTTTTTTATTAATTTCTTTTTTTCTTTTCTTTATTTTTTTATTATATTATATTTTATTTTTTTTTTTACTTTTTTATTTTTTTTTATTATTTTCTTAAATAAATTTAATTTAATTTTGTTTTATTTTATTTTATTAAGCTATTGCATAGATTTTATCGCAGACCTTGGCGGTGGGAGTGAAATTAAAAAAATGTTAATGTTAAAAAAGTTCGTAACGGACTTTTTTCAATGTTAAAGGGTTCGGCGTTAGCAACATAACTTGACAAAAATAAATATAAGCTTTGCCTACATTTAGCGTATGATGTTGTACTAATGTTAGCAACAGGCCGATTACATAAAAGTGGAGCTGTACATTACATTACATTAAAATTGGATCTATAAGCGTTGCCTACATTTATGATGATTATCGGCCTTCTGCTGATTACATAAAATTGGAGCTGTATAGGCTATACTGTTAACAAGTTAAGGCTGTACTGCTCTAAAGTCATAAATATGCTCATTGAGATTTCATAAATATTATAATTGCATAAGTTGATAAAAAGTGATATGCAATAGCTTTACCGCGGCAGTCCCCGAGTGCCACACGCCTTTTTAATTTTTTGTTTACTTTTTTTATTTTTTTTATTTTTTTTTAATGTATTTTATTTTACTTTATTTTATTTTATTTTATTGAATTTTATTTTATTCTATTTTATTTTAATTTATTTAGTTTTAATTTATTTTATTTTATTGTAATTTTTTTCTTTTCTTTTGTTTTTTCGTATTGTTTTATTTTATTTTATTTTATTTTTTATTTTATTTTATTTAATTCTATTCTGTTTTATTTTATTTTAATTTATTTTATTTCATTTTATTTTTTTTTTATTCTTTTTTATTTTTTTTTTTATTTTACTTTATTCTGTTTTATTTTGGTTTATTTTATTTTATTTTATTTTTTTATTTTATATTATTTTTTTATTTGTTTTGTTTTATTTTATTTTTACGATCTGTTTCATAAATATATTGTGTCATGAAGAGTATCAATGTTTACTTATATATGTATATATTTCAACTACCCTATGTACAATAATGTTTACACAATGGCTTTTGCAGCAGCAATATTTTGGAAAATAAATTTCAAATATTTACCCTAATAAAGTAAACT
The DNA here is from genome assembly GCA_964058755.1 of Campiglossa producta. Taxonomy (NCBI): domain Eukaryota; kingdom Metazoa; phylum Arthropoda; class Insecta; order Diptera; family Tephritidae; genus Campiglossa; species Campiglossa producta. Next base: position 46,759,395 of record CAXKVI010000002.1, read on the forward strand.
AAATTAGGAACTTGGACCCGCAATAAATATCAAGTAAAACCCCACGAGCTAACGCCTATTTTTAAAAGCAAAGAGCCAAACCAGTATTTACTATTACATATCTTGAAAGTCCAAATATTTATGTCATGCTTCCCAAAATAAGAACTTAAAGTTTTACAAAAAAAAAAAACATAAACAAACTAGATTCCACTTGTGTAGACAACGTTGTTTAAACGCATTTCGACAATTAATTTCAATTAGACTAAAGTTTAACAACAACCCACTACTAACTTCATATCAAACCGTTTATTGCAAAGCTTAGTTAGTGGCCGCAGCACCTCCAAACGCCGTTAGTTGATTATTGTCGGGCCATAGTCGTATATTTGGCAGCACTTGCGATAGCCATAAATTTGCAAGTATAACCTCAGCTGTGGCAGCGTAGCACCGAAAAGTGCAAAAGGGTTTAACCCCACAACACCAACACGAATAACTCAATGTGCCAAAACAATCAACGCGGCAAAACGTACACTTTGCTGGTCGCCCCCTCCCAAACGAAATCCCACATTCAGCACAGCAGCCTAGCTCGAGCATAAAATGCCTGTAGCGCTTTAGCTTTGGATAGTAGAAAAATTTTAAATGCAGTGGACAAAAAGTTTTAACTGTAATAAACATAAACGCAAACTCGTAACAATTTCCAAAAGCAAACTAAAAGAAAAATATTTCAGTGGACCACCAGAAGAAGAGGAAGGGAAAAACACATTTGTAAAAAGAAGGAGATTATTATAAAACCACCAAGCGAACACAACAAATTTAAAACAAAAGGAAAAACAACGTTGTAAAATATTTATGAATAAAATTCAAATGGAATCACAGAAAAGTCGAAGTTTCCGTTTAGCTTAGGAAATAGCCCAAAATAAAACCAAAGAATGTAACTGAGCTTAAATTTCGAAAATGAATCATTGATATAATTATTTTTCTTTTGTTGTGACAGTTCTTCACCCTGCCTTATCCGCTCATTCATTGATGAAATCCAATGAGAGTCCCAGGTTGGACCATAGTGATGTTTTTTTGGAAGTACATATTTGAAAACCTGTTGAAATTCAGTGGAAAGTTGTTTTTTATGTGTTGGGTCCTAAACCGTACGTACAACCCGGTTAAGGGGAAGTTGGATTTAACTTTCACAGTTATATAGCTAACGCTTGTCTAACCCGTCCTTCTATCTTACCTATAACTTTAAACGAGCTAAACTTGTATAATTGTATATCTAAACTATCTCGGGAACTGCTTGACCGATTTGGATGAAATTTTGAATACAGATAGTTGGTATGGATTGTCCTCTAGGGGGTTGCTACTTGAGGCGGGTTACAGGATTGCCACCTATCTAATTTTTTTTAATTATGGAGCAATATGGGTATTAAATGAAAAGTATTTTCAACCGTATTCCAAATATAACAACTTCAAACAGGGTATATCCAGGCTATCTCGGGAACCGCCTGTCAGATTTGGGTGAAATTTTGAATACAGATAGTATGGTTGATTCTAAGACTATCCACTTGGGGGTTACCAACTAGGGCGATTTACAGGGTTGCCACCTATCTCAATTTATTTTAATTTTGTAGCAAAATATGCTAATATGGGTATCAAATGAAAGGTATTTTTAGCGACATGCCAACTAAAATATTTTCAAGTAGGGTTGCCACCTTACCACAGTGTATTTTTTTATCCGGACAATTTCGGGAACCGATTGACCGATTGGATGAAATTTGCCATATGGTATGATTGATTCTAAGACTATCCACTTGGGGGTTGCAGATTCTGGGGTGTACAGGGTGGTGGAGTTAGATATGCCAATATGGCTATCTAATGAAAGGAATTTTCGCCGACATACCAACTAAAATATTTTCAAGTAGGGTAGCCGCCCAGGGTTACCATTTTACCGTATTATATTTATACTATTTTGGGATCATTATACCTTTCATGAACATGAAATGGTATTATAACTTTGGTCCGATGTTTGTGAGTTATGATCAGGATGATGAGTTGATTCGATTTAGTCATGTCCGTCTGTCCGTCTGTTTGTACGCAAACTAGTCCCTCAATTTTAGAGATATCTCGATTAAATTTGGTATGGAGGCGTTATTTTATATGAGAATAATCATTCGTCGGAACCAGCAAGATCGGATCAAAACTACTCATAGCTCCCATACAATCGATTGTTCCGATAAACGGATTTCGGGCAATAACTTCTGTAATTACAGAGCTATAAACATGAAATTTTGTAGGTATTGCTGCTTTTATATGTGAAATATCGGTGTTGAAAATCATTGAAATGAGATAAATATTTCACATAGCCCCCATACAATCGATTGTTCCGATAAACGGATTTTGGGCTATAACTCCTATAATTATATAGTTAGGGTCGTGAAATTTCGTAACTATTGCTCTGTTGGAAAGTGGAATGTCGATGTAAAAAATCAATGAGATTGGACCAACAAAACACATCGCCCCATGTAATCGATAGTTCCGATAATTTCGGTATGAGCTAAAGTTAAATTCACACAGGCTGTACTGGGAATCGAACAGTGAAAATCATGACGCTTATTCATGAAAGGTATATAGCCTTCGGCTCAGCCGAAGACAGCTTTCCTTACTTGTTTTGAGATCATTTAGGGGTCACTTTGGAATAATTTTGGGGCTGTTTTGAGATAATTTTGAGTTAAATTTTGAATTAATTTGGGACAATTTTGGATAATTTTTTTAGTTTTTGGATAATTTTTGGGTCACTTTGGGAACATTTGATGGTCTTTTTGAGGTCGTTTTGGTATTATTTTAAGAACATTTTTGGATATTTTTGGGATTATTTTAGGGTACATTGAAGGATGTTTTTGGGATCGTTTCCGAATCATTTTTGGATCATTTTAGGGTCATTTTTTGGTCGTTTTGGGATCATTTTCGGACAATTTTTTGGTCGTTTTGGGGTCAAATTCGTATCATTTTGGGAACATTTAAGGGTCTTTTTGGGTAAGCAAAGATAGCGCTGGGTACTATGACATTGACCACCACTCCGATGGAAGGGCCAGGTGGAGGTAGACCTACGATTACGCGGTGTCTCCAATTGTCGCCAGTTGGCTCAACAAAGAACCGACTGGCGAAATATGTTGGACGGCTAAACTCGACTAGGCGGTTAATGGCTATTAAGTAAGTATGTAAGTTTGTTGATTGATATATGAAATATGTATTTTTTTTAGTTCGAAAATAGTTTAAGGGCAGGACATTAGATACTCGTATGGCTGTGATCTTTGTGTATTCACATTGCATAACTTTAGTCGGTATATGGTCAGCCAAAACTATATATATGTATGTACATTAGGGTGGTCCTTATATATACAATTTTTGTCAGTTTCACCTTCTAGATAGGTTGCACTACGGTCAACTATATCGCAGCTAAATTTGTATTCCGATTGGAAATGGTTTAGGCGTGGCGCATGGGGGTTAAAGTTCACATTTCCTTATGGAGACTCGAAAAATAAAATTAATTTTTCTTTTTACCTACTACTCGAAATCGATATCACTTTCTCCGGAGATATCACATACAAAATATGGTTTCGATTGGAAACACCTAAGGCGTGTCGCCTGAACTTTAACGCCCATGCAATATCAATTTTGAGTATTAGATACAAAGAAAAATCGTTTTAATTTTTTGAGTCTCCACAAGAGCGTGCAATTGCTGGCGTATGCCGATGATATTGATATCATTGGCCTTAACAGCCGCGCCTTAAGCGCTGCTTTCTCTGGGTTGGATAAGGAAGCGAAAATGTGGGTCTTACGGTGAACGAGGACAAGACGAAGTATATGCTGTCATCAAAGAAAGAATCGTCGCACCTGCGCCTTGGCAGCCAAGTCACCATTGATAGCTACAAGTTTGAAACGGCGAGAGACTTCGTCTATTTGGGAACCAGCATTAACACCGAAAATAATATCAGTCTAGAAATCCAACGGAGAATCACCCTTTCCAACAAGTGTTACCTTCGACTAAGTAGACAATTGAGAAGTAAAGTCCTCTCTCGAAAAACGAAGATCACGCTCTATAAGTCACTCATCATACCAGTCCTGATGTACGGCTCGGAATCATAGACAGTGTCAAGAGAAGATGAGATGGAGTATTTGAGAGAAAAGTTCTCCGGAAGATTTATGGTCCTTCCCGTGATGCCAACGGCGAGTATCGAAGGAAATTTAACGATGGGCTGTACGAGCTTTACGCAGACCTGACCATAGTTCAGCGGATTAGAGCCCAAAGGCTCCGCTGGCTGGGTCATGTTATGCGAATGGACAAAGAAGCACCAGCACAGAAAGTTTTCCTATCGACACCCGAATTCGGCAGCAGAGGAAGGGGGAGACCTCGACTGAGATAGAAACAACAGGTGGAGGATGACTTGAACTCCCTTGGGGTTTCCAATTGGCGTCAGTTATCGCTGAAAAGGAATGACTGGCGTGCTTTGATACGAAACGGCCAAAATCGCCTAGGCGGTTAAGCGTCATTATGACGCAAGCCAAGATTAGATTAGATAGGGAAATGTGAACTTTGACCACCCTGCGTAAGTAGTTACCAATCGTGACAAAATTTGTATGTGATATCCTCTGTTATATTAATATCGATTTAAGGGTTGAGCCTTTAAAAATCTGATGATGAAATTGTCTCCCTACAAATAAAAAATGTAAAAACCTCTCTGTGCATTTTCAAAAATTGTATTTTGGACCAGTAATACAGATTTCTGTACCACCTCTATGACCTCGACATGAATAAGCTCTAAAACAGACCCTCCCTGCTGTGCATTAAATCCTCTGTATCATCTCCATTCAAATATATCATATTTTTTTGGCAACTCTGCTTTTATGAAAATTTTCGATCCCAAACACTGCCCAAAGCACTTCGAGAAAATATCGTTTATGCATGTAGTGTCTCTAGATATCTAGAGAACTATTCAGGGGGGAAATTCTCGTTGTATAAATTGATAACGTGAAAAAAATGTGAAAATATCTTAAATTTTATCACTTCATAGAACACGGAATAGGCCCCAGGCCACAAAGCATACATTCACAGTAAAAAATGAATGTTTACTTTTAATACCAGTCGGTATTGAAATTAAGCCTTTTTGGAATTAAATTTGAGTTTTAATACTAAATAGTATTAATTTAAGACTCTGGATTTTTTTTAATTCCAAATAGTTTTAAAATAATACCAAAATAATACTAAAGCGCTCTCTCCCTAGCGCTTTCTCTCTTTATAATGTTTTAGGTACTATTTGTTTTAAAACAAAGCCGGAAAAGTATTAAATTAATTACTTTTTACCATTAAATTAAGTCCGGTGGTTTGTTTGCTCAGAGCACACGGTTCGTCGCTATAACGATACTACATTAAGAACAACACTGCAATTAGACGCTGACAATCATAAGTAATAGATGGCTTGATAGTAGATATCTCCGTTGAGCATTCAATAAATTGTGAGTTCGACTCTCGGTGAAGGCAATATAATAAAACTGTATTTTTTTTTTTGCCTGAGAGAATCTTCGACTGAATTCGGCTCTCACGAGAAATCAGACCAAACATGGTATTAATTTAATACTTTTTCGGCGTTGTTATATATAAACACCAAAAAGGTGTATATTGGAACGATTTTCCGTCATCCCTTGTCAATTTTGGTTTTGTAACAAACCAAGAGAAACGAAATCAAACACTGAAGATGGCAGATCGCCGAAACCGGTTTGTTACAAAACCAAAATTGACAAGGGATGACGGAAAATCGTTCCAATATACATCTAGTATCCACCCTGTCGGAAAAACACAAAATCAAATCAACACCAAAAAGGTATTAAAGTTAGACTTTTATTTTTACTGTGTTTGAAATTTAAAAAATTTTCGGCTAACGTGTTAAATTTTTGAAGAGTTTGATTTTCTATTTTCAACAGCTTAAAGATGAAATATGTTTGTAATCCTTAGCTTTCCATAACAGTTTATATACAATGTTTTTTTTTTATATATGTAAATAAAGAGTGCATAAACATATCGCTCATTTGCTGCAAGGCCGGCATAGGTCAAAAATCGTGATTTTTGAATTAATGCTGCAGAGTTGTTCATTATGTCATACTTCATGTTGAGTGAAAAATTCATATGAATACCTCTTATATGCTCCGTTTGAGAAGAGAATATATTCCTATTTTCTGTGTTGGAGTCAGTTGAAAGCTTTAAACACGTCTCCTGGAAAATCTGAGTGATATGTATGTTTACACATTTGCCTTAGTGCATAGAAACAATGCCAGCCACAGCTTACTAAGAAACAACATTTTCATCCAACCAACACTACAAATCAACAAGCAACGGTCGGTCAACAAAGTCATTAAACAACCAATTCCGAACCGAACGACTAAAACTTAAGCAAAACAATAAGTAAACAAAAGTTAAGCATTTGACTGATTATAGCCATAAAATGATGTCATTAAACTTGTGTCATTACATGAAAGTCGGGAAGTCAGTGTACAGTTGTGAGGTGGAATCAGAGTTCAGTGGATAAATAAGTAAGAAGAAAATGTCTGTGACGTGATAAAATACAACATATGTTTGTTGATAGCTTTGTGAATACATAAACATACGAATAAGAACTAACCTGTAAAAATTAACAATTTATCTACAAATAACAAATATAAGTTAACTTAAATAAATAACCATAAATTCTGAAAGTAAAAAAATACATTCAACAATGAAAAAACGTTTTTTTGTTGACCAAACTTGGTGAAATTATTGTTAATATTATTTATTTAAAGATAACATTTACACAGCTGTGTAGACACATAATATTAATTTTTTGTAAGGTTTAATAAATTAAAGCTTTTAAGGAACTACATACATCTGTGAAGACTTGACTCAAACAAACCAAACCGAGTTTGTTCCCGTTTGTTGGAAAATACTTCATAGTACTACTATCCAGCAAACACAGATTCTAATTATGGAAATCGGGATCACACATTATGCTATGGATACACACACGGAGATTATCCCGAATAAATCCTAAATGAGGATTGATAACATTGTGGATTTTTTATTTAGTTGTGATTCCACTATATATTTACCACATATTTGGTTGTGACTCCCCTACTAGCGCGACATCTACCGATCTCTAGCCAATTTGTTTTAATTTTGCTTGTATTTGTGGCTATTGTTTTATGAGTGTTGCCAAATTTTGTTCTGGCCGCTCAAATCTTCTTTATTTTTGGAAATTAATAATAAAGATTACCGAGAAGTTAGAAAATCTCAATATGTTTCAGAATTACATTAGAATTTGGTTGGAAAACAATCATTTTCTCGTTTTGAAAATTACTTACTTAGCTCGCTTTTTGTATGAGAACACTACGTGCCTTCGGCGTTTCTCGATTCCCTCTCAAATGTTGAAAATTAACGAACTCCGCTAGTTTTATTATCATCATCATCATCATCATCATCATCATCATCAACATCATTATCTAATTTCAGTTTTTTTTTGTTTTACCAACGGAAACTATGTACTTCAAATTTAGAATAAGCAACATATATGTGTGTACTTTAGAGCGTCTCGCCTTGACAATAAATGCCGAAGATATGAAGAGAATTGCAATTGGGCGACATCTAGGGTTGCCAGAAAAAAAATTTTAATTTTTTTTAAATGATTTTCAAAAATGTTTGGGTCCTCAATAATCAACCATTGTTTTTTTCTGTTTTTTTTTTCAGGCTGCATCTCTCAATTGAAAAATCACATTTGTGTTGTGGTCCGTACTGGAGTCAAAGTTCAAAGAACCATGTGATGTCCCAAACGAGACCAAATCTTATATCTGATATTTTCAATTTTAAACGTGAAATGTCTCACCGATTGAAAAAAATGTATCAGTTGGCAGGTGTATAACCGACGTGGTAGAATAGACCTACGGTACACAAAAAAGGGTTTTGAAAATATTCAAAGCCTCTCAAGAAAAAACTAAAGCCCTTTTTTGAGTTAGGATTTATTTGGGCCCCGCAAAAAGGAAAATTCATAGTAGATAATTAAAAGGGGTTAAAAGACTTCAAAAAGTATTTAAATATTATACCAACAAGACACTTAAGATATGAATCCTACAAAAAGGATTATGGAATTGCCATCCCTAAATGCTTATAATGTATTATTAATCATATGTATTCACTCATGTTAATTGCATATTTATGCTTTCGTTCTAAGTATGTAAATACCCGAGGCAAAAGAAAGGTAACAACAAAGCAAGCGTACACAGTAATGTAAGCGAGAAAATATAGTGAAAATCAAAAAAGTGTAATTTCATACATAGAATGGAGTACATTCCATCTGTTCTTTTACTCGTATTTTATTACAGACTAACTACTTATTCAGACTAACTGCTTATTCAGTTTAACTCTATTTCTTAAACCAACATAGCTTTTATGCAAAATCACTTCAATGTTTTATAAGCTCAGCGGTCTAAATTGTTTTTTAAAGCATATTGCACATTTATCATCTTTACAGACAGTTAGCTACCGTTTTTACTCCAATTATCATTGTTACAATTTTAAGTGGCCATAAAATGCGTAGACAGGTTTAGTGATAAAACAGCAGTCGGTGATGAATTACTTCAATTGAAATAAAGAGTATCTATTAACATTACACAAACTGAGAGCAAATGCAGCTTAGTCAGTTTAGAGTAGACACGCTGGAAATAACTAAAAAAAGAAATTAAGGTCTACTAAAAGTGTCAACATACATATGTCGCTAATGGCACAGCCGCTATTTCTACAAACTGCGTTTGTATAATTAAAATGTATAATAAACAAGTAAGGTAGTCTAAGTTCGGGTAAACCTAACATTAAATAACCAGCGATTTCAACCAGTTTCATCAGGAATATTTCCTATACCACCATGAAACCTGCTAAATTTCATAATTTTACTATAATCAGTTTCAAAGTTATGACCAGTAGAATTTTAGTTTAGCAAAAAATCATAATAGATTGACCAGGGGGATTCACCTGTAAACTTATGTCATCCGATTTTTCCCCTTTTCCAATAGCAACCTACCTTGGCCAGAAAGTAACCTGTATACCAAATTTCATGCAAATATCTCAATTTTTACTTAAGTTATCGTGTACACGGACGGACATGCCTTAATCAACTAATTTTAAACACTTTTAAGATGCATACAAATAAATAGAATAAATACAAGGTTTTGAAAAAAAAAAATAAAAAAGCCTTTTCACTAAATCTCTTATAACATTATCATTTGTCTGCCGATTATAATCAGGAGAGTGTCAAAATGCCCACAAGAAATAGGCTACGAACACTACCCCCCTATTCATAAAAATTAAAAAAGGTTTATAAAGCTTTTTAAAATGAGATTTCGATACAAATTTTGAATTATAGGAGCTTATTAAACCTTTTATATATTTTATGAATATGGGGGTTTGTGTCAAAACTAGAGGATATTTAATATTTCGTAAAAAAAAATTACAAAAATTAGAAAAATGTAAATTTGGATGAAAAAAATGTTTGGTTGGTCATTACTCAGTCAGTTTAGCGTCAACTTTAATCATTTTTAAGTATGTTCTGAGTTCGTGGTCATTAATTTGGAAATCTTTGAGAATTTTGGTGAACTTTTGACCGTTTGTGAATAATTTTTCTTAAATTATTCTGTGTTTTATTATCAGAGAACTAGATAGAAAAGCAACAACAATTACAAGGTACCATGATTGCTCAAGGGCCTTGTCAAATGGCTTTATGTATAGAAATTGTTCATCACCTATTGTTGGTCATCGAACCAAGAACCAAGGGGATTAGGAATTTCTAAGCCCGCAGTGTGTACCTCTTACACTTAATTTGGTGGAAAGGGTATTTCATCATCTCAAAATGAAACGAGATATCGCCGGTTCCAAAGTAAAGAGATGTATTTACTTTTTAAAATTTTTGGGAAAACAGCATTTCAAACTTTTATTTTTTCATAGAACTCCATTGTAAAAATTAAATTTTGAATGCCGTTTCAAAAACAATTTAAATTTTGAAATACTTCTGTTTACTTTGGAACCGGCGCTATCATAAAAATCGAGATAGTAACGGCGAAGACTGTTCTTCTTTTAAATCAAATGTTTACATATTTGGAACCAGAACAAAATTCTACATAGGAATCATGCTTCAAATGTCGAGGATATTTTTTGTTGCCGGGTAGTGTTATTTTGTGCCGTACGTAGTACCGTTATGTGGACAATATTATAATACCATTTTACTAGTACTAGTATGCGGGGTATAAAAAAATAAGTTAGCAGATGGTCCAAAGAAAATGCAACAAAAGCTTTGAAACAAAAATCTAAAAGAGTAAATTCACTTTTAAACTTAAAGTTTTACTTTATTTAATTTCATTTCATTCTATTTTATTTTATTTTCTTTTTTTCTTATATTTCATTTTATTTTTTTTTACTCTTTTATTTTATTTTATTTTATTTTTTTTATTTTACTACTTTTGTATTATTCTATTTTGTTTTGTGTAATTTTATTTATTTTAATTTGTTTTAATTTTTTTATCTTTTTTGTATAATATCTTATTTAATTTTTATTTTATTTTATCTTGCTGTATTTTATTTTCTGTTATTTTTTTATTTGAATTGTTTTAATTTTTTATCTTATTTTATTATATTTTATTTCATATTAACTTTTTATATGTTATTTTCATTTTGTTTTGTCTTGTTTTATTTTATTTTATTAAATTTTTTTATCTTTTTTTATTTTTTATTTATTCATATATTTTTTTTTTTTTGTAATTTATTTAATTAACTTTATTTTTTTTTCATATTTTGTTTATGGCATTTTATTTAATTTGGTTTTACTTATTTTATTGTGATTTATTTTATTTAAATTTTTTTTTTTTTTTTTCATGTCCCATGGCATGGAATGAGGCCTACTTAATGTGAGCCAAGTAGGACACCAAAGGTGACTCAATCGATTAAAAAGAGAAGGAAAAACAAAAAAATATGAGTAAAAAATAAGATACAAGAAAAAGGGTGAGGAAAGCTAAAAGTAAAGCTAAATGTAAGTGACTTTTGTAACGTGTGTACTAAAATATGGAATGACGTTATATTATGTAGTACTGAACTTATAGTAACTAATACAGTATTTCCAAAAATTTAACCTTTACTACTGATAAATGCAGAGGCTCGCTTCCACGCCTTCACTCTGTGGGCAGGCTGAGGTGAAACGTATGCCCACAGCACCGGGCAACTTCGACAGCTGGCTGCGTCATATTTCAAAAAAATTTTATATTTATATTTGAGGAGCTCCAAAAAAACGCAATAAGTATACCGTGAATTAGTCTACACTTATTGCGTTTTGGTTTGGAGCTCCTTATTTAAGCTGCTCCTTCTTTCCCATAATTTTTATACATTTTTTGTTTTATCTTTTCATTCTACAAATTGTACAGCAAACGTTAGTAGAAGCGGCGGATAAAAATTGCCGCCAGACAATTCTAAAAGTAAGTTTTCGCTGTACGCCATTGCGTACGAGTATGTGTACATACTTTTACCTACATAGTACATACATACATACTTATCTACTACATATGTGGGTATGTGGGTTCTTCATCTTTTTTGGCAGCGCCTACAACAACGTGTTTCATGAGTGCTTGTTTTTCTGCGAGATAATAAATATGATATAATAATAATAAAAAATATTTTAAACAAAAAAATTTGTCTGCAGACGACATTATTCCACAGATACAGAAACTGGCGAGTAAAGTGTAAAGCTTTCGGCAGAATCAGTCCGTCACGTACTTGCCGGAAAAGGAAGAAACTGACAGCCGAGTAGAATGTGTGTATTTGGCATGTAAAACGCTAGATTGACAAAGTATCAGTCAACGGATCCGGCATCCTTTGCCAATTTTCTATTTTGACGGAACGGCAGCTGCGTGACAAATGTCAAAATCAATTTTACCGCCAATTTGACAACGCGTTTGTGAAAATTGTGAAAAAGCAAATTTAACCAAAGTATTTTTTTAATATTTTCCATGTTTTTAACCGAAATTTTCCATTTGTTATGTTTTTTTTTTAATAATTTTCGTTTTGCGCTAATTACTTTGTTGACATATATGTGTACTTCAACATGACGTACGTCAATCGCTATGTGCCATCCCTGTGCGGCACGTACTTTTTGTTATGATGTACGTCACGTACATGACGTATTGACGGACTGATTCTGCTTAACGCTTAAGACGCACAACAGATGATGCACTCAATAAAACAAATATAAACAAGCAAACTGTAAATTTGTGATGACGTTTGCTAGAGACTTAAATAATTTGAAGCATTTTAAAATGTGGGCTAATCGACGTCACCTTTGTCTTTTTACAAAAAACTAGAGTTCGCCCAGTGGTTGAAATTCAACCACAAAACCTTATTTTATTTTCCTACCTTTTTGCTATTTCTTAAATTTTCCTTTCTTTTCCATATTTTGTATATTTTTGGTTTCTATACATTTTGCCTTTTCCTCCCTCTTTACACCATTCAGTAATATAGTTTCAATGTTGATAATTATTTATTCTTCTTAGGTCGTCTGCATACGTATTTCTTTCCTTTCCTTTCCTTAGCATTCATTTGCTTTTATTTCCTTTCCTTTCCTCTCCTTTCATCTCAATTTATTTCTTTTGCTTTTCCTTCCTTCTCTTCCCTTTTATTTCCTTTCCTTATCTTCTCCGTTCTTTTCCTTTTCTTTCCTTTTCTCTTCTTTCCTTTTCTTCCCTTTTCTCTTCTTTCATTTCATTTTATTTCCCTTCTTTCTTTCTTTCTTTTCTGTTCTTCTCTGTTCTTTTCTTTTATTTTTCTTTCTTTTCGTTTCTTTTATATTCTTACCTGATCCTTCTTTCCATTTCTATTACATTCCTTTTTTCATTTTCTTTCTTTTCCATTCGTTTCCGTTGCTTTAGTTTCCTTTCATTTTATTCATTTTTTTTTTTTTCATTTCATTTCTTTTCTTTTATATTTTTCTTACCTTTATTTTCTTTCACTTTTTTTCTTAAATTTCCCTTCCTGACATTTCGTTTCCTTACCTTTCCTTTTCTTACCTTTCCTTTCCTACCGTTTCCTTAGTTTCTTTTGTTCCTTTCCGCAACTCCTTTGCTTTTCTTTTTCTTTCATTCATTTCCTTAACTTATTTTTTTTAGCTTTTCATTACCTTTCTTTCCTTTATTTTTCTTTCTTTTTATTTTCATTTATTTTCCATGCCTTCTTCCTCGCTACCTTTTCTTTCCCTTCTTTTTTTCTTCTTTGTCTTTCTCCTTTTGCTTCTCTTTTCCACTGCTTACATTACATTTCCTTTCTTCCCTTCCTTTTTTCTTTTCCTTTCCTTTCCTTTCCCTTTGATTTTTCTGTCATATTTTCCGTTCCTTACCTTAACTTACCTTTATTTTCCTTGTATCCATCCCTTTCCTTTCCTATTATTTTCTTAATTTAATACTTTTATTTATTTCATTTTATTTCATTTTTATTTATTTTATATTATTCCCTTTCCTTTCATTTCCAACAAATTTTATTTTTTTACTTTCAATCACTTTTCTCTTTCTGATTTTACTTTTATCAATTTTAAATTTTATTTTATTTCACTAAGTCTAGCCACGAAGCATGATCTAGCTTATTTGAGCTTTTTTACCACGCTTTTATTAGGTTCACTTGTATGTTTGTTTGCTTGTTTGCTTGCTTGTATGTATGTAACTCTCGTTCGGTTTAAGCCCCAGTGGCCCAAAAACCGTAAAATGTCCCTAAAATATGGGTATCAAACGAAAGGGGAACGTCCCAGGTTTCATTTGGACACCGACATATTTCGATAAATTTATCGATAACTGAGTTATCGGTCAAAATGTAGTTGCCCGAAAGCCTTAAAATTTCCCTACAATATGGGTATCAAACGAAAGGTGAAGGCCCCAGGTCTCTTTTGGACATCGACATATTTCGATAAATTTATCGATAACTGAATAATCGGTCAAAATATGATTGCCCAAAAACCTAAAAAATTCCATACAATATGGGTATCAAACGAAAGGGGAGGGCCCCAGGTTTCATTTGGACATCGACATATTTCGATAAATTTGTCGATAACTGAGTTATCGGTCAAAATATGATTGCCCAAAAACCTCAAAAATTCCCTACAATATGGGTATCAAACGAAAGGGGAGCGCCTCAGGTTTCATTTGGACATCGACATATTTCGATAAATTTATCGATAACTGAGTTATCGGTCAAAATGTTGTTGCCCGAAAACCTTAAAATTTCCCTACAATATGGGTATCAAACGAAAGGGGAGGGCCCCAGGTTTCATATGGACTTCGATATATTTCGATAAATTTATTGATAACTGAGTTATCGGTCAAAATATGATTGCCCAAAAACCTAAAAAAATCCCTACAATATGGGTATCAAACGAAAGGTGAAGGCCCCAGGTTTCATTTGGACATCGACATATTTCGATAAATGTATCGATAACTGAGTTATCGGTCAAAATGTAGTTGCCCGAAAGCCTTAAAATTTCCCTACAATATGGGTATCAAACGAAAGGTGAAGGCCCCAGGTCTCTTTTGGACATCGACATATTTCGATAAATTTATCGATAACTGAATAATCGGTCAAAATATATCGATAACTGAGTTATCGGTTAAAATATGATTGCCCAAAAACCTAAAAAATTCCCTACAATATGGGTATCAAACGAAAGGTGAGGGCCCCATGTTTCACTTGGACATTGACATATTTCGATAAATTTATCGATAACTGAGTTATCGGTCAAAATATAAATGCCCAAAAACCTAAAAAATTCCCTACAATATGGGTATCAAACGAAAGGGAAAGGCCCAAGGTTTCATTTGGACTTCGATATATTTCGATAAATTTATCGATAACTGAGTTATCGGTCAAAATATGATTGCCCAAAAACCTCAAAAATTTCCTATAATATGGGTATCAAACGAAAGGTGAAGGTCCCATGTTTCATTTGGACATCGACATGTTTCGATAAATTTATCGATAACTGAGTTATCGGTCAAAATATGATTGCCCAAAATCCTAAAAAATTCCCTACAATATGGGTATCAAACGAAAGGGAAAGGCCCCAGGTTTCATTTGGACTTCGATATATTTCGATAAATTTATCGATAACTGAGTTATCGGTCAAAATGTGGTTGCCCGAAAACCTTAAAATTTCCCTACAATATGGGTATCAAACGAAAGGGAAAGGCCCCAGGTTTCATTTGGACTTCGATATATTTCGATAAATTTATCGATAACTGAGTTATTGTCAAAATCTGAGGCCAAATGCCTTAAAATTTCCTAACAATATGGGTATCAAACGAAAGTGGAGGTATATTTCGAAATATTTATCGATAATTTCATAGGACATTTGACTAAAAAGTAAAAAATAAATATAGTTTAAAAAAACTCAAACTCACGCTTTTAGAGAGTATTGCACTAAAAATTTGAAAATAATTTTAAAAACCCTACACAGTAGTATTGTGGAAAAAGCGTGGTCCGCTTTCTGCCATAATTTTCGTATATCGAGCGCTCGACGCTTTTCCCACATAATGCTAGTTTCTTTACTGCGCTTTGTTGTTGTTGTTGTTGTTGTTGTTGTTGTTGTTGTTGTTGTTGTTGTTGTTGTTGTTGTTGTTGTTGTTGTGGTTAACAGCAAAACACTCCCCGAAGGTTTTGGGGAGTGATGCCGAAGTTGACTGTCGTGGTAGCGATTTGGTATGACCAGTGGAACCTTCTAGGCCATGTCATCCCTCCATCCGTGAGGAAGGAGAAGATGGGTAATGAGAGGTGAGAGGCATCATATCCGTAGATCAACCATCGAGTTAGCACGTCATTACCTATGTGCATATTAGTCGCCTCTTACGACCGGTATGCCTACCTCGGGCATATTCTAAACCCCTAACCCGCAGGGGCATTTTTTACTGCGCTTTCATTAGCTTTACTTCTACATACATTCATATGTATGTTTGCTTGTTTGTATGTAACTCTACATCAGTCTACCCGATAGTGGCATATGACTGTCAGAAAAACCTCGAAATGTGCCTTCAATATGGGTGTCAAACGATAGGAGGTTGCATTTGGACTTCGATATATTTATCGATAACTAAGTTATCGGTCATAATGTCTACAATCTGGGTAGCAAACAAAAGGGAAGTTCTACAGGTTTCTATTGGACTTTGGAATATTTCGATATATTTATCGATAACTGAGTTATCGGTCAAAATGAGGTTGTCCAATAATATTCCAAATTGCGTGAGTTTTAGTTTTTTTAAAAGATATTTATTTCAAAAGCATTTGCTTCTCTGAATCCCCACGCACAGATTTTGTTTTTGTAAACACTGTTTGTACCTAAGCTCAATAAAGTTGACGCGCTGGCTCATGTTATCTTATTGCTGCCAACAAAACAACTCACCCTACTGCAATGAATGCAAACACAACAATGCAAGTGGTCATACCTATAAAGCGAATGCGTGTATAGCACTTGTAGTGGTGTGATTTTCAAATCATATTATAATTAATTTTTTTAAATTTTTGGTTTGTTGTCACACACCCTGCTTGGCGAGACATATCGATACATACCAAATTTTATATACCTTAGAATTGTGGTTATTGCAAAAAAGGGAGAAAGCTGTTATGTTTGCGCATTTATATATAATAGATATAGTAACTACATGTAATACATACCAATTTAATTATCCAACAAAAAGGTTGTGAAATGATCCCGAAAAATTCTGGACCATATCCAAAAAAAGTCCCGAAATGATCCCAAAAAGTCCCGCAATGGTTCCAAAATGATCCCAGAAAAATCCAAAAAGGTCCCGAAAAATTTCGGAACATATCCCGAAATTATACCCAAAAAGTCCAAACATTTTTCCAAAAAAGTTCAGAAATTATCCCGAAATGGCCCAAAAAGTCCAGAAATGAAACGAAAAATTCCGAGCCATGCTTTTGAGAAAAGACAAGCTGGCCTAGTATGCTTTGCCATTGGGCACTCATTTAACGGTACTGGCAACTTTGTAACTTCGCAATTATTGAACAAATGCGAAATTAAATGAATACCAATAATGTTGCGAATAAAAATGTAATTAACTGATGAAATTGCACGACCAAATGCCACTGGCAAATTCAATTTACTAAAATATACAAACATTCATCAGACGCGTATCCAGAAAACATTTTGGGGGGAAGGTCCACATTTTTTTTCATACGGTTATTATGAACTGGAAAATGGAAATGACTAATCATACATTTACACTGCACCAAATGCGTCGCATTTGGCGAAGTTATTTCGAGAATGTTTGTCCGCAGAATGAATTTGTTTGCAAAATTAGACGAATTTAACTTAATTTGACCTAATTTGGTGATCTAATTCAATCTGCGAATGAACGGTCTCGAAAAAACTTGGCCAAAACTGACGCATTTGGTGCAGTGTAAATGTACTATAAGCTAACGTTTAATTTTTACCCTGCAGTCAAATTCCGAACTACTCAGCAAACATACTAGTTCATTGACTAACCATTTTTGGCATATGCATACCAGTTAATTGTTGATTAGTTTTAAAACTAGTCAATGCAAAACTACTCAGCGAAAATTCTAGTTCATTGACTATACATTTTGTGGCGTATGCATACTAGTTCATTGCTGATTAGCTTCAAACCAGTCAAGGCCAAACTACTCAGCAAACAATATAGTTCATTGACTATACATTTTGTGGTGTATTCATACTAGTTAATTTCTGATCACCTTTAAACCAGTCAATGTCGAACTACTCAGCAAACAATATAGTTCATTGACTATACATTTTGTGGTGTAATCATACTAGTTCATTTCTGATCACCTTTAAACCAGTCAACGTCCAACTACTCAGCAAACAATATAGTTCATTGACTATACATTTTGTGGTGTATTTATACTAGTTCATTGCTGATTAGCTTCAAACCAGTCAAGGCCAAACTACTCAGCAAGCAATATAGTTCATTGACTATACATTTTGTGGTGTATTCATACCAGTTCATTGTTGATTAGCTTTAAACCATTCAATGCCAAACTTATCAGCGAAAATTCTAGTTCATTGACTATACATTTTGTGGTGTATTCATACTAGTTCATTTCTGATTAGGGTAACCAATCAATGCCAATCTGATCAGAAAACATACTAGTATACAACTATAATTTGCTGGTCGAAATCATACTAGTCAGAAAAATCCTGGTTCGTACTAGTATGCAAGTATGTATGAATCTCGGATTGAAATCATACTACACCTTTTTCAGTTTATATTCAGAAAGTTTTCTGAATATCAATTGTAATTTTCTGAATGTCAATTGTATTTTTCTGAATATCAAATGGAAATTCTGAATATGAATTGTAATTTTCTGAATATAAATTGTTTAATTCAATAATTAAATTAAAAATACAATAAACAACATAATTTAAAAAATATAGAAAAAAAAACTTGTGTTAACTTTACCGAGAATCGAACTCAGAGCATTTTGCTCATTTTGGGCTATGTATGAACTAGTATATCAACTGGTATAATGCTGATGCAGAGGCTGACTAGTATAGCAATTGGTATGGTGCTGATGCAGAAGAGGACAATTGCTTTCTTTTTTCTCTTGAACTCCTTCTTTTTTATCTTGTAATTCACAGATGCTTTTTCGTGTTTGGGTAAATACAAATAGTCGCTGCTTTCTAAAGAATAAACTGGTATATTGCTGATGTAGAGGCTGACAATGACACTGGTGCATAGACCGACTAGTATACCAACTGGAATGAATGTCAAATTCGTGGACTAGTATGACAAGTGGTACGATCTGAATGGGCATAATGATTAGTATGTCCTGCCGCATAGACTGAGCAATATGTCAACTGGTATGATTCTGATGTACATATGAACTAGTATGTCAACTGGTAAGATTCTGATGCAAATTTGAACTAGTATGTCAACTGAAATGAATATGATGCATAAATGAACTGGTATAAGTCTGATGCATAAATGAACTACTATATCAACTGGTATGATTCTGACGCATATATGAACTAGTATGACAACTGGTATGATTCCGATGCTTTTTTAACTAGGCTGTCAATTGGTATGATTCTGATGCATATATGAACTAGTATGTCAACTGGTATGATTCTGATGCATATAAGAAGTAGTCTGTCAACACATATGATTCTGATGCATATATGAACTAGTCTGCCAACTGGTATGATTCCGATGCATATATGAACTATTCTGTCAACTGGTATGATTTTGACGTATATACGAACTAGTATCTTAAATGGTATGATACTGATGTATATAATAACAAGTATATCAACTGGTATATTCCTGATGCAGAGGCTGACTAGTCAGCCAATTGGTATGGTGCTGATGCAGAGAAGGACAATTGCCATCTCGTAGGACATCGCCGTGTTAAAAATACCAGTTGCTAATATGGAAAAATTACAGAACTCGAACTAGTTGAGGCCGCCTGGCTGACTGGTATTTGATTAGTATAAAACTAGTTAAGTTGACTGCAGGCAGACGCAAACCAAAATTTATCAAACCCTAGAGAAATAAATAAATTGTCTTTGGAAGAACAGTAACAAGACAATTATTTAACATTTAACACTTAACCTCATGAATGAGAGACATCGGTCCCGTTTGGTCTAAAGAAGTTAAAGGTCGAGAAAAATAAAATTTAAAAGTTTCTCGAACAACTTTTTGCCACAAATGAGATCGATAAGGACTTTTGCATTTTTCTTCCTTGAGGTGAATCTAAGCTTTCCAAAAAAAATTTTCCCTCTCGGAACTTTTGTTATACAAGATAAACTAAAGTTACCGGAGTAAGTACTATTTTTTGATATTACATATGCATGTAGAGAAGGTGGCTCGAGAACTATAGGCTTTAGAAAAAAAACTATTTTCATTGTCGATGGGGAACTTCGTGACAAATAAACGGTAAAAGAAAATTTTTCTACGCATACTAAATTTTTCGAGAAAATCCTGAAAAAGTCCATAATTTTACAGTCGCGATATCTTAGAACTGATTACTCTTAGAGAAAAAATTTAAGAACCATATTTGTAGAGAATTTTCAGGTCTACTTTTTTGAAAAATCTTAGGGGTTTCAAAAAAAGTCCAAAAACTCTAAAATTTTTAGCTTTGACCCGGAATAACTTTTTTAGTACATATGCGATCGGTGAGGACTGACGGCGAACCTAAGCTCTCTACCAAAATTTGGCTCTGTGGGATTTATTGTTGTTTGAAATGGGGCCAAACGTGCTCAAAATTCAATTTTTAAATAATCACTTTTTCCAAAAAATAAAAACACAGTATTGTTCCCTATAAAATTCTACACTTCTGGCCGAATTTCCAACTTTCTGTCGTTTTTTCAGTGGCCTCCCACTTTTCAAGTAATTTTTCTCTATTTTGGATTAGTAAGATGTATTATATTATATATTAGTACTGATTTGGATCGTAGAAGGAATCACGAAAGCTAGGCTTGAGAAATAAAGCGCTTAACCATTATTTTAACATTGAGTACATGTACGTTATTATTTTATGTTCATTTAAGTGATTTTTTGTGCCTTAGAAGGATAGCTAAATTATATTACTACTCTCAACTATTTACGATGCACAATTACTATGCTATTGCACTACATAATTTCAGAGAACAAAAAAGTTATCTCTGGGTTAAGATATGGCCGTTAATGGGTTAAAGTGCTACACATATAACATATATGAATGGGCATAACGATTCTGATTCAAATAATTTGATTTCAGAATTTAAAGTAAAAAAAATATGCAACCAATGGGTTAATAATAGCCGCTAATAGGTTAAGATACTACACATTTCCTTTTTTGTCTAGATATACTTATTGTGATTCAAATAATTTGGTTACAGGTCCTTAAACAAAACTAGGTGACCTAATGGGTTAATTCATGACCGTTAATGGGTTAAGATTCCAAAGATTACCTGCTATGATGTAGAAATAACTATTATGAGGAAAATTTTTTGATTCCAGAATTTAGTCATTCTTTTATGATTTTTTCATAAACTTTTAAAGTAGGTGTAGCATCGCCCCCTTTTCAGGCAGGCATATTTGAAAATTTCACGGGTCATAACTTTTAAACCGATTACGGTAGAACGATGAAATTGGTACAAGGTATACTAGCTCAATAGAGAGCATACCTGATGTAATTGGACGAAATCGCTTCCCGACCACGCCCACTTTTGATATGGAAAATTTCGAAAATCACATAAATTGACATAATTCGGTAAAGGAAATGACTAGTTATAGTTGGTAGGATGTTTGGTAGGATGAGCCCCCTAATCATTCTATTATGATTTTTTGATAAATGGTTAGATGTGGCCGTGGCCACGCCAACCTCTAACGGATGCATTTTGCAATATTCGACTGGTCAAAACATTTAAACTGATTATTGGACGAGATCGCTTCAAGACCACGCCCACTTTCGATATGAAAAATTTCGAAAATCACATAAATTGATATAATTCGGTAAGGTAAATAGCTAAGATAGTAAAAACTTTAGGCAAAACCTCCTAGGGCCTATATCATTGTTATCCCGTTCTGAAAATTACCCCTTCGTATTTAATGGTTGGTTCACCCGAACTTATACTTCCTTACTTGTTTTGTATTTCTTTGAAAATATTAGTTTAAGAACAATGCATTCGAACTCGCACATGGTTACGTTATCATTAAACACGTTTTCCATAGAGGTTTGTTTACGAACAAATAAATCGGCCTCTTGTGAAAGGACTTCCAATTTAGCATTTTAGCTATTTCCAGCTAATAACTGCGTGGAAATGGAAAATTTCCAAAAAAATATAAAACAAAACGAAATGTCATACTTATATATATATGTACATTGAAACATATCGTCGCTCCCAACGAAGACTACCTCGGTTCAGTTTTCTGCGTGGAAAACTAGGACACTTAATTCTCTGCGTCGAAGACTAACACGGTTCAGTTCTAAGCGAACTGTACTAGTTTTTCACGCAGAGAATGAAGTGTGCTAGTTTTCCACGCAGACAATGAACCGTGATAGTCTTCCATGCTAAATGAACCGTGTTAGTCTTCGTTGGGAGCGACGATATGTTTCAATGTACATATATTCGTATGTAGGTACTTTAAAGCATAGCTGTTTTTCTCTATGTAGGGGCCGAAGACCTCCCTTGACAAGTAAAATACAAATTCTTAAATGGATAATAAAACGTCCCACCCAAATAGTACCAAGCAAAATACTAAGTAAATGTTAAAGTAAATTCAAATAGGATTTGCAGTCGATCATCAAAACGAAGCAAAAATTAATCCTTATTAGAGATTTTTTCATCCCCCCACTGAATATAACTAATTTTTTGTAAGCATTTATATGTATGTATATAAATTTATAAAGATATGCATAATGACTGCTGCTGGTCGCTTTATTTAGTTTTTTTTATAGAGATATCGTTGAATGTTCATATTTTTTATCCAAACAATACTCTGATCTCATTGATAAATAAAACCTTGTTGCGGAATTTTCGTTACCAAAATGTATTATATTTATTTATAAATTCATTGTGTTCATCTGCATTTGCGTACATACTATATACATAGATATAAATTGTTTTCTTTTACATAAATTTGCATGGAATGGTATTTTATGGAATCCCAAGTAAATAGCAACTTTTTGGATATTAAAGACATAATCTTTTCAGCGGACTTTGGCTCAATGTAATCTATGCTATATATATGAAATTCACTGGCCCGATTTTTTTCATTCAAATTTTAAAATATCATAATCCGGCTACAATAGGACACAAGGAGATAGGGATCGGGTTAGAGAAACATACAGGAAAGTAGATTTGTGGCAGGAGCTAGTACTTAATACTATTCCAAAATATTTTTATTAGATTTACGAGTGTAGTTTAGGGTCTACACTGAGGGAAAAAACAAAGGTGACACCTACAATAACAAGGCTGATTCTACATACATAATAGTATGATAGACAACCAAAGCTGAAATATGTTAAATCAACTATAACAAGTAAGGAAGTCTAAGTTCGGTTGAACCGAACATTAAATACCCAGCGGTAATTTTTAGAACAGGATAACAATTTTGAAATATGCCTCCCTGAAAAGTGGGCGATACCACGCCCACTTTAGAAAATTTATCAAAAACTCATTATATAAGGACCAGTGGGTTTCACCTATAAAATTATATCATTTTACCCATTTCGTCGCCCGGATAAATGATTGTCGTATGTTACATTTTACGCCTTTTAGAAAATGAGACTTGAAGTTTGGAGTTCAATTTCTCAAAAACGCTTCATTGCATTTAGTAGAAAGTTTGGGAGAATTTTACTGGTCCAAGAAATTATTTAATTAAATAATTTGTAACGGTTTTCGTTATTTATTTTAGAATTTATAAAGGATTTTCTTCCGTAAAGTTTTGTAGTATGTTACATTTGGCAACAGTTTTGCAGGAACAATGTATGGCATACGACAAATAATTATCGGATTTTGGTCTACATTTAAGATGTTTGAAATTAGTTAAATATTGCATTTTGTTTTATATAAAAATAAAATAAGCAGTTTTTCACTTATAAGTACATTCTGCTTATGACCAAACCAAAAATGTATCTAAAATATAAAAAAAATGAAAATTTCACTCAAAATCTCGGAAACAAAAAGAGATATCAAAACCCCGATGGCTCCTTTCGAAAGATCTCGATCAGTTTAGTATATACGACAATCTTTTATCCGGGCGATGATTTCCGTTACCGAATTGTGTCAATTTAGGTGACTTTAGAAATTTTCGATATCGAAAGATATACTCCCAACGATGCTAGTATGCTTGTGCCAATTTCTATCGTTCTATCGTAATCAGTTTAAAAGTTACGACCAGTCAAATTTTCAAAAATGCTCCCCTTAAAAGTGGGTGGTGCCACGCTCACTATAAAAAATTTATGGAAAAATCATAAGAGAATGAAGAGGGGGATTCACCTATAAAATTATATCATTTTAGCCATTTGAGCTACCGAGATATGTCAATTGTGATTTTCGATATCGAAAAGGGGGCGTGGTTATCATCCGATTTCGCCCATTTTGAATAGCAACCTACCTTGGCCAAATGGTAACCGGTATGTAAAGTTTCATGCAAATATCTAAGTTTTTACTCAAGTTATCGTGTACACAGACGGACAGACGGACGGACATGTCTTAATGAACTCCTCTTTTCAACCTAAGAACTTTCATATATGGAACTCTATATATTTCGATTATTTTGTGCCGTTACTTACTACCGTTATGTGAACAAAATTAATATACCTTTTTACTAGTACTAACTAGTAAGCTGGGTATAAAAATGTAATTCTTACGTTGATGGTGAATATTTAATTTTAATTCAAAACGCATTAATGCTGATTCAAATATGTTCATCTTTGATTCAACTACGAAAATAAGTTGATTCAAACCTGACAACAAGAAAGATCCTTTAAAGTTAACATGAGATAACTAGACATAAAGTGTTGTTTTAACAGGATCATGTTAAATTATCCAACATGACCTTCATGTTAGAATTACATAACCGATGGTGTTGAAAAATAATAGCCTGAAAAAGTGTTAAAAAAAGTGTTGTTTTTACATGAACATTTTTCTGTGTGTAGCATTTTAGTTTTTCCGGCAGTGTACGCACGGGAATGAATCGGTTTTACTCGTACAAGGGCTGATATTTCCGTTAAAATTAAATTTAGGCTGCTTACATTAGTCCAAGGTGCTAGTAAACAGGACGAGGTAACCTTAGGTGTTGTGGCTTCACATAGATTTTAATTTAGACTAAGACTTTGGTTGGCGTTATCGTCTTATTTTAAAACTCTCCCTGCTGGGACCCACGTTGAGTTATAGTGGCATAGTGGCCAAAATTTCAGATAAAAGAATAAATTCACTAATAATCTCTGGCATTCTTTAAATGAAATTATAAAGAAAGATATGTATTACAGAACAAGATATCATAATATATATGTAAATAAAAAACAAATCCCAAATACCAAGAAATAAAAAGAAGAACAAGCCAAATCGATGTGCTATACGAATTTCAAATTGATGAGCATGAATTTATTTATGTATTTCCATTTATATTTTGACGTTTACTTGACGTGCATGGAATCGAAAAGGATGGCCTAAACAACATTCAAAACAAATCTTTGTGTGGCAAATGGATGGATAGATTACATGAGAGAATGATGGGGCGTATTTCTAGACATAGTGAATGTTCGCGTGGCGGTTCGCTGTTTAACTTTGATTGAGAGATTGAGATGTTCAAATTTTCAAACGCCTTTCTATGTAGTCATTGTTTTATACAGATTCATAAATAATATGTACATACATACAAAACTGTTTATATGAATGCTTGGGAATTATTTTTATGTCGAAACATTTATACAGTAAGAAACCTTCGTGTTAAACATATTTACGATAAAGAAAGTAATGAAAAATATATCCCTTTCAACCAAATATCCGATTTTGGATTGAAAAATATACAGAAAAAAATATAGTGGTAAAATCAGCCATCTCGTACTGTTATCCTGAAGTTGACCAAATTTTGTTAAAATGATAAAATTTTGGTTATTTGAATGGAGTTTTTTGTTGAAGTAACTGCTTTTAATTGTTGATTGAACAGTTATAGATCTTCAAATTGTTAATTAACAAAATTTTAAAAAACTGGCAGAGTTTTTGTTGATCAAACCAAATTTTGTGTTAAAACAACAACTTCCTTTAGTTAATTCAACAGCGAAGGAACTGTCATTTTAAATTTATGGCATCATCAAATTAAATTGGTAGAACTGACTGAGGTTTTGTCGATTTAACAAAATGTTTGTGTTGAAACAACAAACTTCTGCAGTTAATCCAACAGCGAAAATACTGTCATTACTGTCATAGATATATGAGTAGGGTAGAAGGGGATAAGCTTCGATATGAGTGAGGCTTGGACAATCGCGCTGATTTTTTGAGAAAATATTTACCAATTCACCTGGAATTCAGTCATAAAAAAGGTGCGAGGCTTCGACACTAACCCCTTTCGTACTCCAAACAAAACTGCGCAGGAAAATAAGATAGAACGGCCATTCAAGAAAACGTCTATCTTTTTTATCTAAATGGCAGAAAAGTGTTTTTTCCTAAAAAAAATTAATTTTTGCTCAGCCTGCGCAATCGCATCATGGTAGACACCTGCGTTCAGCAGTCAAATATTGTGAGCTCGATTGTTGGTGAAGGCAACAAAGCAACGTGAGAAAGTGTGGTGTCATTTAGAACAAAGCTGCAAATAGACGCTGGCAAGCATTAGTATACGATGGCATCATTGCAGACATCTGGTATGAGCGTTCAAGACATCTGATTTCGATTCCCGTCAAAATCAATATAAGATCTCTGGAAAATAGTTTTCATTTTGTTTTTACTTTGACTCCTTTTGGTGTTAAAATTACACTTACAGTGGCGGAAGAAATAAAAGGGACAACAAATAATGAATTTTGTCGAATTTTGTTGAAAAAATTAATGCACTTAAAATAACTAAACACATTCCTACCAACTAGTTAATTGCTGCAATTGAAGCACGGAAGCAATTAAAATACATTAAATTAGCTTATTTGCTTGATTCTCTAGTTTACTTTTTTCCACTATGCAAAAACATTTAATGTACAAATATATTCGATATCCATCGAATACACATGTGCGCATCACTGCATTTTAATTAAACACTATATTTATATATATTTATACCCAGCGTACTAGTATTAATACAAGGGTATTATAATTTAGTCCACATAACGGTACTACGTAACGGCACAAAATAATCGAGATAGATATAATAGACTTACATATATTAAAGTTCTTAGGTTGGAAAAAGTAGTTCATTAAGGTTGTCCGTCCGTCTGTCCATGTACACGATAACTTGAGTAAAAATTGAGATATTTGCATGAAATTTTGTATACAGGTTACTTTCTGGCCAAGGTAGGTTGCTATTGAAAATGGGCGAAATCGGATGATAACCACGCCCCCTTTTTTGATATCGAAAATTTCGAAAATCACATAAATTGACATATCTCGGTAGCTGAAATGGCTAAAATGACATAATCTAGGTGAATTCCTCTGGTCATTCTCTTATGATTTGTCCATCAATTTTTTAAAGTGGTCGTGGCGTAGTCATTCTATTATGATTTTTTGATAAATTTTCAAAAGTAGGCTTGGCACCGCCTACTTTTCAGAGAGGCTTATTTGAAAATTTCACGGGTCATAACTTTTAAACTGATTACGGTAGAACGATGATATTGGTTCAAGGTATACTAGCATAATAGGGAGTATACCTGATGTAATTGGACGAATTCGCTTCCCAACCACGTCCACTTCCGAAATGGAATATTTCGAAAATCATATGAAAACTACCGCTGGGTATTTAATGTTCTGTTTACCCGAACTTAGGCTTAGGCTGTAGTGTTTACGTTTGCTCTCGCATTTCAACGTTCAATCTTTTCAACTCATCGTAAAATTTGCATCAATTCAATATTTTGAGTGCTTTTGGCGTGGAAATGGTAACAAGAGTAATTGAAACTTGCAGCAAACGTATTAACCTACAGATGGACACACACATAGGCACGTACTGTGATAAATGCAAAAATTTAATCAGGGACCCAATTCGATAGTTATATTTAACAAAACGATTAATTTCCCGCCTAATCATATTTTGTTTTAATATAATCTAATTTTTCTAATTATGGAGAAACCCATGTTGTGACACATTATATGTAAGTCAAACTCGCGATCTAATTAATCAGAACTAGGATCGCCCGTGGTCGAAATTCGACCCTCTGAAATTTTCTTCAACTCTCTCTTAATATATGTACATATTCCCCGTTCACAAAAAAACCAAGTAAGTGACTCCCTCGTGACAAATGCAAATTTGGATTAAGTGATACCATACAAACAATCTTCACATTAGGGTGGTGCAGCAAAGCAGTAAAACGGAAAAGCTGACGACAAAACATTAGGATATATCTACAACAGATTTTTTTTTTACTTTTTTTTTTATTTTTTATTTATTTGTTTATGTCTAAGGTACAGCAGACACTTACTATTACAAATTATATTAAACTTACATTAATTGTTACATAAAAAATAAGTTTTTAATTTAAATTGCACAAAAACCCGGTATGGGCTTATAATATTTCGATATATAATGGTACTTTTTTATCGTAACCTTGTGGAATTTTACTTTAAAACAAAAACCATATCGTTAAAAATATAAACTTTTTAATGGACAAAAAACTAAATAAAGAAGTGCTCTGCGAAAAACCTTGGATTATGTGAATTATGTGATAATGTGAATGATGATGGTGTGAAGATGGCGAGGATGCAATGATATTTATTTGATTTGCTACACTTTGTTTTTTTTTTTGGCACAAAAATGAAGGCAAGTGGCAGCTGCCTGGATCGCTGTATACTTATGTACGTTCATGTGAGAGTAAGGAGCGCGAAAAAGGGTGGGAGCGGTTTTCGAAGCGCAGAGTTTTTGCGGGGAGTGTTTGTCGGAGTTTCGATGATTGTGCAATTTGCAAGGTACCGTTTTTTATTCTTGCTTCACGCATATATATATATATATATGATGTTTGGGAATTTAAACATTTGATTTGAGTTATACCATGCAACGAATCCGCACATTAGGGTGGTGCAGCATATTTAAATGTTTTTTCTTTTAAACAAATTTTTTTAAAGCTATTTTTTGAAAATTAAAATTGTGGTGTTGCGAACAAAATTGTTTTGTATGAAAAATACATTTTCTGCTTAGAAGATATACTTTTCCAATATTTTATTTCTATAAAAATTTCATAAGTAAAAAAACTATTTAAAAATCGAAAAACCTTAGCACATTAAATTATCAAAGTAAAAAATGTGGTTTCATACAAAAACAGTGGAGTTACTTATGTAAAAAGGTGCATTAGTAAAAGTTCGTATGGTATTTCCCTGCAAAAAATACGATTAGTCCGGGATCAATCCAGAGGAAAAGTAGACTAATACTTTTTTAGTCTCTTTTAGATGGAATAAATTGTTCACATTTGTTCGAGCATGTCCTATGAAGAGACTAATTGTACCCTTTTCATACCAGAATGGGTATAAATGTTTACTACTTGCAGGACATCTACATATATTCGATTCTCGGTGGAAGCAAAAATTGAAAACTTTTTCTTTTTTTTTTAATTTTTCGTTTTTATTTTATTTTTTAAGAGTTCTGTCAATTATACTTCTGTGGTCATAAGCAATAACAGCCTAAGTCGACTTAAAAAATTAGACCAGTTGAAATTTTTGCTGGTGATTTTGAATAGCAACATCGAGACATTTTTCAAGACTTTCATTGGTCTTTTTTTACTTTCTTTACAAACAATTAAATCCAATACGTTTGCCTTAGTTATAAAACAGTTTTGTTACAAAAATTCGCCAGCAAAAATTTCATCTGGTCTAATTTCTTAAGTCGACCTAGGCTGTTTATGCTTATGACCACAGACTTATACTTGCCAGCGTCTAATTACAGATTTGCTTTAAATGAGACGATTGGGGATATTTTTCTGGGCAATCTTCAACTATATGAAAAATATATTTTCTGCTTAGAAAATATACTTTTCAAATATTTAACCCCCTAAAAATTTCAAAATCAAAATAATAAAAATAATCAAAGTAAAAATGGGTATTTGTTTCCTTTAGGTGTCAACTGCTAATAAATTAGCTAAAATTATGGGAAATATCTCAAAAGACAGGGTTTGGCCTCAGGATCACGAGTCCGGAAGCGCTTTCTAATATTTTGCTTCTCTGAAGAGGTATTTGCAATCAAAGTGGCAAGTTTTCATGTGGTTGTTGTAATTTTATTAGGCTGTACCTAAAAACGTGCGAAAAAATACGTGCCGTGGATCATTTTTCGATTTTTTGACCATAACTTTCCATAGAAACATAAAATTAAAAAAGCGCTTCCGGACTCGTGATCCTGAGGCCAAAGCCTGTCTTTTGAGCTATCTCCCGTAATTTTAGCTAACTTATTAGCGATTGATCCCTAAAGGAAACAAATACCAAAAAATGTGTTTTTCGTAAAAAAAAGTAGAGTAGAGTGGTGATTTCGTTTCATCAAAAAATTCATTTTTTACACTCTTCAATTTTCCGTTTTCGTTTGCAAAATGAAGGTAAAACGTCAAACAGAATAAGTTTTCATTTCCTAAAAAATTCACACTTTTTACCCTCTGAAGCTTTGACAAGGTAGTTGGTTGCACTGAAAATCAGGTGACGAAAATTTTATTTGACAGATAAATTTGGTGAAAAAAATTGGATTTTGCAATAACAATTGAATATGGTTGATAAGCGAAAACCAATTATTCATGCACATAGCATAGCAAATGGGCAATGTAGTTTGTTCGTTTTATCGATAGAGCAGTTTCATGTAGAACGGGTACACTTTTATTACACTTTTACAGTATTCTGTGCAAGGGTGTAAACATGTTCAACGAAATCAGTATTAGTGTCATGTAAAATTGTTCTTTAGTTAAAGTCCGTACGATATTTAAATTTCGATCTTAACATTGTGGAATTTTCTTACAAAATCATATCGTTAAAAAAATAAACTTTACCAATGGCAAAAAGTTAAATATATAAAGCCAGAAGTGAAGCTGGATTTCTTAGCTTACAAATGTTGTTTAGATGCCGAAGATGATATGATTTGGTACATTTTGTTGTTTCTTTTTTGGCACAAAAATAAAAGCAAGTGGCAACTGCTGGATCATTGCATAGATATGTACGTGTGTGTGTAAGGGAATGAGCGGATGGTTGTGGCTTTGGGAGTTTTATAAGAGTGCTGAATAGTGATGTATAGTTCGGGTATAACAGAATGTGGAGACAACAAAGTAGCTGGAGAGTTTGGAGACCTCTTTTTTGTTTAATAAAAAATAAACTAAAAATAATTTTCAAAATTTTTTTTGGTGAGACACCAGATTAGTCCATTCTAAGTTTCCAATATAAATTTTATAGAGATCTATCCATAAATACTATACGAAATTGGGTTATGACTGTTTGTATGGGGAGAGTGTTAGCCTATTAATATATAGATTTAATTAATAAACAGCTATTCTTTGGTAATCGTACATCCTAAGTCTTTGATATTTGATGCTCTTTTTGTAGGATATTGTTTAAAATAACTTATGATTCCAAAAATATTTACGAAATCGCGATTTTTTTATAAATCTCATAACAGTTACGATCCCTGCTTTATAATTTTAATTGGTTTATCTGAGCAATTTGACAGTCAAACTGATCGTTATGATGTAGAGCACTGCCAATGGGGAAGCAATTTGTTGCAATATGCATTCAAATGTGGTTACGTAGCATGAAAATCAATAAAAAACGGAGCAATTTTTCAACGCTTTTTTTAGTTTCTTTTACGACTTTTGCAGTCAATTGTTGTTGGTTGCTTGTCATTTGTGCATATGGTCAAGTTCATGACAACAATCGCGTGCATCTACTTCTCAAAAGTGCAATGGCCATACCACCATTCCAATTGTTTTGTTACATTCATTATTGTCAATTCACATGGTCGCTTTACTTGCTGGTGTTTTACAAATTTACTCGTGTTACTTTGCATAATTCATTTGAACTCTATGTGGTTGACGCATGCATAAAAAAATTTTCGAAAAAGGAAATAAGCACAAAGAGGCATGTATGCACGTGCACTTTGTTACTGAGGTGGGTACATGCATGTAAATTAAAGTAGCATTCCATATTCCACCCAGCTAATAAGTTGGGGGGGTACTAGCAAAAGTTCACGAGAGTTGATATTACTCTATTAAGTTTCCTTCTATTTTTTCCTTTTTTTTATTATTATTTTTTTTACTTTACTTTTTTTTTGTCCTACTTTATTTGAGTTTTTATTATTTATACATTTTTTCAATTCATCTTATTTTATTTATATTTTTGTTATTTTATCTTTTATTATCTTTTTTATCTCTTTTTTGCTTTTTATTTTATTTTATTTTTGTTTTTATATATTATTTTGTTTTATCTTTTTTTATTATTTTCTCGTTTTTGTTATTTTTTTTTATTTTTATTTTTTTTTGTTTTCTTTTAATTTATTTTATTTGTATTTTATTTTCTTTTCGTAATTTTTATTTTATTTCTTTTGTTTCTTTTTGTTATTTTTTCCTTTTTTTTTCTTTTATTTTATTTCATTTTATTTTTTTTTTTTATTTTTTTTATTTTATTTTTTTTTAATCATTTAATTTTAATAATTCATATTATTAATTAAAAAATTTTTGTTAGAATGGAAAAAGTAAGTTTTTGGGTCACACGCCATAGCTTCACAGATCGAATTCGGGAGTTGTTAGCCCAACACTTAGTGAAACGTGATATATATGGGTCATTCCATAGGAAATTTACCACTAAAATTTAAAAATGCCCACTATATTTTTTTTCTGCTGAGAATGGAAAATAAGTCGACCCCTATATTTTTATTTCACCCATAGTGGTCAATTTTTTTAGTTGAATTTTAGGCA
This sequence comes from Campiglossa producta, assembly GCA_964058755.1. Classification (NCBI taxonomy): domain Eukaryota; kingdom Metazoa; phylum Arthropoda; class Insecta; order Diptera; family Tephritidae; genus Campiglossa; species Campiglossa producta. The sequence goes on from CAXKVI010000002.1 coordinate 46,792,000, forward strand.
TTTTGAAAATTGAATTTTTTCATTATTTTCTATTTCGTGAACCAATTGACGGAATTGGGTCAAATTTTAGGACTGGCCTAATGAATGTTAGATCTATCTAAAAAAAAGGACGTGTGGCACTCGGGGACTGCCGCGGTAAAGCTATTGGATATCACTTTTTATCAACTTATGCAATTATAATATTTATGAAAACACAATGAGCATATTTATGACTTTAGAGCAGTACAGCCTTAACCTGTTAACCGTATAGCCTAAAAATAGTCAACGACCTATTTTATGTAGATCCAATTTTAATGTAATGTAATGTACAGCTCCAATTTTATGTAATCGGCCTGCTGCTAACATCATAACCTAAATGTAGGCAACGCTTATATTTATTTTTGTCGTGTTATGTTGCTAACGCCGAACCTTTTAACATTGAAAAAAGTCCGTTACTACGAACTTTTTTAACATTAACATTTTTTTTCATTTCACTGCCACCGCCAAAGCCTGCGATAAAATCTATGCAATAGCTTAAAAACCTAAAATTAAAAAATTTTATTTTTTTTATTTTTTTACAAAATTTTTATAAACAATTTGTAATTGAGAAAAAAGAGTATCTTTGAATTTAGTTTTTTTTTTTTATTTAATCATAAATTGGTCTTTTAATAATTTTCAGTAAAAATTTCAGAGTGGTCATTTAAATGGTTGTTGAGTTATACAAAGTTATGCATAACGTTCACAAAAATAACACGCAACTAGCCGGTAGGTTACAGACTCGTTGCCTAAATCATACTGATGAGTGGAGCTAGCAACTCACGAAATCGGTCTATGAAAAACTTACTTTTTCTATTCTAACAAAAATTTTTTAATTAATAATATGAATTATTAAAATTAAAAAATACCAACAGCAATAATGAAATTTGTTAAAAAACAAAAATTGTTATTTCTTGGCTTCGAGCTTGCAATGAAGTTTAGTACCAAAAAAGCCGTAAAACAACAATATCATTGTTGTAAACAATTATTTTATTTTATTTTTTCTTTATTTTTTATATTATTTTTTTTTTAATTTTATTTTTCCTATTTAATTTATTTTTTGTTTACTTTTTTTCATTTATTTTTTATATTTTTCATTTAATTTATATTTTGTCTATTTTACTCTATTTGTTTTATTATACCCAGCGTTGTTCACATAACGGTAGTTTGTAACGGCACAAAATAATCGAGATAGATATAGAGTTCCATATATGAAAGTTCTTAGTGTGAAAAGAGGATTTCATTCAGGCATGTCCGTCCGTCTGTCTGTCCGTCCGTCCGTCCGCCCGTCCGTCTGTGTACACGATAACTTGAGTAAAAATTGAAATATTTGCATGCAATTTTATATACAGGTTACTCGCTATTGAAAATGGGCGAAATCGGATGATAACCACGAAAATATCGAAAATCACACAAATTGACATATCTCGGTAACTGAAATGGCGAAAGTGATGTAATTTCATAGGTGAATCCAACCGGCCATCCTCTTATGATTTTTCCAAAAAAAATTTATAGTGGGCGTGGCACCGCCCACTTTTAAGGGTGGAATTTTTGAAAATTTGACTGGTCGTAACTTTTAAACTGATTAAGATAGAACGATGAAATTTGGCACAAGGTATACTAGTATCGTTGGGAGTATATGTGATGAAACTGGATACAATCGCCCCCCAACCATGCCCACTTTCGATATCGAAAATTTCGAAAAACACACAAATTGAGATATCTCGGTAACTGAAATGGCTAAAATGATATAATTTCATAGGTGAATCACCCTGGTCATCCTCTTATGATTTCTCCATAAATTTTTTATAGTGGGCGTGGCACCGCCCACTTTTAAGGTAACTTTTATACTGATTAAGATAGAACGATGAAATTTTACCCAATGCATACTAGTATCGTTGGGAGTATATCTGATGAAATTGGATAAAATCGCCCTCCAACCATGCCCACTTTCGATATCGAAAATCACATAAATTGAAATAATTCGGTGACGGAAATTAGGTAAATCCTCCTAGGGCCTAATGATTGTTATCCCGTTCTAAAAATTACCGCTAGGTATTGAATGTTCGGTTCACCCGAACTTAGACTTCCTTACTTGTTTTATTTAATTAAATTTTATTTTACTTAATTTTATTTAATCCCTTTTCTCACTACTTCTTTCTTTTCTTTTATTCCTCTCCTTTCCTTTGAAGGTTTCAATAATCGCAAGAACCAAACTTTCATGAGTCCATGCCTTATATTGCTAACAAAGCCCTATCTCAATTACAATCATCACATTACCATTTCGCGTGTTGCTCGTATTCCATCCCTCCAACCTTAGAGCCAATCTGCATTTCGTACAGTCACTCATACGCCCCGTTGGCGATGCTCTACTTAAACCTCGACCTGCATTCAATGTCATTTGTTAAGCAGCGTAAAATCCATTACCTCATAACAATTTCCACAGGTTTTCTTTGCTTTTCTTGTTTGTGTTTCTGTTTTTGCTTTGTGCTTGTTCTACACGTTGCATAAAAACTACAACAACAAACCCTCTAACTCATTGGGTAAATATGTACGTACACTTGTTGCATCTTTATGAAGTTGTTGCATTGTTGTTTTGCATTGTTACAACTTTGCTCGACTAAAAGGTGACTGGTGTCGTGTTCACTCGAACTGATTACCACACAATAACAACAAAGCCAACAACAACTTTGACACAACAACAATGAAGTGATGTGCTATTGTCGTGTTTACAATCATAATCCAAATGTTTTCTTGTTGAATCATCATACTCGTGCATACAGATGCACTTAGTAGATAGATTTGTATGTATGTGTACGTACTAACTTCACACGCCGCTAATTATACAAAAACACGTGAATTGGGAGCTTATCTGTCTGTTTGATTTTGTGTAAGTTTGTATGCATGTAGTGGCTTTATGGAGCGATTTATAGGTGTAATGCCATTTCCGTTTGCATTTAAAAAACTGCAATTTTAGTATTTTCCATTTGCACAATGCAAGCCACATTTGGGTAACAATGTCGATTACAAATGTACATATGTACGAAAGTATTAAGTCTAATTAAATAGCAATAACTCAATGCACACTAGCTTCCGTAAGACGCTAATAAAATCTTTTTATAAAACAAACTTTTCCCAGAGGTGGAACATTTTTAAGTAAATTTATTTATTTTTTTTTTAATCATAAATTGATCTGGTCAAATTAAACATTTCAAATAGCAATAAATCCCACAGAGCCAAATTTTGGTAAAGAGCTAAGATTCGCCGTCAGAAAGAAAACTTCAAAATTCCCCCATTTATCCTAAATGTGTGCTAATCTAATCTTGGGTTGCGTCATTTATTGACGCTTAACCGCCTAGGCAATTTTGGCCGTTTCGTATCAAAGCATGCCAGTCATTCCTTTTTAGCGATAACTGGGGCCAATTGGAAACCCCAAGGGAGTTTAAGTCATCCTCCACTTGTTGTTTCCATCTCAGTCGAGGCCTCCCCCTTCCTCTGCTGCCGAATTCGGGTGTCGATAGGAAAAACTTCTGTTCTGGAGCTTCTTTGTCCATTCGCATAACATGTCCTAACCAGCGGAGCCTTCAAATTCAGACATGGCGGCAGACAGGCAACTCATTTTTCCGCTGTCCAAGGCGGCTTTAAAATCGACAAAGAGATGGTCTGTGTCGATTCTTTTATCATGGGTCTTCTCCAGGATTTGGCGTATCGTGAAAATCTGGTCTATGGTAGACTTACCAGGTCTAAAGCAACACTGATAAGGTCCAATCAGTTTGTCTACGATGGGCTTCAGTCTTACACACAATACGCTAGAAAGAACCTTATATGCGATATTAAGAAGACTGATTCCGCGGTAGTTGGAGCGGTTAGCGGGATCGCCTTTCTTGTGGATTGGGCAGAGCACACTTAAATTCCAATCCGGAGGCATGCACTCGTCTGACCATATTCTGTATAAGAGCTGATGCATGCTTTTTACCAGCTCTTCGCCTCCGGGTTTGAACAGCTTGGCGGGTAGTCCGTCTTTTCCAGGCGCTTTGTTTTTTTTGAGCCGGGATATAGCTATCCTCACTTCATCATAGTCAGGTGGTGGGACGAATTTTCCATCGTCAGGGATTGGGGTATCCGGTTCGGCCAGTCCCTCGCAATTTAGAAGTGAGGAGAAGTGCTCCCTCCATAATTTAAGTACACTCTGTACGTCGGTTACCAGGTCGCCATTATTCTCCTTACAGGAACTTGCCCCGGTCTTAAAACCTTCCGTAATCCGCCGGATCTTTTCATAGAATTTTCGGGCATCATTCCTGTCAGCCAGCATCTCAAGCTCCTCACACTCGCGCTTTTCGCTCTTGCGTTTCTTTTTCCGAAAAGGCGTCTCCTTCGCCTCACGATATCGATGCCATACACTGCGGGTTGCGCCCGTTCGCAACGTCTCCCTGTAGGCAGCGTCCTTTTTATCCGAGACAGTGTTGCATTCCTCATCGTACCAGTTGTTCTTGCGGGCTCGCTGAAACCCTATAGTGGCCTCAGCGGCGGTACGTAATAAGTGAGAGATATGCTTCCATTGCTCGGTTACATCGTTAGGTCGAGGATTGCTCTCCGATAGCAGGTGTGAGAGTCGAGTGGAGAAATTATCAGCTGTCTGTGTCGTGCGCAGCTTCTAGGCGTCAAACTTTCCTTCCGTTACTGTGCGTACTTTCTTTCTGCACAGAGGCGAGTGCGTATCTTGGCTGCAACAAGATAATGGTCCGAGTCGATATTGCGACCACTTAGTGTACACACGTCCAGAACGGTGGAGCTGTGTCTGCCGCTGATCATGACATGATCAATCTGGTTTCTTGTTCTTTGAGGAAGGGACAGCCAGGTGGCTTGGAGTATTTGTTTATGCTGGAACCTGGTACTACTGATGACCATATTGCGAGCAGCGACGAAGACAATCAACCTAGTGCCGTTGGGGGATGTTATATAAATTTCCCAACTGTAGGACCAAAGAATCCTTCCTTGGCCACCTTGGCATTAAAGTCGCCGAGCACGATTTTGATATCATGTTGGGGGCAGCGATCATAGGTCTGTTCCAGTTTATCGTAGAAGGAGTCCTTCTCTGCGTCGTCCGTCTCTTCAGTCGGTACATAGGCGCATATAAATGTTAAGTTGAAAAACCTCGCCTTGATGCGGATCGCAGCGATACGCTCGTCCACAGGGGTGAAGGCTAGTACTTGGTGGCGAAGTCTCTTTCCCAGCACAAATCCTACACCACGCGATTTACTGCGTGTCTGGCTACTGTAGTATACGTCACAAGGTCCGTTTTTCATCTTTCCTTGTCCCGTCCATCGCATTTCCTGCAGGGCGGTAATGTTGACCTATGCGTTAGCGAAGACATCAACCAGTCGGGCAGCGGTACCTTCCCTGGAAATGGTTCGGACATTCCAGGTGCATGCCCTAATATCCTTCTCGTTGTCCTTACTTCGTTTTGGCGGGTCGTCAACATTAAAGAGGGTTCTCATCCGAAGCTTTTTCGATCTTTTCATTGGACTAGATTTTTTCCGTGGCGGGTCCCAAACCCAGCGCACAACCCGTCTCCGGGGTTTTGAATAAAAATATTCACACATTTATATAGCGAGCCGCTTGCTACAAGACAGACACCCACTTGCAGCCGCACCATATGGTGAACAGACGCTGCTAAAAAAGACCTTGGTGGGCCCTTAAACCGAATATGTCAGAGTGGCCCCACCGTGGCTCCCTCTCTTTCTGCCGCGAGCATAAGTAATTCACGTTGCCCAGAGTGCACGAACGAGGACGCAAGAGTCGGGATTGAGCAAGGTCGCACAGTTGCAGCTGTTTGGCTAACTATACAACCACGCCCCATTACTCTCCCAATGTGTGCTAAAAAAAGTTATTCGGGATCAAAGGTCAAAATTTTAGGTTTTTTGTAGACCGGGAAATTCTCTAGAAAAATGGTCCTGGCATTACATAAAATACGCAGGGCCATATTTATAGGGAATTTCTAGGTCTACAGCTTGGTCTCTTGTAATTTTTCGAAAAACTTACCGTTCTCGAGAAAAGTCCAACAATTTTTACATCTGACCCCGAATAACTTTTTGGCTCTGTGGAAATTATCACTATTTAACTACTATTTTTTTAAAACCTTATATTAAGCCGCTTTCTTGTTTGCAACACCTTTTCCATACGAAATTTCGGAATCTTGCAAATTCTTTTTAGGTACCTTCCCGTTGAGCTAGACACTTGAAACTTGGAACATAGTTTGGAGCTCCGTGACAATGCAACGTGAACGAAAAAAGTATCCGCTAGGTGGCGCACGGATCAATAAATACAGGAAATTCATTTAAAAATTGAAAATTTGGGACGCATATTTGAGGAACTTCCCGGTAAGCTAGATTATTAAAAATTTGCATACATATGAACAATTGAAGACAACATAACTTGTTGTACAAGAAATTCCGCTAGATTTGGCACTGGTCGAGATAATTGTAAATCTTTAAAAAAAAAATTAAAAGACTCCTGGAATTTTGCGATCGATTTTTAGTAACTTCCAGGTTAGTTAGAGACTTGAAACTTGACATATTTGTCACAACCCGATGACAATGCAATCCCTCATCAAAACGATTCCGGTAGGTGGCGCACGGATCGAGATATTTCGAAAACTAATTTGAAGTTGAGAATTTTGTGATCGACTTTTGACCAACTTCCTGGTAACCTAGGAACTTGAAATTTGACATTAAATTGAGGGAACAGTGACACTACAAATAGTAAAAATCAAAATTCCGGTAGATGGCACGCTGGTTTATATAATTGCAAATCTCTAGGAACTTGAAACTTAGCATTTAGTTGTGGAAACGGTGGCAATACAATTTGTTGAAATCAGAATTCCAAAAGGTGGCGTGCTTGTCGATATAATTGAAAATCTCTAAAGCATAGGGGAATCTTGCGATAGATTTTTAAGTAACTTCCTGCTAAGCTAGAGACTTGATACTTGGCACATTTGTCAGAACCCGATGACATTGCAATCCCTCATCAAAAAAATTCCGGTAGGTGGCGCACATATCAAGATATTTCGAAAACTATTTTGAAGTTGGGAACTTTGCCATCGACTTTTTACTAACTTCCTGGTAATCTAGGAACTTGAAACTAAGTATTTAGTTAAAGGAACCGTGACAGTACCATATTTAAAAATCAAATTTCCGATAGGAATCACCGAAACTAAAAATAAAATAATAAAAAAAATGTTAAAGACAACCTTTATATGAATGCTGTCAAAAAGCCTCCGCAAATTTGTCGTTAAACAAAAACATGGTTTCGGTGTTTTTAGTTTTGAAATTTTAGTCATACCAATTGTAATCAATTTTTGAGGTTTGAAAATATGAAGGTGGAGTGCACGTTTCCAAACTAAGGCAAACAATTTCTGAGAGCCTAAATAGAGGTTCGGTTATCGACAAAACATTTAAAGCCTATTAATTGGTGAGCAAGAGTACTTTAACGAAAAAATGTAAAAACTTAATATTGAAAATGCTTGCAAAATTGTATATTTCTAACTATTCTTATTCACAAAAAAAGTTTTTTATTTTGTTGTATTTTATTTTATTACTTATTTCACTTAATTTTATTTTATTTTAATTTCTTTTATTTTATCTTATTTTATTTAATTTTTTTTTTTATTTTATTTTATTTTATTTTATTTTATTTTATTTTGTTTTATTTTATTTTATTTTATTTTATTTTATTTTATTTTATTTTATTTTATATGATTTTATTTTATTTTATATGATTTTATTTTATTTTATTTTATTTTATTTTATTTTATTTTATTTTATTTTATTTTATTTTATTTTATTTTATTTTATTTTATTTTATTTTATTTTATTTTATTTTATTTTATTTTATTTTATTTTATTTTATTTTATTTTATTTTATTTTATTTTATTTTATATGATTTTATATGATTTTATTTTATTTTATATGATTTTATTTTATTTTATTTTATTTTATTTTATTTTATTTTATTTTATTTTATTTTATTTTATTTTATTTTATTTTATTTTATTTTATATGATTTTATTTTATTTTATTTTATTTTATTTTATTTTATTTTTTATGATTTTATTTTATTTTATTTTATATGATTTTATTTTATTTTATTTTATTTTATTTTATATGATTTTTTATGATTTTATTTTATTTTATTTTATTTTATTTTATTTTATTTTATTTTATTTTATTTTATGTGATTTTATTTTATTTTATATGATTTTATTTTATTTTATTTTATATGATTTTATTTTATTTTATTTTATTTTATTTTATATGATTTTATTTTATTTTATTTTATTTTATTTTATTTTATTTTATTTTATTTCATTTTATTTTATTTTATTTTATTTTATTTTATTTTATTTTATTTTATTTTATTTTATTTTATTTTATTTTATTTTATTTTATTTTATTTTATTCTATTTTATTTTATTTTATTTTATTTTATTTTATTTTATTTTATTTTATTTTATTTTATTTTATTTTATTTTATTTTATTTTATTTTATTTTATTTTATTTTATTTTCATAATTTTTTTCTTTGTTCTTTTTGCTTTATTTTATTTTATTTGCCCATATTTTTTATGGACTCTTAAACCGCGTATCGAGAGTCCATAAAAAATAAACGTGCAGTATAATGTTATATTTTTTTATATTCCCAGTGCCTACGCAAGTAAATCTTATCCTCATCCGAAAGTATAAAACAAAATGTTTAATATCTTTGACGCATATTCTTTTAGTATTCAAATTTAACTAAGTCTATTACAAATCCATCAGGCTCAGGTGCTTGTTCAAACAAAGGTAGGTACTTATTTGCATAATTCGATTAACCATTCATACAAACGATTACATTTTCATTGGATACACAAATTTGAAGTGAAGCAATTTTCATAAACCGAAATTCTTAGAATTTTTGTGGGATTTAGAATGAATGAAACCAGTAATGTACCACGAAATAAATCCCAAATGAAATAAGTCCAAAAAAAAATGAAATAAATCCCAAATATGTTCCATATAAATTGGGACTTATTTCATAAAATTTCGTTGGGAGTTATTTCATATTTGTTGGGACTTATTTCATTTCTCTTAAAACTACAATTTATTATTTTTTATCATTGGGATTTATTTCATTTTCATTGGAACTTATTTCATTTCTCTTAAAATTGCAATTTAACAAGCTTTCACGTTTTTGTAACTGTTTCTATAACTGTTGTAAGGTAAGATTTTAGCAAAACAACCAACAGTCTTATTACATCGAAAGTTTTTGCGGCATCTCAGAAGACTGCAACTGATATTGTTCTGTCAATATGTTCCAAAAAGAACATATTTTCAATAATTTTGGACAACAACAATAAAAAGATTTTGATCGATGACACATTTTCAATTGTACCGCTGGTGTGTTTTAAGCAGTTGATTTTGATCGCCAAAAGGTCCTTTTGGTTTAAATATTGGCCGATAACTTAGATATCGACCGATAACTTTGAAATCGGTTGAGTTATCGGAATAATCGATATCTTAAATTTAAATTTAAAGTTTCATTTCAATCAGCGGGTTTCGAGTGATACGTCCACAAACATACATATTATATGTAGAGATTATGAAAAGGTAAGATATAACCCGCAGGAAGGAAAAAAGAGAGAGAGAGAAGAAGGGGAAAGGGGCACGGCGCGGCGCGGCGCGATCCCCCTTAATAAATAAGCACTTGAATTGAGAGTTATTTCATTTTTCTTGGGACTTATTTCATTTGGGAGTTTTTCACTTTTTTTGGAAACTGGGGCCTCATTATGTAATAACTACCAAATATTGGAACTTATTTCATTTCCTTCTTTGGGAGTTGTTTCATTTCTTAAAGTTGGGACTTATTTCATTTTTTGGTGGGATTTATTTCATGTGACTTATTTCATCTGGGATTTATTTCGTGGTACCCTCCTCGAAATACTAGCTATCTTAGAGTCGAGTAGTTTTATAAAGCTTAATTCTATTCAAGATTTGTATTAGTTTTTGGGATACCCAGAGGTCACTGGAGTCCTATATAGTTGACTCATCGAAAGATTATTCGGCCTTTGCAGCCGAAGGCCGAAGCCGAATAAAAAATACTGGCCGAATAGGCCGAATACCGAAACTTGGCCAACTATTCGGTCGAACACTAATAGATTTGGTATTTATTTTAAATTGAATATACGTTAAGGTGTGTTGAAAACAAATATTTTTATACCCAGCGTACAGTAGTACAAGGGTATTATAATTTTGTCCACATAACGGTACTACGTAACGGCACAAAATAATCGATAGATATAGAGTTCTATATATCGCCGTGCCATACGAAAACTAACACCAAAAATTTTGTGTCTGAAGAAAACTAACACTTTTATTTTGTGTCTGACGAAAACTAACACTTTCAATTTGTTTCTGACGAAAACTAACACTTTTATTTTGTGTCTGACGAAAAGTAACACTTTCAGATTTTCTCTGAAGAAAATGTACTAGCCAAAAGTGTTAGTTTTCGTCAGACACAAATTAAAAGTGTTATTTTTTGCCAGACACAAAATAAAAGTGTTAGTTTTCGTCAGACACAAAATAAAAGTGTTAGTCTTCTTACAGAATTTGAAAAGTGTTAGTTTTCGTAAAAAACTTTAAATGTGTTAGTTTTCGTATGGCACGTCGATATGAAAGTTCTTAGGTTGAAAAGAGGAGTTCATTAAGGCATATCCGTCCGTCCGTCCATCTGTGTACACGATAACTTGAGTAAAAATTGAGTTACTTTCAACCACTCCCCCTCACATAAATTGACATATCGCGGTAGCTGAACTGGCTAAAATGATATAATTTTATAGGTGAGTCATTCTATTTATGATTTGTCTATACATTTTTTATAGTGGGCGTGGCACCGCCCACTTTTAAGGGAGGCATTTTTGAAAATTTAACTGGTCGTAAATCATAAACTGATTACGAGAGAACGATAGAACTTGGCACAAAGCATATTAGCATAATAGGAAGTATACCTGATGCAATTCGACGAAATCGCTTCCCAACCACGCCCACTTCCGAAATGGAATATTTCGAAAATCATATGAAAACTACCGCTGGGTATTTAATGTTCGGTTTACCCGAATTTGGACTTCCTTACTTGTTTTCTTCATCTTAGACAAATTTGTATACCAACATGTTCTGTTTAAAAAAAAACTTAAAGTAATAATGAGGTACAATAATTCGGTTTCGCACTGCCAGCAGTCCGTTCCTATTCGCGAACTCGTATATGTTATGGACGACCAATTTTAAATGGAAGAACTTGATTCCTATACTGTGGGCGTTCCCATATGTTGAGAAAAAACAGCATTGTTTTCACTGATATTTTATACTATCTTCAAAAACTGTTACGTCTTTAAATGTAAATTTCGAAAAATACAATAAGACCATAGTTATGTATTTTATTTCTATTGGCAGTTGGAACAAAGGCAAAATCAAAACATGCATGGAAAGCTGTTTTTGGCTGTGCCGAAAGCTATATACCTTTCATGAATAAGCGTCAAGATTTTCACTGTTCGATCCCCAGTACAGCCTGTTTCAATTTAACTTTAGCTCATACCAAGATTGTCGTAACCATCGATTATATGAGGTCGATGTGTTATATTGTTCCAATCTCATTGATTTTTGACATCGACATTCCATATTATAAAAGAGCAATTGTTACAAAATTTCACTTTCCTATCTATATAATTACACGAGTTATCTACCAAAATCCGTTTATCGGAACAATTGATTGTATGGGGGCTATGTGAAATATTTATCCCATCTCGATGATTTTCAACCCCGATTTTTATACCTTTCATGAACATGAAATGGTATTATAACTTTGGTCCGATGTTTGTAAGTATGAGAAGAAGAAGAGATGGACCCATCAATAAGTATACCGAAATGATCAGGAAGACAAGCTGAGTTGATTTAGCCATGTCCGTCTGTCCGTCTGTCTGTTTGAACGCAAACTAGTCCCTCAATTTTTGAGATATCTGGCTGAAATTTTGTATGTGGCCACCATTTTGTAATATAGGAATCATTTGTCGGAACTGGCAAGATCGGACCAGTATAACATATAGCCCCCATACAACCGATTGTTCAGATATAAGGTTTTTTGACCAAAACTTCTGCAATTAAAAAGTTAGGAACGTAAAATTTTGCAACTCGAGTACTTTCTATTTATGTAGTGTATATAGTGAAAAAGAACAAGATCGGGCAAATGTAACATATAGCCCCCATACAACCGATTGTTCAGATATAAGGTTTTTTGGCCAAAACTTCTGCAATTAAAAAGTTAGGAACGTAAAATTTTGCAACTCGAGTACTTTCTATTTATGTAGTGTATATAGTGAAAATCAACAAGATCGGGCAAATGTAACATATAGCCCCCATACAACCGATTGTTCAGATATAAGGTTTTTTGACCAAAACTTCTGCAATTAAAAAGTTAGGAACGTAAAATTTTGCAACTCGAGTACTTTCTATTTATGTAGTGTATATAGTGAAAATCAACAAGATCGGGCAAATGTAACATATAGCCCCCATACAACCGATTGTTCAGATATAAGGTTTTTTGGCCAAAACTTCTGCAATTAAAAAGTTAGGAACGTAAAATTTTGCAACTCGAGTACTTTCTATTTATGTAGTGTATATAGTGAAAATCAACAAGATCGGGCAAATGTAACATATAGCCCCCATACAACCGATTGTTCAGATATAAGGTTTTTTGACCAAAACTTCTGCAATTAAAAAGTTAGGAACGTAAAATTTTGCAACTCGAGTACTTTCTATTTATGTAGTGTATATAGTGAAAATCAACAAGATCGGGCAAATGTAACATATAGCCCCCATACAACCGATTGTTCAGATATAAGGTTTTTTGGCCAAACCTTCTGCAATTAAAAAGTTAGGAACGTAAAATTTTGCATCTCGAGTACTTTCTATTTATGTAGTGTATATAGTGAAAATCAAAAAGATCGGGCAAATGTAACATATAGCCCCCATACAACCGATTGTTCAGATATAAGGTTTTTTGACCAAAACTTCTGCAATTAAAAAGTTAGGAACGTAAAATTTTGCAACTCGAGTACTTTCTATTTATGTAGTGTGTAGAGGAAAATCAAGAAGATCGGGTAAATATAACATATATGTAGCCCCATACAACCGGTTGTTCCGATATAAGGTTTTTTGGCCAATACTTCCGCATTTAAAAAGTTAGGAACGTAAAATTTTGCATCTCGAGTACTTTCTATTTATGTAGTGTATATAGTGAAATCAAAAAGATCGGGCAAATGTAACATATAGCCCCCATACAACCGATTGTTCAGATATAAGGTTTTTTGACCAAAACTTCTGCAATTAAAAAGTTAGGAACGTAAAATTTTGCAAATCGAGTACTTTCTATTTATGTAGTATATATAGTGAAAATCAACAAGATCGAACAAATGTAACATATAGCCCCCATACAACCGATTGTTCAGATATAAGGTTTTTTGGCCAAAACTTCTGCAATTAAAAAGTTAGGAACTTAAAATTTTGCAACTTGAGTACTTTCAATTTATGTAGTGTGTAGAGGAAAATCAAGAAGATCGGGTAAATATAACATATATGTAGCCCCATACAACCGGTTGTTCCGATATAAGGTTTTTTGGCCAATACTTCCGCATTTAAAAAGTTAGGAGCGTAAAATATTGCACCTTTAGTACTTTCTACATATGTAATGTGTATAGTGTAAGTCAGTACAATTGAACACGTATAATATATAGCCTCCGATCTTGCTGGTTCCAACAAATGATTTCTATATTAGAAGATGGTGGCCGCATACAAAATTTCAGCCAAATATCTTAAAAACTGAGGGACTAGTTTGCGTTCAAGCAGATAAACAGACGGACAGATGGACATGGCTAAATCAACTCATCTCGGCATCCTGATCATTTCGGTATTTTTATTGATGGGCCCATCTCTTCTTCTTCTCATACTTACAAACATCGGACCAAAGTTATAATACCATTTCATGTTCATGGTTTATTGTCAATTTGAAAGAATTATAGAATTATTACATAAACCTAATGGACACCCTAATTTATGCATATTTATGTGAACGAAAAGGTTCTGCGAATTCCTTTAATTTTCAAAGACAATAGGAGGTCACATCATATGACTTCACCATCTATGGAATTCCTGTAGGTGCTCAATTGCTCAATATAGTCCGTCTGTCTGTTTGAACGCAAACTAGTCCCTCATTTTTTTAGATATTTGGCTGAAATTTTCCAATATAGGAATCATTTGTCAGAACCAGCAAGATCGTACCGATGTTACATATAGCTCCCATACAATGTAAATAATGTAAATTTTCAAAGACAATAGGAGGTCACATCATATGACTTCACCATCTATGGAATTCCTGTAGGTGCTCAATTGCTCAATATAGTCCGTCTGTCTGTTTGAACGCAAACTAGTCCCTCATTTTTTTAGATATTTGGCTGAAATTTTCCAATATAGGAATCATTTGTCAGAACCAGCAAGATCGGACCGATGTTACATATAGCTCCCATACAACCGATTATTCCGATAAACGGATTTTGGGCTATAACTCCTGTAATTAAACACGTAGGAACGTGAAATTTTGGAAGCGTCGCTATGTTTATATGTGAAATATCGTTGTTGAAAATCATCGAGATTGAATAAATATTTCACATAGCCCCCATACAATCGATTGTTCCGATAAACGGATTTTGGTAGATAACTCCTGTAATTATACAGGTAAGAACGTGAAATTTTCGAAGTATCGCTATTTTTATATGTGAAATATCGATGTTGAAAATCATTGAGATGGGATAAATATTTCACATAGCTCCCATACAATCGATTATTCCGATAAGCGGATTTTGGGCTATAACTCCTGTAATTAAACACGTAGGAACGTGAAATTTTGAAAGCGTCGCTATTTTTATATGTAAAATATCGATGTTGAAAATCATTGAGATGGGATAAATATTTCACATAGCCCCCATACAATCGATTGTTCCGATAAACGGATTTTGGTAGATAACTCCTGTAATTATGTAGGTAGGAACGTGAAATTTTGGAAGTATCGCTATTTTTATATGTGAAATATCGATGTTGAAAATCATTGAGATGGGATAAATATTTCACATAGCTCCCATACAATCGATTATTCCGATAAACGGATTTTGGTAGATAACTCAGGTAATTATATCGGTAGGAACGTGAAATTTCGTAACTGTTGCTATTTTAGATTGTGGAATGTCGATGTTAAAAATCAATGAAATCGGACCAATATAACACATCGCCACCATATAATCGATAGTTCCGATAATTTCGGTATGAGCTAGAGTTAAATTCACACAGGCTGCACTGGGATCAAACAGTGAAAATCGTGACGCTTATTCATGAAAGGTATTTAGTCTTCGGCACAGCCGAAGACAGCTTTCCTTACTTGTTTTTTGTTTAACATTTAGCGAGATATGCTAATATGGGTTTGAAAGGAAAGGTATTCTCAGCCGTATATCAACGAAGATACTTTTAGACAGGGTTGCCCGCTAACCGCATTTTAATCATTCCTTCGTATATCGTTTAATATCCCGGGAACGGCTGAAGCGATTTGGATCCAATTTGTCATATATGTAAAAGGTATGCTTACTTCTAAGACTTTCAAATTCAAAAGAGCGAAACATGAAAAATTATTATTTCCATTAAATTGAATTGAAACGGTAGCTAAGTATAAATGTAGATATACATATTCACACAAATTGCATCAACATATATATCTTTTTTTTAGAAAAAGACCTGAATACCACAGAGCTTCATCAGCACACCTTGGATAAATGCTCATTTATTGCTTTGGAATTGGCTCAATGTGTCGAAACGTCTACAAGAATAATTGCTTTGCATTGTTGGTTGAGATTTTGCAAGAATTTGCAATAAACAATTAAATTTTTACTCCATTATGGTTATATTTGTAACCGTTAATATAATAACTAAATTTAATATTAATAACTCAGTTTTACGATTTTTCATGGCTCACAGAATTTATTGTATAGCTGAAATAATTTGATGGCCCTTCAACAAATTGTGTCCTAAATAATTTAAATGGCTTAAATGATAATAAAATGCATGAACTAAAAAAATCCCCAATTGGTAAATAAAAAATTAAAAACACTGTACAACAGCCAAAATATCAGAGGGTTTCTCATCCGCTTATAAAGCTTTTGGATGTGCTGAATCTGAATCTGAAGTCAGATTTTTCGGATTGTTTTCTCTCAGAGGCTTGATTGTTCAGAGATCGGTAGTAGTAAAGACATGTTTTTTAAAAACTTTTTATACCCCAATTTTTTACACTAGGGGTTTCGCACTATCGACAAAATAGGGACAACACATTTTATTGTTGATTTTTTATTTAATATTTATAATAATACTTAAAAATATAAAATAAATTGATATTGAAAAAAAATTTCATTGGTACTTTTGTACAGCGCTTATTTGTTTAAAAATACCAATCTGTTTATTTAAATGACACCTGTAATTCTGCCATGAGAAGCTTCTCAGCAAAAAAATTCATTTGCTTTGCAAGTGCCGTTCGGAGTCGGCAAAAAACTGTAGGTCCCGCCAACTTGTAGGAAAAACTCAAAAGCAACACACCACAAGTTGGAAAGAGAAGCTCGGCTAAAAATCTTGTTAGAGGTTATGATAACCTGGTGGTATATCGCCGCCATTAGTTTTTTTTTTTTTTTTTTTTTGTAATTGAGATATTTCGCTTGTCCAAATATTATTCATAAAAAAAATACGGTTGGCGAGTTTGACCCCTGTAAACATCAGAACTGCACTATTATTATAAAATTTGTTCAGGGATTTCCTTTTAGAAAACTATTTAAAGATTTTGACTTAGTTTTTGCTCACTGTATTTTGATTCTGTAACCAATTTTGAATTTTTGCTTCATCTAATAATTGCTTAAAGGCTGATTTATACGGGCCGATTTTTCTAGTCGATTTTTTTCGTTCTACCATGTAAATAGCAATTCGATCGATTCACACTTTGTATTTGAAGGTAGAATGCAGTGGACCAGTAGTATTCTATTATCACAACCCGGTAAAAGCTACCTCAAAAATTATGCAGAAAAAAGTTTTTCTAAACGGGATCACACCTCGGCAGTGGTTGGGCAAACTCTCCGAGTGTATTTCTGTCATGAAACACTTCTCTGCAAAAATTCACCTACTTTGCAGGTGCCGTTCGGAGTCGAAGAGAAGCACGACAAAATCTCGTTAGAGGTTATGATAGACTGTTGGCATATCGCAGCCATTAGTATTTTTTTATCGACCAGTATCTCAGGAACATTTGGACCAATTTGTATAAAATTTGGTATACCGATAAAATGCTTCATTCTAAGATTGGGGTGACTTAAAGGTCACCTATTTCATTCTTTTTTTTCGGAAATCTATTTTGGAAAGTTTATACTGTTGGTATGTAACATTATGCGACGAAATCGAAAACACTTTCTCGGTCGCCGAGGTACTATTTTATATAACAGAACAAAAAAAAACAAATTTCATTCAAACTCACCTTAGCTTGAAATGTAATCCCATGGAAGAACGCCTGCTCAGCATGCAATGGAACACGCAAATCCTGATCATCCACCACCAAATCGTACGGTGTTGACGGCATTCTTAAATAGTTTAATATCACTGATTCGGACCACTTATAGTATCATGAAATGGTTTTCATCTTTTTTTCGCTACGCTTGTGTAATGAGCGCCGAATGTGCCATAAAAAGCCACCGTTTCCACTCGAAATATGCGCACTCATGCAAAAACAACAAAAAGCACCAAAGCACGAGAAGCCAAACAACGATCAAAACACCAACAAAACACGCACAGTAATTAGAAAAAGAAAAACGCGACAATGTTGAAATTTATTTATTGAAAACTATTAATTTCACTTGATTTGTAGAGAGCACTTTAAATACGCTAAACTTGATTGCGAAAAAACAATTTTGAATTTGATATGCTTTATTCAATTAAATAACTTTTTTGAACGCACTAAATCACTGCTGTAGGAATTGATTTTAATTAATTTATTTTTATTTGCATTAATTTATTAATTAGTTGAACTTTGCTTTTTTCTTTTGTTTTATTTTAAAACTGAAATTAAAAGAGAGAAAAAAGTGTACAAATTAATTATAAGTTTTACAAACAAATCTGCATATTTAAATATATGAAAATATTTGTGTAGCTATTTTTAGTATTTGCACTATTTTAGATTTGTGTATCCAGAAATACATATACAGTTGCGAGCGAAATGTTAGCATTACTTACTATATTTATTATATACTTATAGCCATACGAAAACAAAAACTTTTTACCCTTTCTGAAAGCCAGTGATGCCCCGCCCACTTTTAAAAATTTATCAAAAAATCATAATAGAACGACCAGGGGATTTACTTATAAAATTTTATCATTTTACCCATTTCAGCTACCTTGATGTCAATTTATATAATTTTCGAAATTTTCGATACCGAAAAAGGAGCGTGGTTATCGTCCCATTTCGCCCATTTTCAATAGCAACCTACCTAGGCCAGAACAGTAACCCGTATACGAAATTTCAAGCAAAAATATCTAAATTTTTACTCAAGTTATCTTGTACACTTTCCTAGTGTTGGTGGTATCACAACGGCCTAAGTGTGCCTCTGCGGCAGCCACTTGCACCTAACCTATCGTGTACACAGACGGACAGACGGACAGAGAACTTTCATATAAGGAACTCTATATCTATCTCGATTATTTTGTACCGTTATGTGGACAAAATTATAATACCCTTGTATTAGTACTCTTACGCTGGGTATAACAAAGTTCAAAAAAGATAATCAACTGGACTTATCCCTCTAATCCTAAAACAGGAGATTTTGCGAACATCAGAGCAAAAACAAAAACTGAATACATAGTTTTGTAAACTCGAAACTTCTAGTCTTAAAAAGTGTAACTGTAAAGTGTTTTGAAAGTATTATTTATCGAGAAGTTTCACTAGACATTTTTTGTTGTAAATCTGTAAATTATAGGTTTGTTTACTGACCAAAAAAGTTCAGAGCAGGTTAGAGCAGAACAGGGCAGGGCAGCTGTCAAAATAGAAATAGAGCAACTTAGAGCAACTCAGAGCTGAAATGCCATGAAACACTTACACACTCGATAGTTTCATTTTATTTGGTTTTTTTGTTTAAATCTTCAAAATTAATGCAAATTCACGTATACAAAAATGGATTTTCTTGCAAGCTAATTTTTTTGAAGTTTTCAAAAATTTATTTTTTCCTGACTGACAATTGCTTCTCTGCTCTAACTTACTCCATAAAAGTGTGATCTGGATTACTCTACCCAGTGGGAAAAGGTAATGTACAGCAATGCATAAAGTAATGTATAGCTCCTATAGACTATACATGAAAACATGCAGCGATGTCATAGGAAAAGTAATGTGTCGCTCGCCTACAAACTGAAGCGACATGTTTACAGTACTTTTTATATTACTTTTTATAAATGAAAAGATGTATTACCTTTCAGGAATGAAAAGATGCACTACAAGGAATATATTATATCTTGCATTACCTTTCTAGAATGAAAAGATGCATTGCAAGGAACAAATTAAATTGTACATAACATTTCATGAATACATATCTGTAATAACTTTCCTTGTGGAATAACGAGGACATTAACGCGCCCTGAGGCTCTACAGCGGTAGAAGAGAGAAGGTCCTATTTTTGAATGTTCTCGCCATTCAGCTCGTCATGTCGACCAGCTCCTGGATTCCCTAACTGCGAGTTTTGAAAAGTAAACCTTTTTCCCATATATTTTAAATGGCGAAGAAGTGAACATTTCAAAACTCACTGAGTATAGGTCCAGGTGGGCGTACAACCAATGTAATGTACAGCAATGCATAAAGTAATGTATAGCTCCTATAGACTATACATGAAAACATGCAGCGATGTCATAGGAAAAGTAATGTGTCGCTCGCCTACAAACTGAAGCGACATGTTTACAGTACTTTTTATATTACTTTTTATAAATGAAAAGATGTATTACCTTTCAGGAATGAAAAGATGCACTACAAGGAATATATTATATCTTGCATTACCTTTCTAGAATGAAAAGATGCATTGCAAGGAACAAATTAAATTGTACATAACATTTCATGAATACATATCTGTAATAACTTTCCTTGTGGAATAACGAGGACATTAACGCGCCCTGAGGCTCTACAGCGGTAGAAGAGAGAAGGTCCTATTTTTGAATGTTCTCGCCATTCAGCTCGTCATGTCGACCAGCTCCTGGATTCCCTAACTGCGAGTTTTGAAAAGTAAACCTTTTTCCCATATATTTTAAATGGCGAAGAAGTGAACATTTCAAAACTCACTGAGTATAGGTCCAGGTGGGCGTACAACCAAGATGAGTGCACACAAAAAAATAACATAAAACAAACCTAAACAAAAAAGGCAACGGCGTCGTAGGTACTCCAGACGGTTTCTGGAAAGCCTCACAGCAGCAGGGAAAGCGATAGAGATGCACAAAAAGGAAAGGCGGCCACAGCAGAGGTTTATTATTTAATTTAAATATTTAGCTCATTAAGGCATGCCCGTCCGTCTGTCTGTCTGTCCGTCTGCCCGTGTACACGATAACTTGAGTAAAAATTTAGATATTTGCATGAAATTTTGTATACAGGTTACTTTCTGGCCGAGGTAAATTGCTATTGAAAATGGGCGAAATCGGATTATAATCACGATCTCTTATTCGATATCGAAAATTTTGAAAATCACACAAATGACATATATCGGTAGCTGAAATGGCTAAAATGATATAATTTTATAGGTGAATCCACTGGTCATTCTCTTATGATTTTTCCGTAAATTTTTATAGTGGGCGTAGCACCGCCCACTTTTAAGGGAGGCATTTTTGAAAATTTGACTGGTCGTTACTTTTAAACTGATTACGATAGAACTACGGAATTTGGCACAAAGCATACTAGTATCATTGGGAGTATACCTGATGAAATTAGATAAAATCGAACTCCAACCATGCTCACTTTCGATATCGAAAATTTCTAAAATCACCTAAATTGACATAATTCGGTAACGGAAAAGGTTAAAATGATGTAATTTTATAGGTGAATCCCCCTGGTCATTATATAATGATTTTTAGATAATTTTTTATAATGTGGGCGTTACTACGCCCATTTGAAAATTCGACTGGTCGTAACTTTTAAACTGATTAGGGTAGAACGATGAAATGTTGCACAAAGCATACTAGTATCGTTTGGAGTATACCTGATGAAATAGGATAAAATCCCTCTCCAACCACGCCCACTTTCGATATCGAAAGCTTCGAAAATCACCTAAATTGGCTAAATGATATAGTTTGGTATTATGAACCCCTTGTCATTCTATTATGGTTTTTTGACAAATTTTTAAAATTAGGCGTGGCACTGCCCACTTTTCAGGGAGGCATATTTGAAAATTTCACGGGTAATAATTTTTAAACTGATTACGTTACAACGATGAAATTGGTACAAGGGTTACTAGCATAAAAGGGAGCATACCTGATGTAATTAGACGAAATCGCTTCCCAACCACGCCAACTTCCGAAATGGAATATTTCGAAAATCATATGAAAACTACCCTGGGTATTTCATTTTCGGTTTACCCGAACTTAGACTTCCTTAGTTGTTTTAGCTCGGTTACTGACAACACTGTATTATAGTGGGTTCAATTCGTTTTAAATTTCTATTTGTTACTAATTTTGTTAGTCGGAGTTAAAGGTACGCAAAAACACATGCACATGCACGGCAGAGTGGCGCTTTTGGCTAATCATTAAATTTAATTTGGCAAACAGTGACTATGTGCGTAAGTATGTTTACATAAAGGTAGCTAAGATTCGCACGAAAAATGCAAATAACCCAACAAACATTTTTAGCTAATCTCAATTTGAGATGCATTTGAGAACCAATCATCTTCTCAAATCTAAAACGTTCTATTTCAATTTGAGGCGAAATAACCGTTGATAGCGTTCTCAACCTAAAAGGCTCATTTTTAATATGGGATTTTCCCTGATTTTCAAATTGAGAACGGCAGAATTTTCAAACGTTTCTCAAACTGAGCGGAGTGGATTGAAACGGAATCCACATGCTCTCATTGAAATACTTAATCAGAGATGCCAATTATGCAAAACAAATACCTATTTTAATAAAAAGCGAGTCTCCATTTATGCAGTTAAGTTTTACTTAATACTTTTTTAATTAATATAGTTCAACAAATAATCCTGTTATATAAACAACATTTGAGAAAAAAGTGAGAATATAGATGTTTTCTCAAACGTTTGAGTTTTTGGTGCTCGATGTTTGTTATGAACTTCTTATTTCGCAATTGCCGGCAGCGCCACAACGATGACGTAAACCCATTTACAATACTAAATTTATCTATAAGGAGCATGATATTGGTTTAAGGCCGCACTATGGGTTGTTTCTATGTATGTATTTTCTAAAGCTAACAGCTATTCAATCAACTGCATATTTTAAAAAATCTTATAAACTTACCAAATTAGCAGTATTTCATTGATCGCTTTATTTTAGTCTATTTTTATGAAATAATGAGAATAGGTTTTAAACTATATTTCACATCCGTAGGTTATTAGGATCTTGAACCCAATGTGGCTCAGTTGTGACCATAGAAGGCATTTCCGCGATATCTGTATCAAATGAACGGTGTCAATAAGAGTTTTAATCGAGTTTGTTTTAAGTCCCATGTAGGAACCCGTTTCCGAGATATCGACAAATATATGGACCATGTGTGTCCCCCCCAGCCCCTCCCCTCCTGCGCACGGGCCTGAACCTACCACTTTCGAAACAAAATTATACGCATCATCCTGATATCAGAGGAAGCAAAGTCAAACATAACATTAACCGTGCAACTAGCCCAGCACGAAGCTTTTATAAAAATTTACATCCATTAGCTTTTGCTAACAAACTAGCCAATTTGTTAAACAGTAGTTTAACAACTCTTATTAATCGCCCTTCCACGTGGCGTAATGAATTCGATAAAAAAAGATTTACTAATGATGTTTACCTACTGACTTGAATTTTGTGAACTGAACCACCTACAATTTTTTCGACGGTCATGTATTTTAATGAAAGTTGGTAGTATGGCTCACAACGATTAAACAAAAATTCATATATAACAATTTTTCGAAATTCGAATTATTTTCAGTTATAGCTATCAACACTTTTCGAAATTCCTCAGTTTTTGATGAATTTCTCACGATTGGTTCAACCGATTTTGCAAATTTTTTAAATATATATAAAAGATGGCATCTTCTACCAAACAACGTTTCAAATTTTTGCAAAAAAAATTTGTTTGCAAACATTTTTCGCAATTTTCAACTTCTCCATCGTGGTCAGATGGCGCTTTTGTATGATGTTGTTGGGCATTCCATTAGTAACTATTAGCAAAAAAAAAAATGTTTGGCACTCTAAGGGAGAGGAAGTTATTTACATTTTTTGCCTACATAGTACACAGTACGTAGAGAAAAAAAAATTTCATAAAATATTAACTAGTCTGTAAAAATGTAAATAACTTCCGCTCCCTTAGAGTGCCAAAAATTTTTTATTTGCTAATAGTCACTAATGGAATGCCCAACAACATCATACAAAAGCGCCATCTGACCACGATGGAGAAGTTGAAAATTGCGAAAAATGCTTGCAAAAAAATTTGCGGTGTAGTCCCATTCAGTACAGCATCAAGTGGATTTGATGATTGAACTCAGTTGAAATATTATAAAATTACAAAAAAAAGATGTACAGGTATAAAGCCCAAAGCTTTGCCTAAATTATAATCAATCAAAAGCCTAATATGCCTAAGCTGAAGAAAAGCATGCTGTCCCAAAAAGCAGACACCTGTTGCAAGTCAACCTTTTGCTTAATTGCCTTTCAACTTTTTTGGCACCATATTGATTTCGTCAAAATGATGATATCCATACATGTAAATATGTTTGTAGTGAATAAAGTTCAACACCATAACGCACCTAATGTCTTAGGGCCTTTTACACCAGTCAATTATTGAATTCAACTCTGCCGTGAAATAGGCGAAGAGGGTGAGAAGAGAGGGGAAGAGTACACTTGAAAGCGTATCGTCAACTCGTTTCAAGTTTTTCTTCCTATCTCTTTCACTCCTCCTTGTTCGCCCGTATTTTGTTTCATAATATCTTTCAAGAAAAATTGACAAGTGTAGACACGAATAGAACACACAAAAAAGAACGCCAGCAGTGTTGAATTCAATAATTGCCTGGTGTAAAAGGGCACTTAGATATATGTAAGTGTGACTAACTGGTTTTTGGTATGGAAGAACTTTTCTATGAGCACATGTCTTCAATAATAGTTCTTAAAAGAAGGAAATTGTGAATGAATGTTTAAGTAGATATTACAGGCATACAACAGGTTGTGTATATGTATTAGGGTGCTCCAAAAACTTTTATATATTGGAGATTGCCTTAATCGCATGTAGAAAACAAAGTTTGTATGCAATGGCATAGCATTCCTGGCGGGTGCACCCTTCTATATTATGTCTACACGGCTAAAAAAATGAACCCAAATTTTAAGCCCGTATAAAGTTAAATAAAATTTTCAAAAATTTTTGTACAATATTTCAAACCGTCCAAATACTTACAAAGATTTTCATTTTTTTTTCGTTTCGATTTAAGATCTAAATAAAAAAAGCAATTTAAATATTTTTTTTTGGTTTATTTGAATTTAATTGAATTTTGCCCACAAAAACTTCATGTGCGTCATAGCTCAGCGGTAGAGCATTCGGCTGTGACTTCTGAGCGTTTTCGTTCGAATCCTGCCAAGTGCCACATTTTTTTAAATTTATTTCATTCTTAAAACTTTTCGGTTTAAAATTAAAACTTTTCGGTTTCAAAATTAAAACCTTTCGGTTTAAAATTAAAACTTTTTGAAAGCTTATTAAATATTGAATTTTGCCAACAACATTTACGATGTAGTTCAGTGGTAGAGCAGACGGGCATGATGCGGGGAGTCTTGGTTCGAACTACCGCCAACGGACAAATATTTATTTTATCTTTAAACAATTGTTAAAACATTTCTTGTTTATAATTGAAACCCGATTCATTTAGCCAGTTTTCTTGAAAACTGGTTTAGATTGAATTTGAAACCAAATTTGGTTTGGTGATATATATGTAGCATCAGGTTTAGGAAATCGCGTTCCTTCCAAATGAGTGAATGAATTTGCATTGCAATCCCGATTTTCCTTTTCTTCAACAAATTTTCGGGTCAGCCTCATGTCTATACATGGAAGTAGAGTTAAGAGTTAACGTTCAACATTCTATATAGTATATAGATATGCGGGTACTATTTAAATGGGTATATTCTTTATGTGTTGCTATGGTTTAACACATTGCTTGCCATGTGCGGCGTTCAGCCAAATCGTAGTTTGCTTTCGTATTTCCAATACTCGCTTTATCACTCCACTTTACTCCCTGAAAAAATTATAAAACAAGTTTTTTACCATACACTTGGGTAGATACATTTTTACCAAGGTGCGAAACCGATTAAAATAAAGTTCTGATTTCGGTTTCGGCTTTGTAACGGTTTTCGGTTCCGGTTTCGTTCTTCAACATTTCTTTTAGTTTCGTTACGGTCTCGTCCCGATGTCGGCCTCCAAAATCCACGAAAACAAACAAATTTTGGGTACTACAAAACTCAAGTACTGAAGCTACTACACGGTTAAAACTTTGAACCTAAATTTAAACTTTTTTGGACTACATATATGACCAAACCAAATTTGGTTTCAAATTCAATCTAGGCCAGTTTTCAAGAGGGTAGCCTTTCGTAAAATAAAATATGTGACATTAAAAAATTCAAAACCGTTTGCCTTTTGAAACGGTTTCGGTTTCGTTCTTATTCAGATAAAAAATAGCGGTTTCGGTTTTTAAAAATGAATCGGTTTTAAACGATTACGGTTACGGTTTCGGTTGCAGTCCTTGATTTTTACACACAAACATATGAATATCTATCCATAAAATTAGCAAAATCGCAAATTTTCGTTGTTTACCTTATGCTTTGCTCAGTCTGCGAATTTTTCGATTTCATGTTTCCTTTTTGCTACTTTGGGATACTTTTGCTTTGATTTTGAATCAAAAATGTTGAGCTTATTTTACCTACTGCCCGATTTCTAAATGTTTTCTTAATAATACAGCAGCTATTTAAAATTAATTTTTTAAGCTTGTATCAACGCCTGAATTATGATTGCGTCTGCGTCTCAGCTTTGTGTGCAAAAAAGGTTGCATAATTTGTATTGTTGGTTTGTAAGGTTTTTAGCAAATGGGTAGTGTTGCTTTGTCGCATGTAAACACCACACAATCTAATACTGTTATTCTGAGGTTTACCAAATTCTGTTAAATTGGGCAAATTTTGATTATTTGAACAGAATTTTTTGTTGAAGTAACTGCATTCAATTGTTGATTGAACCGTTATAGATCTGTAAATGTTTAATTAACAACACAATTTTGTTGATCAAACTAAAATTTGTGTTGAAACAACAAACTCCAGCAGTTAATCCAATAGCGAATATACTGTCATTACAGTTTACTTTTTTTCCAAGCTAGGTTGCTATTGGCGAAATCGGATGACAACCACGCCCCCTTTTTCGATATCGAAAATTTCGAAAATCACACAAATGGACATATCTCGGTAGTTGAAATGGCTAAATTGATATAACTTTATAGGTGAATCCCCCTGGTCATTCTCTTATAATTTTCCCATAAATTTTTTATAGTGGGCGTGACACCGCCCACTTTTAAGGGAGGCATTTTTGAAAATTTTACTGCTCGTAACTTAAACTGATTACGATAGAACGATGGAATTTGGCACAAAGCATATCGTTGGAGTATACCTGATGGAATTGGAAAAAATCGCTCTCCAACCGCGCCCACTTTTGATATTGAAAGCTTCGAAAGTCACCTAAATTCATATAATTCGGTAACGGAAATGGCTAAAATGATATATTTTGGTAGGATGAACCCCCTAGTCATTATATTGTGATTTTTTGATAAATTTTTAAAAGTAGGCGTGGCACGAGATCGCATCCCGACCACGCCCACTTTCGATTTGGAAAATTTCGAAATCACATAAATTGACATAAATCGGTAAGGTAAATGGCTAAGATAGTAAAAAATAGCTAAGATAGTAAAATCCTCCTAGGGCCTATATCATTGTTATTACCGCTGGGTATTTAATGTTCGGTTCACCCGAACTTAGACTTCGATACTTGTTAGGTTTAAAATTACACTTATTTTAGCTTACATATAGAGAAACACCTTAAACAACATAATTTTCTGTTAAAACAACAGTTAGGTTAAGGTATATATCTAAACAAAAATCGGGTACTAAATGCATTTGACGCACACTCGCTCGGAGAGGTAGACCTTCCCTACTGGACATATTTCATATACAGCTATGGTCAGAGATTTAGCGCACTTTCCATTGTACTGAAAAATAGTACAGTAACTTTCAAGATAATACTAATTGCACAAAAAAAATTGAGGCTTAACAATAGTATTGTATTGCTCTCTTCAAATGACAAAAGAATTTCCGTTATATTTCTTTGATATTTGTTTTTGCTAAGTTTTTCTTTACATCCGTCTAAAGTGCATTGGACATCGATTTAGCGCACTTACGTTTGTTTTGATATTACTTGCGATTAGTTGTAAAAGTTAATAGTTTTTTGGTTAATATTTAATAAATAACCTCTTTTCTGATAATTTTGTTAAATTTTCTGGAAGAAAATACTGGTCGGTTTGACAAAAAAGATCCTTTTTTAATCAGGGACCAAACAAGGGCAAAATTTCAAGAATTTTGGTATGTTTTCGAGAAAAATGGTGTACAATGCCATAAGAGATGTGTGTTCGGATCCGAACTTGTCAAAGCATAACAAAAAACGTAAAGATCCCCCTTGTAAAACTTTTCCCCAAGGGGATAAAATGTTCGGAAGAAAGAGTAAAAGTCAACCTTTTAAGTCCTTGCCAATGAAAGTGGCTGAAATAATTGCGGAATTGTGCTCAACTGTGTCCAGAAAACTTATACGAAGACCCCTAAATGAAAATAAAAAGTATGGGCGCATAAGCAAGAAAACGCGCCTCCTGCCAAAACAAGAACACTACACTAGACCGCTCCCTAAAACTTCCAAGTTCTCACTAACATGTTTTCGGATTACCGTGGATTGGTTTCTTGATTTTTTTCATGTTGCATACACTTTTCTCGCCAGAATAGATAAGGCCTAATTTGGTTGCATCCGAAAGAAGTACAATTTCTCAAAATTCTACACCTTTGAGTGTGTGGATTCTTGAGAATGACAAAGGTGCTTTAATGTTCTTGTTTGACAGGAGCGGCGTTTTCCTGTTTATGCGCCCATACTTTTTATTTTCATTTAGGGGTCTTCGTATAAGTTTTCTGGACACAGTTGAGCACAATTCCGCAATTATTTCAGCCACTTTCATTGGCAAGGACTTAAAAGGTTGACTTTTACTCTTTCTTCCGAACATTTTATCCCCTTGGGGAAAAGTTTTAGAAGGGGGATCTTTACGTTTTTTGTTATGCTTTGACAAGTTCGGATCCGAACACACATCTCTTATGGCATTGTACACCATTTTTCTCGAAAACATACCAAAATTCTTGAAATTTTGCCCTTGATTGGTCCCTGATTAAATAAGGATCTTTTTTGTCAAACCGACCAGTATTTTCTTCCAGAAAATTTAACAAAAATAACAGAGAAGAGGTTATTTATTAAATATTAACCAAAAAACAGTTAACTTTTTCAACCAATCGCAAGTAATATGAAAACAAACGTAAGTGCGCTAAATCGATGTCCAATGCACTTTAGACGGATGTAAAGAAAAACTCAGCAAAAACAAATATCAAAGAAATATAACGGAAATTCTTTTGTCATTTGAAGAGAGCAATACAATACTATTGTTAAGCCTCAAATTTTTTTGTGCAATTAGTATTATCTTGAAAGTTACTGTACTATTTTCCAGTACAATGGAAAGTGCGCTAAATCTCTGACCATAGCTTAATGAATTTGTTTGCCAAATTAGTGAATTTAATTTAATTTGACCTAATTTGGTGATCAAATTCAATCTGCGGATGAACGGTCTTGAAAAAACTTGGCCAAAAGTGACGCATTTGGTGCAGTGTAAACGTAGCTTTATTCTTGTACCCATAAACAAAAACTGTTTACCAAACTATTGCAGACAGGTGTTACTTGAAAATAAGGAAAGTTTTCACAATACCATTGTTTTTATAAAAACTTTAATGTGCATATGTATCTAACATGTATTGAAACTTTTAAACTTTGCTGCTAAGCTGACTCATTTAATGGAAATAGGAGAACCACAAGCCAAACTTTTACAAATGCCCTCATGCATCATTCACATGAACCCCTTAATGCACAAGTGGCATAAGTCTACCTTTTCTCGAATTGAGATATTCAAGCTTTTGTGTTGTCAACAAATAGGGGGTACCCTTGATTTCACAAGTTAGTTCTGCTATTTATTCGGTTTCTATGGGAGCTAAGAGTTACCCGGTTAGAGGTTTATATAGAACACATTTTCCCCTACATAGCGTGATGCCTAACTAAAAAAACGAAAACTGGACTTATACCACTTGTGCTTTAAACGGCTCATATGTAAAACCATGTAAGGAATGTAAAAAATTTTGAGTGCTCAATTTTTCCTTTCCAAACAAAAAGTATTGCCGATCAAATGCAATTTATCAGAAGCTGAATTTTATATGAAAGATGAAATTATATATGTACATTGGGGTGATTCAAAAAAAAATTTCGACTTAATCTTACCCCCTAAAAAGTTAGGTATTGATAAAAAAATAAGCCTTGCAAAAAATTATCGCTCTAACTTAACCCTTAGGGGTGGCTAGTTTTTTTCGCCCTTTCCCATACAAAATGTAAAAATGGAATTTTCTTCAAAGTGAATTTTCTTTTAATTTTTGAAACTTTTTTTCAAAATATTTTTACACACTCTTAAAGCTGAAGCTTTGAAGCTTCCAAAATGGTAAGCCATGTGCGATTATCTTAACTATTAAAATACGCTGCAAAAATCGGGAGTACTCTATTTCCTACCCAAAGAGTACTCCAATTGGAGCATCAGAGTACTCCAAATGTAGTCCTTTTTCATATAAAAATTGTGATCCAATTAACATTGCGATGTCCTAGGACTGGACCACCTACTCCAACCTTCGCTTTATTTCTGCTACTCCATAGAGTACTCCAATTTTGTCAGAGCGATAGTGTCGTGATTTTCGTCGATAAGGCAATGATCGGCTTTCAATAAGCTGAAGCACAGCTAAAAATTTGAACCTAAATTTTAAACTTTTTTGGACTACATACATATGTATATGACCAAACCAAATTTGGTTTCAAATTCAATCTAGACCAGTTTTCAAGAAAATTGGCTAAATGAATCGGGTTTCAATTATAAACTAGAAATGTTTTAACAATTTTTTAAAGATAAAATAAATTTTTTGTCCGTTGGCGGGGATTCGAACCAAGACTCCCCGCATCATGCCAGTCTGCTCAACCACTGAGCTACATCGCACACATAAATTTTGTTGGCAAAATCCAATTTTGAATAAGCTTTCAAAAATAAATTTGAATTTTCAAACCCAAAAGTTTGAATTTAGACCGAAAAGTTTTAACTTTCAAAACAAAAAGTTTTATTTTTAACCCGAGAAATTTTAATTTTCAATCCAAAAAGTTTTAATTTTAAACCGAAAAGTTTTACATTCGACTGTCCCGAAAAATCAAAGTTGTTTTGTTTAAACGCATAAAAATCTAAACATACCTTTTTTTTTAAATAATCCTTTAAGGACATGAAAGCAATGTCCTTTACAATTATTATCCTTCAAATTTCTAAAAACTCGATGTGTTATGAAAGTTGTTATCTAACAAAAGTCCTGAATATGTATGTATATAATAATAATAATAATAATAATATATAATAATAAATATGTAAAAGTTTTATTTCCATATCTCTTTCCGTTTCGGAGATTTCAACCAAAACATGAATAAAATTTATATTAACTTTTCCACTTGAATAACTAAATTTTACTCATACGCCGCGTATGGCCTATACAAAGTGCACTATAATTGCAAAATTGTGAATACGTTTTTTCAATATCCTTGCAAAGAATCCTGTTGTCCTTAGAAAAATTCAAAGGTGGAGATTTGTTGCACAGTCTTTTAAATATGAACCAAATATTAAAATTATGTAATTTTCGAAGACTTAATGGACTTTTTTGCAAACTTAGTATAAGTTTCTAGTGCAAACCTTAACTAAAAATCGGCACGGGTTGCCGTTATCCTAGAACAATAAAACTTCGCACACATCTTATATAGGCGAAAAAGCACCGATATACACTGAACCAAAAAAGTGCATGTATCCAATGAAAAAGTACATAGATTTTAAGAATTGTTCGTTAAAACCTCTCCAAAGAACTCTTTCGTAGAAATTTAAGAATATTTCTTAGAATATAAGTACTTTTTCTTAAAATATGTAAACAAATCAACAGAAAGTATGAATTCATTCATAAATGTAACAAAATTTTCTTAGAATCTATGAATTTTTTCTTTTATTCTAGGAAAAACGAGCGTGAACTTCTATGAAACTTTGTTCATAAAAAACATGTACGTTTTTGGTTCAGTGTAGAGAGTATTCATATGAAATGACGAGCCTTAATTTTTGTCCATTAATCCATTAGTCTGGCCAAATATTTTTAATTACAATTTAAAGCTGCCAAACCATCAAAGTAAAAAATTTTGCTTAAAAATAAAATACGACAAAATTATTTAAGATTAATAGGTAAGAAAATTGTATTGGATAACTCCATGAAGCTGGACTAGTGTTATATGTATCTATACACCTAAAAGTTGAACAAAAAAGTTCTATACTAACGAAATCTCTAGCCTGTTTATAAGAGAAGAGAAAGAGTTTTGTTGCTAATGTGCTAACAGCCATATATTTAAATTAATAAAATGTGTCATTGACAATTATTAATTGTGCCATTTAGGGCTTATTCTTTACGCAAAGCCGCTGAACATGCACACTAGGGTGGGCATACTGAAATTATATTTCTGACGTACATGCATGCAGACATAAACTCTTTCACAGTTGCGTGTATGCCTGTATATTTGGGCATTTTTTTACTGAAACTTTGTGTTTGGGTGCATTTTTAATGGTAAATAACTTAAGTTCATCATGATCTTTAGCTGTTTTTAAGCTACATAACTTTACACAAAACCTAATGGGTTTCAGAAATTAGAAAATTATCGACCTCGAAAAACTTCGTAATAGTGATATTAATGAAAAAATTTATAAGGCCGTTTTTGTAGAGCGTTCAATTGCAAATACTGGGGTAAAAGTTGGCTGCACGATTTTAGGGTTAGAAGATATGTTTATTTTCATCGAAGCTTTCAACGAAAACAAAAAACGGCTTTGAGGCACGCCGTCCAATTAATTTCTGTATGCCCTTCAAAAAACCGAAAATCGATTTTTTTGGCCCACCCAAATGCCCATACATATATATGTATGCATACATGTGTGTATACGTGTCTTCTTAGGAAATTTCTCAAATTGGTAAATTAAAAATTTTTAAGAAGCAATAAAACCTCTGGGTTCTCCCTTAATCTAATTCAATAGATTAATTGAATGAAATTGTATAATAGATAGCTCTGTGAGCCCCAATTGATAAGACAATAAAGCATTTTAACAACTATTGTATTTGTATATATCATATGTAAGTAGAAATGGATGTGCAGAGAAATTTTAATTTTCATGGATTCCAATGAAGCATAACAATGAAGAATGAAAAATCCATTTGACCCATTCGAATCGAACAATAATCGATTTTGAAAATTCTCATATGACTACAATAAAAAAAAGAAATTGTTATAATATTACTTATGAGCACGGTTGCCACTTGCAAAAAAAATACCAAATAAAACAAAAAAAATACCAAATTTTATTTTCAGGTACTTATTGTAACGAATCAAAAATGTTTTTAACAATTTTTTAATACAAAATAGTATTACATGCATGTCAGATTGAAGATTAAGAAAAATATTTATGAGTTCCATCGATTCGAAATGAATTTTAAGTAAAAAGAAACTACCAAATCAGAAAAAAACTACCAAATTCGAAAAGTAAAAAAAAAACTACCAACTGTGCAACCATGCTTATGAGCATCACTACGTTATGTCTTATGTGATTTAATAGTTTAATATGGACTCGGACCATTATCGTGTTGCAGCGAAGACTCGCACACGCATCTATGCAGAGAAGAAAGTACGCACATTAACGGAAGGAAAGTTTGTCGTCGAGAAGCTGCGCACGACACAGACAGCTGATAATTTCTCCACTTGACTGTCACACCTGCTATCGAAGAGCAATCCTCGACCTAACGATGTAACCGAGCAATGGGAGCATATCTCTAACTCATTACGTACCGCCGCTGAGGCCACTTTAGGGTGTCAGCGAGCCCGCGAGAACAACTGGTACGATGAGAAATGTAGCACTGCCTCGGACAAAAAGGACGCTGCGAACGGGCGCAACCCGCAGTGTATGGCAACGCTATAGTGAGGCGGGGAAGGAAGAGAGACGCCTTTTCATAAAAAAGAAACGTGAGGCCGAAAGACGTGAGTGTAAGAAGATTGAGATGCTGGCTGACAGGAATGATGCCCGAAAATTCTATGAAAAGATCCGGCGCATGACGGAAGGTTTTAGAACCGGGGCAAGTTTCTGTAAGGACAATAATGGCTACCTGGTAACCGACGTACAGAGTGTGCTTAAATTATGCAGGGAGCACTTCTCGTCACTGCTAAATTGCGAGGGAGACGTCGAGCGCTATACCCCAATCCCTGACGATGAAAAAGTGGCCCCACCACCTGACTATGATGAAGTGAGGATAGCTATATCCAGGCTGAAAAACAACAAAGCGCCTGGAAAAGACGCACTACCCGCCGAGCTGTTCAAACACGGAGGCGAAGATCTGGTAAAAAGCATGCATCAGCTCTTGTGCAGAATATGGTCAGACGAGTGCATGCCTCCGGATTGGAATTTAAGTGTGCTCTGCCCAATCCACAAGAAAGGCGATCCCGCTAACCGCACCAACTAACGCGGAATCAGTCTTCTTAATATCGCATATAAGATTCTTTCTAGCGTATTGTGTGAAAGACTGAAGCAGAGCTGTTAATTTTGATTAGTAATTAGTAATTGATTGATTATAAGGTTTTTTTAATTAGTAATGATTATTTTAATTGCTTTCTAGAAAAAGCAATTACTAATTGATTACGATTAGAAAAAATCAAAAAAAAAATATAAAAAAATCAAAAAAAAATAAAAAAATCAAGAAAAAATCAAAAAAATCAAAAAAATCAAAAATAATCAAAAGTAATCAAAAACGACTTTTTTTGATTATTTTTGATTTTTTTTGATTTTTTCTTGATTTTTTTTAATTTTTTTTTATTTTTTTTTATTTTTTTTATTTTTTTTGATTTTTTTTTGATTTTTTTTTCTTTTTTTTTTATTATTTTAAAGTTTTGTTGTTAAAAGTATAAACATCTGTGTATCTTTGTATGCAAATATATACACCTACTTACACTTTGGGCCTCATGGATTTCTAGAATGAACCTTGATCGCTAAGTATATGTACATATGAGAAAAAATGCCAGGTTTAATGGTTATATTGGTTGGAGTGCTGATAACACTAGTTTACAAATAATTAATTTGAAAAAATACCAAGATATTCATGTATATGGGTGAATTGGCACTGATGTGCCAAGCCCAAAACATATTTTTTAAATTTTTTGTATGGGTAGGTTTTCGAGATATCGGTAATTTTGTGTTTTTTCAGGTATCACTTTATTCAAAAATTCGTTTTGCCAATGTTGCAAAAGCGATGGAACTAAGCGATACCTCGTTCGAAAGGAAATTAAAATACGCTTGTAACGACGTATAAAATAGATGGCCAAAGTCGAAATTTTGTCGAATTTTTACGATTTTTGAAAAAAATTGATTTTAAAAATGTTTTTTTCATGCGAAGTTGTTAAAATCAGAACTGTTTATTTTTTCGAAAATTAGTGTGTATAATTGCAAACACTTTAAGCGTAATATTACCAAGATCTAGGAAAAACTGTATTTTTGGCGATTTTTTTGTAACTTTCAACATCTCTACTTTTAATAGAATTGCAAAAGGTCGATGTCTGAGTATTGTAGATATTCAAAAAAATATTCATAGTATTAGTCATTACTAAGCCAATAAAGTCCAAATCAACCGTTTTTAGAATTTTCGTCGGTCTGTCTGTAAACTAGTGTAATTTGTCCTTTTATATGTAAACGGCTAGTGTCGGACATTTCTCGTTTAATACCCTACGGGTACAGTCGGATAGTTCTATTTGAACACTTATAAGGCTAGGCTCACACTGCAACCTACTTCGGCCGTCCGGCAACAATCACACATCCACACACATGTGTTTTAAATGAGCTCCTCGATTTCATCCGATTTCACCCGAATGTAAACAAACTTTGGCTGCCCGATAAAATAGAACGCGTTCGAATTTCTCTGATGAGACCGCCTGAAAAAGTCGGTTGCAGTGTGAGCGTAGCTTAAGTATGCTACACAAATTACAACATAGGCATACCAACTACGTCCAAAAGAGACTTGTAATGATAAATTCATCAAGCGGTTATTATCCATAGAGACATGTCCCGGATTAATAAATTTCGCCCACAATGGGCGACTTAGTCATTTATGGGCATTTGACATTTGATTTACTATCGTACAGTACTATTAACAAGTTGTAAATTACACCGCTACATTCCACTTGATGAGAACTAGTACGAAAGATCTCGAGATTTTTCCTCCAGGGATATTTATGTCATGTGAATACATGCATTTATATAAAAGAACTTCTTGCTTCACCTATACATTTGTATGTTTGTGCAAGTGAATATTTATGTATGTACATATTTTTCAACAACAGTACTGGAAAACATTTTTTTTTAATCAATTGAAAAATAATCATTAAAAAGTGAAAGTAATTGGTAATCAATCATTAGGTGGCTTCTCAAAATAATCAATGAAATGCTAATCATTACCGATTACTAATCAATTATTAACTGGTCTGGACTGAAGCCCATCGTAGACAAACTGATTGGACCTTATCAGTGTTGCTTTAGACCTGGTAAGTCTACCATAGACAAAATTTTCACGATACGCCAACTCCTGGAGAAGACCCATGATAAAAGAATCGACCACACCATCTCTTTGTCGATTTTAAAGCCGCATTCGACAGCGCAAAAAGGAGTTGCCTGTATGCCGCCATGTCTGAATTTGGCTTCCCTGCAAAGCTTATACGGCTTTGCCAAATGACGTTGATCAATACCAACAGCTCCATCAGAATCGGGAAGGACCTCTCTGAGCCATTTGAAACCAAGCGAGGCTTCAGACAAGGCGACTTTCTTTAGTGGGATTTCTTCAACTTGATGCTGGAGAAGATAATTCGAGCAGCAGAGCTAAACCGCACAATCTTTTACAAGAGCGTGCAATTGCTGGCGTATTTATATTATATTGATATCATTGGCCTTAACAACCGCGCCGTAAGCGCTGCCTTCTCTGCACTGGATAAGGAAGCAAAAAAAGTTGGTCTTGCGGTGAAGAGGACAAGATGAAGTAGCTGCTGTCATCAAAGAAAGAATCGGCGCACCTGCGCCTTGGCAGCCAAGTCACCGTTGATTGCTACAAGTTTGAAATGGTGAGAGACTTCGTCTATTTGGGAACCAGCATTAACACCGAAAATAGTATCAGTCTAGAAATCCATGAAGAATCACTCTTGCCAACAAGTGTTACTTTGGACTAAGTAAGCAATCGAGAAGCAAAGTCCTCTCTCGACAAACAAAGATCGCGCTCCATATGTCTCTCATCATACCAGTCCTGATGTACGGCTCGAATCATGGACAGTGTCAAGAGTATTTGAGAGAAAAGTTCTCCGGAAGATTTATGGTCCTTCCCGTGATGCCGACGGCGAGTATCGAAGGAAATTTAACATTGAACTGTACGAGCTTTACGCAGACCTGACCAAAGAAGCTCCAGCACAGAACGAGAAACAACAAGTGGAGGATGACTTGAACTCCCTTGGGGTTTGCAGTTGGCTTCAGTTAACGCTAAAAAGGAATGACTGGCGTGCTTTGATACGAAACGGCCAAAATTGCCTAGGCGGTTAAGCGTCAATAAATGAAGCAAGCCAAGATTAGATTAGATTTAATAGTGCAATATCTGATCTTATCTGTGGATGAGTAGGATGCAAAAGTGGGATATAAAGGAATATGTTGATGGACAAATTGCACGAATTGTTTCCATATTTGAGACCCACTTTTTTAGAAGTAAATTATTCTAGAAAAATAGTCTGACGCTAACGCCTTTATGACACTACGTTTTTTCTCTGTATTTCTCCTTTACTTTTCCTGTATTTTTCAAAGAAACAAAAAAAACAAATCACCAAAAGAACTTACAAAACCTGCAAAGAAAAATAGAGAAAAAGTGGGAAAATAGATAGTGGTATAAGTAAATTTTGTTGATGTTTTAGGTATTTTTGAACTACCTAAAATAAAAGTATACATTTTAATTTAAAAAAATCCCGTTGTAGTTTTAAACTTACATACAGAATGTTGTTGTATAGTGGGTACCACGGCTGATTTGGTATATCGTCCCACCAAGCTTTGATATTCTGCAACAAATACCTAAGTTTTGTAAATCATATACGAGTTTTCAGATCCCTACCTTTAGTCCTTTTCGAAAAATTTTGCCTGAAAAATTAAATTTGAAGCTCCAATAATTCCCGTTTTTACCACGCTTTTATTAGGTTCACTTGTATGTTTGTTTGTTTGCTTGCTTGCTTGTATGTATGTAACTCTCGTTCGGTTTAAGCCTCAGTGGCCCAAAAACAGTAAAATGTCCCTACAATATGGGTATCAAACGAAAGGGGAAGGCCTTAGGTTTCATTTGGACTTCGATATATTTCGATAAATTTATCGATAACTGAGTTATCGGTCAAAATGTGGTTGCCCGAAAACCTTAAAATTTCCCTACAATATGGGTATCAAACGAAAGGGGAAGGCCCCAGGTTTCATTTGGACATCGACATATTCCGATAAATTTATCGATAACTGAGTTATCGGTCAAAATATGATTGCCCAAAAACCTAAAAAAAATCCCTACAATATAGGTATCAAACGAAAGGGGAAGGCCCCAGGTTTCATTTGGACATCGACATATTCCGATAAATTTATCGATAACTGAGTTATCGGTCAAAATATGATTGCCCAAAAACCAAAAAAATTCCCTACAATATGGGTATCAAACGAAAGGTGAAGGCCCCAGGTTTCATTTGGAAATCGACATATTTCGATAAATTTATCGATAACTGAGTTATCGGTCAAAATGTGGTTGCCCGAAAACCTTAAAATTTCCCTACAATATGGGTATCAAACGAAAGGTGAAGGCCCCAGGTATCATTTGGACATCGACATAATTCGATAAATTTATCGATAACTGAGTTATCGGTCAAAATGTGGTTGCCCGAAAACCTTAAAATTTCCCTACAATATGGGTATCAAACGAAAGGTGAAGGCCCCAGGTTTCATTTGGACATCGACATATTTCGATAAATTTATCGATAACTGAGTTATCGGTCAAAATGTGGTTGCCCGAAAACCTTAAAATTTCCCTACAATATGGGTATCAAACGAAAGGTGAAGGCCCCAGGTCTCATTTTGACATCGACATAATTCGATAAATTTATCGATAACTGAGTTATCCGTAAAATTTGGTTGCCCGAAAACCTTAAAATTTCCCTACAATATGGGTATCAAACGAAAGGGGAAGGCCCCAGGTTTCATTTGGACTTCGATATATTTCGATAAATTTATCGATAACTGAGTTATCGGTCAAAATGTGGTTGCCCGAAAACCTTAAAATTTCCCTACAATATGGGTATCAAACGAAAGTGGAAGGCCCCAGGTTTCATTTGGACTTCGATATATTTCGATAAATTTATCGATAACTGAGTTATCGGTCAAAATATGATTGCCCAAAAACCAAAAAAATTCCCTACAATATGGGTATCAAACGAAAGGTGAAGGCCCCAGGTTTCATTTGGACATCGACATATTTCGATAAATTTATCGATAACTGAGTTATCGGTCAAAATGTGGTTGCCCGAAAACCTTAAAATTTCCTTACAATATGGGTATCAAACGAAAGGTGAAGGCCCCAGGTCTCATTTTGACATCGACATAATTCGATAAATTTATCGATAACTGAGTTATCGGTCAAAATTTGGTTGCCCGAAAACCTTAAAAATTCCCTACAATATGGGTATCAAACGAAAGGTGAAGGCCCCAGGTCTCATTTTGACATCGACATAATTCGATAAATTTATCGATAACTGAGTTATCGGTCAAAATGGGGTTGCCCGAAAACCTTAAAATTTCCCTACAATATGGGTATCAAACGAAAGGTGAAGGCCCCAGGTTTCATTTGGACATCGACATATTTCGATAAATTTATCGATAACTGAGTTATCGGTCAAAATGTGGTTGCCCGAAAACCTTAAAATTTCCCTACAATATGGGTATCAAACGAAAGGTGAAGGCCCCAGGTCTCATTTTGACATCGACATAATTCGATAAATTTATCGATAACTGAGTTATCGGTCAAAATTTGGTTGCCCGAAAACCTTAAAATTTCCCTACAATATGGGTATCAAACGAAAGGGGAAGGCCCCAGGTTTCATTTGGACTTCGATATATTTCGATAAATTTATCGATAACTGAGTTATCGGTCAAAATATGATTGCCCAAAAACCAAAAAAATTCCCTACAATATGGGTATCAAACGAAAGGTGAAGGCCCCAGGTTTCATTTGGACATCGACATATTTCGATAAATTTATCGATAACTGAGTTATCGGTCAAAATGTGGTTGCCCGAAAACCTTAAAATTTCCCTACAATATGGGTATCAAACGAAAGGTGAAGGCCCCAGGTCTCATTTGGACATCGACATAATTCGATAAATTTATCGATAACTTAGTTATCGGTCAAAATTTGGTTGCCCAAAAACCTTAAAATTTCCCTACAATATGGGTATCAAACAAAAGGGGAAGGCCCCTGGTTTCATTTGGACATCGACATATTCCGATAAATTTATCGATAACTGAGTTATCGGTCAAAATATGGTTGCCCAAAAACCTCAAAAATTCCCTACAATATGTGTATCAAACGAAAGGGGAGCGCCCCAGGTTTCATTTGGACATCGACATATTTCGATAAATTTATCGATAACTGAGTTATCGGTCAAAATATGATTGCCCAAAAACCTAAAAAAAATCCCTACAATATAGGTATCAAACGAAAGGGGAAGGCCCCAGGTTTCATTTGGACTTCGATATATTTCGATAAATTGATCGATAACTGAGTTATCGGTCAAAATATAATTGCCCAAAAACCTAAAAAAATCCCTACAATATGGGTATCAAACGAAAGGGGAAGGCCCCAGGTTTCATTTGGACATCGACATATTCCGATAAATTTATCGATAACTGAGTTATCGGTCAAAATATGATTGCCCAAAAACCTCAAAAATTCCCTACAATATGGGTATCAACCGAAAGGGGAGCGCCCCAGGTTTCATTTGGACTACGATATATTTCGATAAATTTATCGATAACTGAGTTATCGGTCAAAATATGATTGCCCAAAAATCTAAAAAAATCCCCACAATATGGGTATCAAACGAAAGGGGAAGGCCCCAGGTTTCATTTGGACTTCGATATATTTCGATAAATTGATCGACAACTGAGTTATCGGTCAAAATATAATTGCCCAAAAACCTAAAAAAATCCCTACAATATGGGTATCAAACGAAAGGTGAAGGCCCCAGGTCTCATTTGGACTTCGATATATTTCGATTAGTTTATCGATAACTGAGTTATCGGTCAAAATATGATTGCCCAAAAACCTTAAAAATTGCCCACAATATGGGTATCAAACGAAAGGGAAAGGCCCCAGGTTTCATTTGGACTTCGATATATGTTGTTAAAATTAATAGCAACGTCGCCGGTTGATGGTACAAAGAAAACTCAACTCCAGTTTCCTGGAGTGCCTTTATTTATATCTTTTCTTAATCTAACATTCAACTTACATCTAACTATTGTACGTAGTACGCATGTACATGTGTACATGTGTATACATACATATATCTTAATCCTAAGTAAACCCAACAACGTGGATGGCACATGTATGTGAAATCTGTCACTATGCGAAAATATGTTGTGGACTCAGGTGTGTCTTATCTAACTGATAACCATACTTGAGTCCCATCATTATCGTCCTAGACGACCAACACAACAGTGAGATAGCGGTCTCGCCTAATGTATATTGAGTAAATATGCATGGCGAGATCGTTATGTATGTACTAATTGTGTCCACATACATAAACACATACATACGCGCATCCACATATGTTGGAATCCGTTCACAACTGTGAACATATGTATTTCGATAAATTTATCGATAACTGAGTTATCGGTCAAAATCTGAGGCCAAATGCCTTAAAATTTCCTAACAATATGGGTATCAAACGAAAGTGGAAGTCCAGAGGTTTCGTTTGGACTGCAGTATTTTTCGATATATTTATCGATCATTTCATAGGAGATTTGACTAAAAAGTAAAAAATAAATATAGTTTAAAAAAACTAAAACTCACGCTTTTAAAGAGTATTGAACTAAAAATTTGAAAATAATTTTAAAAACCCTACACAGTAGTATTGTGGAAAAAGCGTGGTCCGCTTTGTGCCATAATTTTTGTATATCGAGCGTTCGACGCTTTTCCCACATAATGCTAGTTTCTTTACTGCGCTTTCATTAGCTTTACTTGTACATACATTCATATGTATGTTTGCTTGTTTGTATGTAACTCTACTTCAGTCTACCCGATAGTGGCATATGACTGTCACAAAAACCTTGAAATGTGCCTTCAATATGGGTGTCAAACGATAGGAGGTTGCATTTGGATTTCGATATATTTATCGATAACTAAGTTATCGGTCATAATGCCTACTGCCTGTATCAAACGAAAGGGAAGGTCCACAGGTTTCGATTGGACTTTGGAATATTTCGATATATTTATCGATAACTGAGTTATCGGTCAAAATGAGGTTGTCCAATAATATTCAAAATTGCCTACAATATGGGTATCAAACGAAAGTGGAGGCCCAGAGGTTTCGTTTGCACTGCGGTATACTTCGATATATTTATCGATTACTTCATAACACATTTAACTAAAAAGTAAAAAATAAATATAGTTTAAAAAGCGAAAACACGCGCTTTTAAAGAATATTGCACTAAAAAGGTAAAAATAATTTAAATAAAAAACGAAGATTATGGAACAAAGCGGACCACGCTTTTTCCACAATACTACTGTGTAGGATTTTTAAAATTATTTTCAAATTTTTAGTTCAATACTCTTTAAAAGCGTGAGTTTTAGTTTTTTTAAACTATATTTTTAAAGTAATATATTGGGCTTTTCCTTTTTACGTACTAAGTTCAATCGTTTTCAAGTTTTAGCATTTTTCTGGACTCAAAAACTGTTTTATTCAAAGCTTTCAAAAATCTACAAAAAAAGTTAAAAATGTTATAACTCGAACATTAGAAACTAAACGAGGTAGTGAGAATAAATAAATAGAGGTAAATATTACTTGGCTAAAATCTTCTGTAAATCGAAATATAAATCCGTCACTTCAAATCTTAAACGTTTATTACAATAAATACTCTATCTTGGCAATGTCATTCATAGCCACTTCATCTTCGTTTTGCATTTAGCCTTCAATGTGCTTTGGTTTGCAATTGCTGAAATAAGAATTTTATAATTCGTTATTCCGTTGGCTGGTTTTGCTTTTTTTTATGTTGTTTGTTTCATTCTCATTTGATATTTTTGTTGGCATTATTGTTGTTATGTAA
Organism: Campiglossa producta; assembly: GCA_964058755.1. Lineage (NCBI taxonomy): Eukaryota > Metazoa > Arthropoda > Insecta > Diptera > Tephritidae > Campiglossa > Campiglossa producta. The sequence continues at coordinate 46,835,214 of CAXKVI010000002.1, forward strand.
ACTGTAGATAGTGTTTTTGCTGTGATTTTTGTTGTTGTTTTTTTTTGTTTTGTTGTTATTATTATAAGTTTTATTATTGACTTACTGCAGTTGTGTAATTGTTTTAGTTTATTACGTTTCTCGTTTCAATTTTGTAAACTAAACATTGAATCAAGTAGAACAAGCTAAGTAAAAATTAAGAAAAACATCAGCAAGCAACAGCACTGCAATAAATACTGTGAATAAGAAACAACAAATAAAAACAACAACATAGCAATAAATATTGTGAATAAGAAACAGCAACGATCAATAAAATTAAACTTGACTGGGATGTAATGGTTCACTGGTTAAACGGTTAGTGATTTGTCTATATATATCCAAGTAGATCTGTGTGGCCTATGATTGGCCATTAGTGCAATGATGCAGCTAAATGTGTTTTATCTCTAAGGAAGTTTGTTCTAAGTTTTTTTTCGAAACTGACCTGTTCTAGGATTTTACGAGTGAAGTAAATGAAAGAAAGATGAAAGCTTATCATGAGCATGTTTGCAAAAAATTATAACAATTCCAATAGGTTAATTTGTTCATGAGAAATTAGCGTTTAAAGTTTGCTTATTTACCCCTGCATTGCTTTTGTAGTCAAAGTAATTTTTTTCTAAAAAAACACACCCGATTATCGGGGGTTACATACTAGTTAACAAGAATTAGCCAAAGGATGTCGAGTATTGTTCATTGCCCTTTCAATGTTTCTATATAGAATGCACCCTCTTGCCTGCCATTTTATAATGTCTTCAGCAAAAAAAGGCCAACGCCTATGGCCTGTCACCATAATACTTAAGTACAAAGGTACTGTAAACGAAATATATAGACAAATTCTACCTAGTACTTATAGATTTATAGAAAGTACGTGCTTTACATGCAAAAAGTGCTAAGAATACATAGGTTCTTCTTGCATGAAAATGCATAAGTTAACTATGCGCTATGGATTTCTATTCCTACCCACATACTTACCTTTTTACCTATTCGAAATTTATGTACGCCCAATTATACATTGGACCATCCAGAGTGAGTAAAGAAAGGAAACTACTCACAAAGGTTTTAAGGGGAATAAGGAAACTGTTCAAACATTTTACTTGTATTTGGTACACGTTCTGGACGATCTTTAAAATAATCTTTAAAATAGTTCGAGATCATTTAAGGCACAGTTAAAAACCAACCTCGGATGGGTGGTCAGGGATGGTTTATAAACCCTGAATGAAATAATCCAGCTAATTAACCTATAAGGTCACTTAGTTATTGGATACTTTGAACTTTTACTAAAAATTTGGTACTGTTGTCCAATTTAGAAAACAAATCGTTGACGACGTATACATTCCTTTGTGTACCTGTAAGTTCTGGCTCAACAACTAGAAACACTAACCGGTAAAAAAAAAACTCAATAATGAAAAGCGAGGGTATAATATGTAGGGAAACTGAGCTCGTACTAGTGTTACTGTAGTGAACCTAAGGAGCATCTCGGGATCATGGCATAAGAAAATCAGGTTCGTTCTAGATACGAGGCCTTTTCTAAGTTCTTGTTAGAACAATCCCGTAAATTTGCTCTAAAAAATCACAAGTAGCTATAATCATTACGAAATAAGGTCGACCTCGATTAATTTGAACTCATCCTGCTCTCAACTCGAGTTAGTCCGGGAAATTATCCCAAACTAGTGCTTTAAGTTATTCCTTGAAACAGGCATGAAAGAAAGCTAAAATTCTTGATTTATACATATCAGTATATCGTGGCCGGTTTGTATAAAGCTACAAACCAAAACTAAACCAGCGATATAGATTTAAAATATATTAATTCACAACGAAGGATAATGCTGATCGAAGATCTGTGCAATTTTGGCTACCCAATTACTAGGAGTATAATCTAGTTTCAGGACAAAGTTGATCTTCGAAAGCAATTCTTAGAAGGGGAGAACTTATTTTACCCAACGTACTAGTACTAGTAGAAGGGAATTATAATTTTGTTCACATAACGGTACTACGTAACGGCACAAAATAATCGAGATAGATATAGAGTTCCATATATGAAAGTTGTTAGGTTACACGATAATTTGAGTAAAAATTGATATATAAGAATTGGTATACAGATTACTTTATGGCCAAGTAAGTAGGATGCTGTTGAAAATGGGCGAAATCGGATAATAACCACGCCCCCTTTTTCGATATCGAAAATTTCTAAAATTACATAAATTTACATATCTCGGTAGATGAAATGTCTAAAATGATATAATTTTATAGCTGATCACTCTATTATGATTTTTTGATAAATTTTTTAAAGTGGACGTGGCACCGCCCTTTTTAAGGAAGGCATTTTCGTAAATTCGACTGGTCGTAGCTTTTAAACTCATAACGATAGGACGATGAAATTTGACACAAAGCATATTAAGATCATTGGGAGTATACCTGATGAAATTGGATAAAATCGCCTCCCAACCTTTCGATATCGAAATTTTCGAAAATCAACTAAATTGGCATAATTCGGTAACGGAAATTGCTAAAATTATATAATTTTATAGCTGAGTTCCCCTGGTCATTCCGCCCACTTTTAAGGTAGACATTTTTGAAAATTCGATTGGTCATAAGCTGACCTAGAGTCGAACAAGCCCTATCTACTTACTTATTCCAACTTGTGTTAAATCACACGCTTTATTGAATGAAAGTTGCCTTCAAGTAGAAACGTTTGATCTAGTTCGTTTGCCTTCTTTGTTCCCATAATCATTAGGGCATTGTTTAATGTGCAACTTCCGTACAAGACCCGCTGAAGTACTCATCGTACGTAGGCTTGCTCAGTGTGTCGCGGACAAAACTCTTTTACCACAATTGCTTCTTGGTCGGTGCGATCGCACACAATGTCAGTGGCAAAGTAGTGTAAATACTTTCGAGTACAAGACATACTCCGCAACTAATCGTTGGACAGGCGGGTCATTGCTGCAGGCGGACACGTATTCTTAAATGTTTTCTCATTTTGTCGATTCTAATTCTGTAAAAAAATTTAAATGGAAAAATTGTTGCGCGCTGCACGTAACAACACAAAGAAGGTGCATACATACATACATGCATATGGATAGATATATAGATAGATGGAGTATGGATTTGGATGGTTGGTCATTGGCAGTGCACATGCACTCAGCACATAACAAACACTTGGCGGCAACGATTCGTTACGATCACCAGTTGAATGTAGCAAGCAGCCAAGAAAAACTTTTGGCCACAGCAGGGCACTCATATGCGCATGTGCATACAAACATACCTTAGTATGAATTGCAGCGGAGCAACAAAGGAGCATAGTTCAAGCTTCAAGCTTTTTAATGTGGTTACTTGTTTTTGTAATTTTGTTTTTGTTCTCGTTCTCATTTAGCTTTTTTCTTTTGATTCTTGCTGTGCATGCCATTGCCTGGACACGATCACTGCACTTTAACTTGTATATGTAATATGTACATATTAACATATTAGGGTGGGTTCAAAAATTAATTTTTCCCAAAGAAGTAAAATTTGTCCATTACAAACAAAGAATTAAAAAATTAGACAATAGGTATACCATATCACCAAGTGAGCATTTTTTAATTTTATTTTATTTTTTTTATTTCGTTTAATTTTATTTTATTTTGTTATATTGTTTTTTGTTTTTATTTATTTCTCGAAAACGTTAGTTGTCTCTAAAAACTACCTGAGATAAAGTTGTATACCTGAAAATTCTCAACAAAAATGGTCCGAACAGATTTAGACTTTTCCGGATTTTTCACGAAAAAGAAATACATATAACCGTTTTCGAGAAAAATCCAGAAAGTCTATACGTGCCATTTATGTGAATATAATGTATAGAATTAGTTTTGCAATCGCGATAGCTCAGAACTGGTGAATCTTGGAGAAAAACTGTTCGCACCATTTTTGCAGAGAATTTTCAGGTCTATAACTTTATCTCAGGTAGTTTTTAGAGAAAACTAACCGTTTTCGAGAAAAAAAACCTCAAATTTTAATGAGTTTTGTAAAAAAGAGCTCGGGAAAAAATGCTGAAACTCAACATATCATCTTATTTGAATGCATATTTGAGAATTCAAAAGAAAAAATGGAGGGACATGGACCTTTTGATAAACGGTTCGATGCCCGGCAAAAGTAACATCAAAAATTATTTAGAAAAAGAATTTTTCTAAACGGGGTCGCCCCTCGGCAGTAGTTTGGCAAACTCTCCGGGTGTATTTCTGCCATTAGAAGCTTCTTAGCCAAAAATGCATTTGCTTTGCAAGTGCCGTTCGAGTTGGCAAAAAACTTGTAGGAAAACTCAAAAAGCAACACACCACAAGTTGGAAAGAGAAGCTCGGCTAAAAATCTTGTTAGAGGTTATGATAACCTGTTGGTATATCGCCGCCATTAGTTTTTTTTTTTTTTTAGTATGAGAAAAAGAAGAGATGGACCCATCAACAAATATACCGAAATGATCAGGATATAGAGATGAGTTGATTTAGCCATGTCGCTCTGATCGTCTGTCTGTCTGTATGTCTGTCTGTTTAAACGCAAACTAGTCCCTCAGTTTTTAAGTTATTTGGCTGAAATTCGATATGCGGCCACCAATTTCTAATATAGAAATCATTTGTCGGAACCAGCAAGATCGGACCGATCGATTGTTCCGATAAATGGATTTTGATAAATAATTTGATAATAATTAGATGTGGAATGCCGATGTTAAAAATCAATGAGATTGGACCAATATAACACATCGCCTCCATGTAACCGATAGTTCCGACAATTTCGGTATGACCTAATGTTAAATTCACAAAGGCTGGGGGTCACTCTGTATTGCGATGCGAAAGAAATTTTTTCGCATTTGCCTTAGCGACACTCTGTAACTCAACTATCGCAACGGAAATTGACATTTTCGGATTTGTTTTTTCCCTTTTCGCATTCATTTTTTCCCTCTCGAATCGCGTACACTCTGTATCGCGAAAGTGAAATGTCAATTGCTTTGTACATTCGGATTTGTCTTCCTACAATAAAACGCAGTCGAACCGCTAAACAATTTTGAATAAAATTAAATTTTTAAACATATTCTTGTAAATTATTGTAGAGCTATTAGTATACTTACCTTTCTTATCGAAAAACATGTTTATTTTGGCGTTTATTTCGAAAAATTAATAAAAAAAAATATTTTTTTTTTTTGAAAAATATTTTGTTTAACTTTTAAATTTACAAAATAATTACCAAAAATTTGTAAGAAAACTTCAATTAAACTAATAAAATTATGTTTATACGGACGTGATTTTGCATATGCACACGCATGCACACATATTTCAATACACATAAAAGGTATATATATAGGTACAAATATCTTTTGCAAGTACAAGTGTTTGCAGCATAGCATACAGTTAGGCGCCAAATTAAAAGAAATGGTATGGGTAAAAGCATAGGACAAGCGCCTTCACTTGAAGTATGCAATGAAAATTGTCAACTTGCGGTTAGTTTTACAACAGTGATGCCAAACCAAGCAAGAAAATAACCAAAGGCCGCAGAACGCAGTACTGTTAGCAATGCTATAGCAATACAGAGTACCATTTGGTTATCGCATCGCATTTCACTTTCGAATCGCATTGAATCGCAATACAGAGTGACCCCCCTGTACTGGGGATCGAACAGTGAAAATCGTGATGCTTATTCATGAAAGGTATATAGCCATCGGCACAGCCGAAGACAGCTTTCCTTACTTGTTTTTGTCTCATTTAATTGTTATTATGTATGCATTTACTAAATATCTATTGGCAGTTGTTTCTCACTCTCTCTTTCTCGCTGCTTTTCTTCAACAACCTACAAAGTGCATGGTATTTAGCTATTCTCTTTTATTCATGCATCACCATACCTACAGTGTAGTGAAATAGATAAGCACCTTTCGGGAAATGTTTTGTGATTACACCAAGAACAATGTATGTAAATATTTATATATATTCTATCTATCATAATATTTTTTTGGACGGAAGCTCAATATCCAAATTGCCATAAAATTAAGTATGTTTTGTTTCTCACTCTCTCTTTCTCATCATCATCAGTTTCTTTAACACTTTTTCAGGTTATTATATTTTTCAGATTTTCTGTTCAATTAACATGACTTCCTGTTAAATTAACATTTCTTCCTGACCAAAGGAGACCATCTGTCTATTTAAACTAACACTCCCTCGTTTTAGTTAAATAGGGTATTTTATTTTAATTTCAAAATGATTCATATTTAACAAAAAACCCTTGAAATGATTCTGTGTCCATTAAACCCTATTCCATGTGCTAAAACCCAATTTTTTGCACAACACTGTACATTTAATACAAGCTTACATATTTACATTGGACTTTTTTAATCTTTGAAATTCTTTATTCGACTTGATTGTTTAGCATTCAAAGAAAGAAAAAACTGCATTCAACTTGGGTAGGGTCTTTCGTAGCTTCAAGTGTTGTTGCACTTAGCCACGAAGCGCTGAAAAACTTGTTTCTTTCGATGCGGTGTCGATGTCTTTTGGTCCCACCGCCAGTGCATTCAATAATATTGTGCTTGCACTTCTCCCTTGCAACGCCGCTTTAAAGGGTCAGTTACATAAAGCTTTATTTTGACTTTACCCCAAACTTTGACTTTGACAGAAAAGTTCAGTATACGTATTTAAACGAAGCATGGCAAATTGGACACCTCAAAGTTGAAGCAAGGTTAAAATTTGGCAAACTCTCAAATTTTGCCTGCTTTGCTTGCTTTGACAATCAGATGTTGATGACTTTGCTTTAATTAAAGAATAAAAAGTTGGAGGAAATAATAATTAATTCATTTTTTTCTCTATTAAATTAATAAATTATCCAAAACAATCTGAATGCAAAGAAAAAAATAACGAAAACAAATGTATAAAAGAGAAGCGTCAAGGCGTTCATTGTAGCATACCTCTGAAGTTGGACGCAAAGTTTGGAGGTAACAAATGTCAGGCGAGGTTAACAAAGCTTTATGTATTCGACCCTTAAGGCGGGCGAACTTCCGCTTAGACGAGTAGGTAATATTGTTGTTGTTTTGAAAATGCATTTGTTAGCCTTTGATATTCTTGTTGTATGTGTTGCTTTAAATATTGTTGTACTCTGTTGATTATTTTTGTGTACAAGTGTTGTTGTTATGTATGAGTGTTGTAGTATTTGTTGTTAATATTGTTGCTATTGTTGTTGTTATTTAACAGCAATTTTCTTTGAGCACACACACAAATTGTTAGCTAAGTCTCGACTTTGTTGTTATGCAGTTTTCAACTTTTATTTCTTTCTCTTTCTTCTTCGTAATTTTCTTCTTCTTCTTACTGGTTTGTTTGAATTATTTTATGTTATCTTGAGTGGTGCATGTAACAATTATTTAAGATATGTGCAAAATAAATACAATAAAAACAGTGAAAACATGATAATAAAAATATACTTAAAAAAACAACAACAACAGCCAACGTTACTTGTAACAACGCAAAATGAAACTGAAATTGTTTACGAATAAAATTGTAAAAAAAGCTTAACAAATTGTGCAACATACAACAAATGAACAAAACAAAGTCGCCGCTTCTGACTGCTGCAAACAAATAGGAATGTTTGTAATAGAAATCGAATTGATTCTTTCATACCCATTTTTGCATAAATTGCGTTAAATTATAGAAGCAAATAATAAAAGTCAGCAGCGTGTAATATCCCATTACGTTAGACATGCATAAGTCACCAATCGCGCAGAGTTTTATTTTGTATGTTGCTTGCGGCAAAAAGAACGCTGTCTTGTTTTAACAACTCACTAATTGGTCAAGCTCACGATCTGTGTAATTTGAAAGATTTCGATTCATTCATAGTGGTGCGCTTGAACCATTCCTCTTCTCAAATGACCAGCAAGCTGAACAGAATGAAATCCGTTTGATGCAATGCTGAAAATCTGAACCTCGTGAAGGTCTTCTTAACATTTGAAGAGTTAATTTTAAGACAAGTTTGAGATCTAGGCCCTAGATTCTAGGGCCAAAGCTAGAACTGATTTCTATGATTGCAATCGATTGTGTCGAAACAAATTGAAGACCCCTTACAATGTCTGTAACACTACTTACACCTTTAGGGTGCGTTTTCTGGTTACAACAACAACGAAGAAGATGGCCTACATATAGGTAATGATGTGCTAACTCGATCCGTAGATCAACCGGATATGATACCTCTCATTACCCATCTACTTCTTCCTTACGGATGAAGGGAGGACATGACCTAGAAGGTTCCACCGGTCATACCAAATCGCTACCACGACGGTCGGGCAGTACCGCAAGGGAGTACGTTAAAGTTTAATTAAAATGTATGGGACTTGTATTCGGTATAATCATGTGCCCTGAACTGCGAGAAAGACCATGGTTTCATAGGTCCACAATAGGGTCGATGAACGGCCGAGGAGTTGAGAACCATTAGCTTTTCGCTGTTTGTTCTAAAAACTTTGGACAGATTGACAGTCCAACCGGGTTACCTCTACCGCGACCGCGATGAGACCTAAACAATAAAGTAAGCGAAACTGGAGTACGAGGTCAGAAACAAAGAACTGTGCTACAATCACAGTTACGGCTGGATTATGCGCTACATAAGCTCGTAAAGTGATATTCAATGAGCCACCGATGGACCTCTTTGTGAAGGAGACCACAGCCAGAGTATTTTTAGGCTACATGTATTGGGACTTTGGCTAAGTAGTTTATACGGGGAATGAGGTAATTGACTCAATCTTAACGACATCAAGCACAACTGGAACTCGAAGTAGTAAGGACACAGTGGGATCCTGAGTAGAGTTCTCGGGTTGACTTCGACACCACACAGAGCCAAAAATGCCTAATAAAAGTAATAAGATTGACTTCATGATCAGTTTTTGGGCAAAGGGGTAGTCGAAACGGTTGAAACGAAGAAAAAACTATGGGGAAATCTCTATAGTATTATGAGGAAGTTCTTATAAAAAAAGCTATACATTTAGTACAAAGCTGTAATTAGACGCTGCCAAGCATAAGTACACGATAGCCGGATGGTAAACAGCTGGGCTTAGCATTCCAAAAATTGTAAGTTTTCCTAATTTGAAATATTAAAAGGAAACCTTCTCAAAATATGTGATTTCCCTTTGAAAACATTAATAAAATTTTCTCTACAATAATGTGAAACTCTTCTTCTTAACAAAAAAAACTATACAGATATCTTATTATTTTTGTTCTATTTTATTAGGTACTTTTGGCTCTGTGCGAACTGAAAGGTGAGCCTCCCGTCAAAAAAGGGACTCAAGAAGAAACAAAATTAGCAGGAAGGAATTAATCTTGCTGTACACAGATGGGTAAAAATGTACTGTAGTTGATAGTGATCTTTCCAAGCGAAAGTTCTAGGGATACAAAGTCCGTGTGGTTTCTTCGGCTACGGCCTTAAGAAGCTACAAAAGAACCCTGCAAAAATCGAGAGTACTATATTTCCTATCCAAAGAGTACTCCAATTTTAGCACCAGAGTAGTCCAAATGTAATCCTTTTTCATATAAAAATTGTGCTCCAATTAACATTGCGATGTCCTAGGACTGGAGCACCTACTCCAACATTCGCTTTGTTTCTGTTATTCCATGGAGTACCTACTGTCAGAGTACTTTGCAACGTAGTCCAATGTTGTTACTCCTTGGAGTATATATACTGTCAGAGCGATAGTGTCATGATTTTCGTCGATAAGCAATGGTCGACTTTCAAAAAGCTGAAGGTGGTCGATGAGGTATACAAAGGATTACTATTGGAGTACTCCAATATCAAAAAATTGGAGCACATAATCAAACGATTTTTGCAGGGAATGCATGAAAATGCTCCGTACGGCTGCAAACTTGCCTAATATTTCGATCATCGGTGTTCCTTACCATGTAAGACATAGCAAGAAGACGAGCAGCTTAGCAGGTCAATGAAAGCAATCTTTGCAAATACTGCCACGATCACGGAAACGAGCAAAGATGTGAAGATCCCGTTCCTAGCAGATGCAGGAGCTGTGGGTAGGGCCAAAAAGAAACTGCCATATAATTACTACTTATCGAATATCGAAAGCCAATGAGGGACGCTCCAGAAACGATATCAGCAACTTGATAGACCGCACCAAGGATAATTATAGCTGGAGCACTTCACATTGTTCGGATGGGATTGTACTACACTACCCATGACAAAGGAGGAGAAACAAACTGCCGTTCTTCAAAAATATTCTGAAATAATGTGGGTTTAAACCATCCAATGAAAAAGGATGATCTTCCATGGTTATAAAAAAGACTCCTAGCATAGCCGTAACATTTTTCAATAAGTATCTAAGTCATATTTTTCTAATATTGATGTTTTAGTACAAGTAAATTACAGTTAACGGAGAATCGACTGGAAATGGTATTATATCAAAAAACTCAGCTTCAATCAAATGTTTGCAATAAATTGATGCTCACCTCTTGTACTTTTAGCGTAAACTTATGAACAACCGGTCCAAGCTCGATTTAAACAACATACGAAAAGGACAATGAAGCAAGGATAGAAAAACTGATTGCGTTTATAAATATACGCAAGAAGAAAAAAACCGGTTGGTTAAGTACAACAAATTGTATCTACACCTTAATACGTGAATACATACAAACATATGTCTAGCAACAAAATGAAAGTTAAATGAAGTAAAGAAACGCATCATTGCAAAAAACTGCCCAGACAAAAGAATAGATTTATATGTATTAACTACGTACCTACTGGCTTGTATACTTATATAATGTTACCTGGAATACATAATAAGCTGATACAAAACTGATGGGGCAATGATGTTTAGCGCGCCATCATTGTTAAGTCGATTGCAAGCAATGCAATAATAATGCAAAAAAAAAATACGAAAAACACGATTAGAGTGACTAGGAATAATTTCATTTTCATTTTTATAGATACTCGTACTAAGTTACTACGTCTTTGCATGCTAAGAAACAAAGGTGGGAGGGTGATAGTTTGAAGCGTGAATGAAAGTCAGAGTTAATGAAGCCAATTTATGCAATATGAAAAAGATAAGAAATTGCATAATATTTATGTATTGCGTTGTTGTGAGAATTTTATTAATACTTTGCATTTTCATTTTATTTTAGGTATTTTGCATTATTACTTATTTTCTTCACATTTATTTTTTATTTTTACTTTATCTATTTTTTATCTTATTTTATATTATCTTAGACTTGTAAACTTTTGCTTTCAACTCACTTTCCGGACTGCATTCCCCGTAATAGAAGATCTACCGACATCTAGTGTAAGGCAAAAGATCCTGGCAGCAAGGCACACCACTGTTGAGAAAGTTCAATGGGCTTTATCTATCGCCCCTTAAAATTTCCAGAACCTGACGGGACCCTTGTTTGATGCAGCAGTCTAACTATACAGTCCCAGTCATATCCAATTTATGCAGAGCATCCCTGCTATTAGGACACATTCGTAACAGGTGGACAGATGTTAAGGTTGTATTCATACACGGTTAAAAATGTGAGCCTTAATTTTAAACTTTTCGGGACTTGACCAAACCGAATTTGGTTTCAAATTCAACCTATACCAGTTTTCAAGAAAATTGGCCAATTCAATTTTGAACCAGAAATGTTTAACAATTTTTTAAAGAAAAAATAAATTATTTTGTCCTTTGGCTGAGACTCGAACCAAGACTTCCCCCATCATGTCCGTTCGAGTGTTGTGGGCAAAATTCAATCTTGAATAAGCTTTCAGGGCCTCGGGACTGACTTTCCTTGTGTTGGTGGTATCAAAACTGGCCTAAGTGTGCCTCTGCGGCAGGCACTTGAACCTAACCTAACCTAAACGAATTTTGACATATCTCGAGGCAAAGCTAGTAAAGCAAGCGGGCGTTGGGCCATCAGCTTAACTCCTATGCTCATGATCACGCGAAACTTTCTATCGTAGATCGAGTGCTCTGCGCAACAGGGAACCCATATGCTGAATCCGATTCGGAGATTTGCTATACTGATGGAAGATGGTAAAACGGGAAATTGTATCTATGGACCGAAACACGAAAAATCGGTACCAATGGGTACACCACTACCGAAATCCAAGTAATAGAAATCTGTGATTGAGAATGCCTTCGAAGAGGACTATCTTCTAGGCGGATCTGCCTTATGTCGGACAGTCCAGGCGCCCTACGTGCCTTGCATTCTTACACTAAAAGTTCGAAGCTGGTTGATGAGTACGTCATAGTCCTTAATGATCTGGAAGCCGAAACCCATATTTTGTTAGGTTGGCTCCCAGGTCATGAATAGCATGATGGCAACGAAAAGGCAGACCACCGTGCAAAACAAGGAGCTCAAACAGAGTTTTATGGTCCGGAACCCTTCTGTGGGCTCACCAAGGCTCACGTTAGGGAGACCTTAAGCAACTGAGAAAACAAACAGTTTAGGCAGCACAGGTTTAGCAGCCTAGGACAGAGGCAGGCCAAACTCTTTATATAACCATCACAAAGAGCATTGGTCAGCCTCATTAATTTAAGGAGGGAGGATCTGAGAGCCCTCACTAGGTCTTATATGGGCCATTACAGTCTGCATTATCATCTGAGTAAGAAGAATCTGTCAAATACAACAGTCTGTCAGTTTTGCGAACTCTCTGTGAATGCATTGCGTTAGCAAGAAAGAGAGTTTGCTATTTACTTAGGTAGTGGGACGCTCAATCCGTTCATATGAGATGAAAAAACCTGAGCAGGTGCACAAATTTATAAAAAACTCCGCATACAGCAATAAGCTGAAAGGTCACACAATAGATCGTGAAAATCGTCGCGGTGTAACAAGGTCTTGATTTGGGCGCGTAGCTAAACCTTACACTACCGCGGGCATCTTATTTGCACCGAAATTCAATTTCGCTCCCTGACCACATTTAAAAGAACCAAACGAGATTTTTGCTCTTTATCCAACACTTGAAAGAAACTATGTTGGTCTCAAAAACAAAAAAAAATGAAATGTGTCCTATGCACTGAATGCAAACTGAAAGAAATTCTTAGCAACAGAAACCGAGCATCTTTGATGTACGCCACCACAAAGGAGCAGCCAACAAACATAAATAAATACGCGCCAACGAATAGAAGGTATTCACGCAAATGTGAGCTACAAGAAGAGACTTGCTATTTTTAAATAAAAACAAAAACATAAAAGCTAAAAATGCAAAAAAAAAATAATAAGAAATCCAAATGTAAAGAACATCTAAGAAATGAATTCAGGCAAATCGAAAGCGAAATAGCGCCCATAAGAATAATGAAATGAAAGGCGCATGTGAACAAGTAACAAATGCTAGAGAATCAACAACAGACAGAGGAACAAAGTAGCTGCGCATGTTGGAGCATAGACACTGTGACTGGACGACAAGTCAAGATGTTGCTGAATTTACTATATAGGTAGCAGGGAAACTTGTGGATATAATCGAATACGATAAATAAGCGATCGTGAGGTAGAAGAAGATTTATTGGAAGAGCGCGTATTTTTGTATGTGTGGGTTTGTTTGGGGTGCGTGTATTTGTAAGCATGCAAAACTGATTAGTTGACTTTTTCAAATAAAAGCTGCCGTCAAAGTCGACCTTGAAACTATGAGGTAGTATCTTTTATGTGTATATGTATGTGCAAACCGACATTCTCAGGCATTTGTATACATAGGTAATTATTTAAGAAGAATTTGAAAAGTATTGGCGAATTTATATACAACATAAACTTGACATAAACGATTAGTTATAGTATTTAGTTATAATTTACTCGTTCATAAATATATCAACCCCTTTTTGCGATTTTATCGTAAGCGGCAAAAAGCAAAATTTATTGTGTTGGCGGCCGCCGTGGTGTAGCGGTTAAGTTTTCGGCCTTCTACACCAAGTCGCGGCAGTAGTTTGGCAAACTCTCCGGGTGTATTTCTGCCATGAGAAGCTTCTCAGCAAAAAATTCATTTGCTTTGCAAGTGCCGTTTGGAGTCGGCAAAAAACTGTAGGTCCCGCCAACTTGTAGGAAAACTCAAAAAGCAACACACCACAAGTTGGAAAGAGAAGCTCGGCTAAAAATATCGTTAGAGGTTATGATAACCTGTTGGTATATCGCCGCCATTAGTTTTTTTTTTTTTTTTTTTTTTTATTGTTTTTATCGCTGTTTTTAGGTAAATTGAAATTTAGCACGCTGGTAATTAAGTAATACAACAGGCCTCCACTTTCTTTTTAAGAAAAATTAAGCTTGCGAAGAAATCATACATTTGTCGCTTACGATAATTTCCAGTGTTTAATTATACATACCTATACTTTTATATTTGTAATGTATATATCGTCGATGCCTATGTAAAGCAACCTATCTACCAGATGCAAAACCTACCAAATGACGAAAGTGGGAAAAATGAGATTTGGTAACCCTGAGTTCCGGTCATCGAGTTCCATCAATAAAAATAATCAATTTCGCATTCCAACAAAAAATTACCAAAAACAAAAAAAAAAACGGAGACCTGCCCAGCGAATGTAAGGGATGTAGTTAAATTTTAGCTGCAAGACCAAGCATCGCTTAATAAAAAATCAGAAGTTTCAGCAAATTTATTTGCAAAACCGTCTATAGGCCAAATAATTTCACCAAAAAACATAGGTAACTACTTGAAACTTTAGTTCAATTTTAGGTTATTCAGGTAAAAATCGTCTTTTAAAAACAGAAAAATTGCAGTTGCAAGATTATACATAGGTTTAAAAGGAAATTAGGTTTTTTGCTGTAAAATTTGATTGCTTTCAGATATGTGGTTTTGCATAGGCATCGACGATATGCATCTTATAGGTTCTGGAACCATCAAACTGACTTTATTTGTGCTTGTCTCTGCCTAGATATTTCCTTTTCCCGGAAAGTAGACCCGAGACTTAAGGGTCGATTACATAAAACTTTATTTCAACTTAACCTCGGACTTTGGCTTTGACAGATAAGTTCAATATACATGTTTCAACGAAACAAGGCAAATGGGAAACCTCAAAGTTGAAGCAAGGTGGAAATTTGGCAAACTCTCAAATTTTGCTTCCTTTGCTTGCTTTGACAATAAGATGTTGATGATTTTGCTTTAATTTAAGAATTAAGAATTGGAGGAAATAATAATTAATTCATTTTTTCTCTATTAAATTAATAAATTTACCAAAACATTCTGAATGCAAAGAAATAAATAACGAAAACAAATGTATAAAAGAGAGGCGTCAAAGCGTTCATTGTAGCATACCTCTGAAGTTGAGCGCAAAGTTTTGAGGCTGCAAATGTCAGGCGAGGTTAACAAAGCTTTATGTAGTTGAGGCTTTAGCTATTGGAAAAAAGTATTTTTTTGTACGTGTCAGCAAACACTCCAAACACAAATAACGTTAGAGCTGCCCAAAAATTACATCTGAAAAAGTTGACTCTTTTCCTATTTATCTAAACTTTTCTATACTAAGCTCCATCTCCCGGCAAAAGCAAGATAAAAAATTACACAAAAAAATAATTTTTCTAAACGGGGTCGGCCCTCGGCAGTGATTCTGCAAACTCTCCGGGTGTATTTCTGTCATCAGAAGCTTCTCAGCAAAAACTCATTTGTTTTGCAAGTGCCGTTCAGAGTGGGCAAAAAACTGTACAAAGGCCCCGCCAAATTAGAAGAGAAGTTCGACAAAAATCTCGTCAGAGGTTATGATAACCTGTTGGAATATCGCCGTCATTAGTTTTTTTTATACCCAGCGTACTAGTACAGGGGTATTACAATTTTGTCCACATAACGGTACTATGAAACGGCACAAAATAATCGAGATAGATATAAAGGCGGCCGCCGTGGTGTAGCGGTTAAGTGTTCGGCCTTCTACACCAAGTCGTGGCGGTTCGATGCCCGGCAAAAGTAACATCAAAAATTATTTAGAAAAAGAATTTTTCTAAACGGGGTCGCCCCTCGGCGGTAGTTTGGCAAACACTCCGGGTGTATTTCTGCCATGTGAAGCTTCTCAGCAAAAAATTCATTTGCTTTGCAAGTGCCGTTCGGAGTCGGCAAAAAACTGTAGGTCCCGCCAACTTGTAGGAAAAACTCAAAAAGCAACACACCACAAGTTGGAAAGAGAAGCTCGGCTAAAAATCTCGTTAGAGGTTATGATAACCTGTTGGTATATCGCCGCCATTAGTTTTTTTTTTTTTTAGATATAAAGTACCCTATATGAAATTTCTTAGGTTGAAAAAAAAGTTCATTAAGGCATGTCCATCCTTCCGTCTGTCCGTGTACACGATAACTTGAGTAAAAATTGAGATATTTGCATGAAATTTTGTATACACGTTACTTTTTGGCCAAGGTAGGTTGCTATTGAAAATGGGCGAAATCGTTATATAAGGATTTTTTGATCAATTTTTTAAAGTAGTCGTGACACCGCCCCCTTTCAAGGGTATTTTTGAAAATTCGACTGGTCGTAGCTTTTAAACTGATTGCGGTAGAACGATCAAATTTGGCACAAAGCATATGAGTATCGTTGGGAGTATACCTGATCGAAAACTTCGAACATCACCTAAATTGGCATAATTCGGTAACGGAAATGGCTAAAATGATATAGTTTGGTAGGATGAACCCCATAGTCATTCTTTTATGATTTTTTGATAAATTTTTAAAAGTAGGCGTAACACTGCCCACTTTTCAGGGAGGCATATTTGAAAATTTCACGGGTCATAACGTTTAAACTGATTACGGTAGAACGATGGAATTTGGTACAAGGTTTACTAGCATAATATTGGGTAAACCTGATGTAATTGGACGAAATCGCTTCCCAACCACGGCCACTTCCGAAATAGAAAATTTCGAAAATCATATGAGAACTACCGCTCGGTATTTAATGTTCGGTTTACCCGAACTTAGACTTCCTAACTTGTTTTAGTTACAGATTAATCTCATTTTAATTTTCACCCATTTTCAATATTCTACCATGAACACTTCCAGAGAAATTTAGTATGAAAAATTCCTTTTTGTATGGAATCTGCCTCTACTTTCCTTTTTTAATGATGAGAAAGAAATTTTTGCACAACTTTAAAGATTTTACCAGATATTGCGCCGAAGGATGAAGACCAAATTTGCCTCAAGAAGTAAATTTCGAAAATTTGCTGTTATGATAGTTCCGCAAAAAGGGTTCGATATATAGTCCTAAGTCCATAAACAAATTTTCCTGATTCTTGGAAATTTTTCATTGAAAACTTGTAATTTTCTTTCATACATATTAAGTAAAGTAATTTGTTGTAGGTATATGAAAGAAAAGAATAGCGCCTCAAAAAAAAACCCAAAAAAATCATTTAAATGTTTTACTGAACGCAGTCTTATTCGGCCTAGTGTGCGAAATATTCAAACCAAAGTAAATACAAAATACTTATAAATAAACTACCTATATAATTATGATGATATTTCATTGCGAATAAGTTGTAGGTAGGTATGCAGAACGTGGGCTGGAATGAAATTAATAAACCTCTGCCATACTTACTTAGTATGAGTATATGTATTTGTCCAAAACTACTACAAAACAATGTCGAAAGACATGAAAAAGTCAGTGATGTCTCTTAAGCTTACATTTATTTATATCACAGCTTACGGATAACTCTCAGCCAAATAAGAGGTACCTATCATAATAACTGTTATTGAAGGAGAGATGAATGTCCGTCAGTAAATAACTATGTGCGGACACAATACATGGTCAAGCACTAGCGTGAGAAGAGCGACGACTTTTAGAAAAATGAATCCTGAGGCCGAAAGGTGTGTGTGTAGGCGGAGGCGAAGAGCACACACAAAATATTTTAAAGCAGCCATACAGGGCTATCTCCCGACGAAAATTAATAGGCGTTGACGGGAAATCAATCCAAAATAACTTATAACATATGAGCAGACCCGGCAGACGTTGTCCTGCCCAAACATTAACTTATTTGCATTTATTAAATATGAGTCGCCCTTATCTTTCTCTTTTCATTTTGTTTTTCTAATTGTCATCCATACCCCTATCCCTTTCACAATCCCACTCCCAAAATCAATTAAAATACTCCCCTTTAAAACTCTCATCTTTAATTTACACCCATTTTATACACAAACCTTCTAGCTCCACTTCTGGTCTTCTGGTGGTGATGCCCATATTGAACGAACACTTAATAAGGGTACCCTGGTCCACATTTTGAGCGATATCTCCAAAACCTTTTAAAAGGCCTTTATTTTTTTTCATATAACCATCTCGAGGTGATACAAAATTTCGCTTCCAAATTTAATTTTATTTTGTCCAGCCGTTATCAAAATAAATGGTAGCATAAATGAAGCAAAGTCCAAAAGAAGCTTATGGACTTACCCTTTCATTTCATACCAATTTTGTGCGAATATTCGAAAGTTTACGCGCAACCACATTTCGACCGATAAATGTGTTATCGATAAATATATTGAAATGAACCGAAGTCCAAATGAAAGCTGTGGTCTTCCCCTGTTGTTAGATACCAATTTTGTGCAAATATTTAAAAGTTTACCCGAAACCACATTTTGACCGATAACTCTGCTATCGATAAATATGTCGAAATGAAACAGATACCAAATTAAAGCAGTGGTCTTTCCCTATCGTTAGATACCAATTTTTTGCGAGTATTTCAAAGTTTACCCGAAACCACATTTTGACCGATAACTCTGTTATCGATAAATATATCGAAATGAACCAAAGTCCAAATGAAATCTGTGATCTCCCCAATTCGTTTGATACCAATTTTGTGCGAATATTCCAAAGTTAACCCGAAACCACACTTTGACCGATAACTCTGTTATCGATAAATATATCGAAATGAACCAAAGTCCAAATGAAATCTGTGATCTCCCCAATTCGTTTGATACCAATTTTGTGCGAATATTCCAAAGTTAACCCGAAACCACACTTTGACCGATAACTCTGTTATCGATAAATATATCGAAATGAACCGAAGTCCAAATGAAAGCTGTGGTCTTTCCCTTTTGTTTAATAGCAATTTTGTGTGAATATTCCAAAGTTTACGTAAAACTACATTTTGACCGATAACTATGTTATCGATAAATATATCGAAATTTCATGATGCCTGTTGCAGACTTTATACTCCTAAGAATTTGTGTGCAAAAATTCGTAAAGATCGGGGCATTGGTTCAGACGTTAAAGAGCCACAAACATTAACTGTCAGTCACAAACTTACGCTTTTATATATTAGTAAGATGTATCAGTTATGCTAAGGGCGGATTTCTCAACTATCCGTCAACTTAACGCTCACTTTAACTCTTATCGGGCAGTTCATCCTCCTGTTAAATAAAGGGCAAATGAGCTGGCTGGTCCATTGGCTGTTAAACTGACAGTGAATTGACGTTAACAGGCAGTCGAGAAATCCGCCCTAAGAGTTCTTAAATAAAACTGTCTACTAATTGTGTAAGTGCAGCCAAATGTCTTGAATTTTTCAATTTCATTTTTTACTCTAAACGATAGGAAATCGCCTCGTATTGAATACAGCTTGTGTTGAGTTCAAGCCCTAACTTTTATTGCATAGCTTTCAAATCACTGAAAGCACAAAAGTTCGAAATTAATCGGTTTACCTGTAGGGATTGTAGTAACACAGTCTTCAATTATCATAAGAAAAAATTGCACACAAGATGTACGCACACCACAAAGGTATACACTCACAACAACAAACATATCTACATACCCAAGTCGGATTATTTCATATCATCTTTTTGTGGGCCTGTTTTTCATTTTAATTTCTTTTGGACTCAAAAATGCAGCTGTCTGCAATCAATATTATTTTTTAAAATGCATACATATATATATCGAAGTCAGTGATGCACATATGCACAAAATATTTCAAAGTGGAACAAACTCGTAAATCTAGTTATAGCGTTGCCATGACCACTTTTAAAATTTAACAGAAAATCAAAATAGATTGACCAGGATGATTAACCTACCTAATAACACTATTTTACCTATTAACCTTACAGAATTACATATGTCAATTTATGCGATTTTCGAAATGTTCGAAATCGAAAAAAGGGGGCATGGTTATCATCCGATTTCGCCCATATTCAGTAGGAACTAGAGATGGACGTCATGCGTGTTTTTGACCGTGTCACGAAAACCGCACGCGTGTGAAGTCCAAAAAAAACACCCACGAAAAAGCACGATCAACGTTTTTCATTTAAAAATATGTAGAGGCCTATTAGCAATTCCGTCTAATCGAGTTTTGAATTCCAAAGGAATCCTTAATAACTACGCATCGTAGGCATGAATAAATAGCCAATATTCTTTATAAGTCTTAGATGTATGTATAAGTAACAAACTACGTAAGCAAACTACGTAACAACTAGTTGGTGCTCCGGGCGCAACTAGTCAGTGTTTTGTCTTTTTCCATAAAATCAACTGGCATTTTTTACGTATTGATGTCCTACGAAACGTCAATTGTCAGATTTCGACCAGAACGTACCAGTCATCTACTAGTCATGATATACTAAAATTATACTAGTTGTAAAATACCAGTCCCATACTGTCGTCCTTAGCAAAACGGCAGTATGTTATAAAAATTAATTATCGAGAAAACTGAAGTTGAGGTTTGGGTGTGTTCAGACTAAAGAACTAGTTATTTGGCTGCATAACAGACATAAATGAATATTGAGATATTAAAAGGCTTCATGAAGAACGATTTGCATCTAAATATGGGCGAAAATTATCCCTGGGGCCTTAAATGATCAGAGAACTGCCTTTCTGCTTCGTAAATCGAAAAGCAATGAAATATTATTTACTGCTTTTTGGATTGTAAAACAAAGTTAATGTAATACTCTTTATATTTTGAAGAGATACTGCCTTTCTGCTTTGAAAATCCAAAAAAATAAAAATTCCTTTACTGCTTTGTTGGTTTGTAAGTCAATATATCCAAGCAGCATTCTTACCTTTTCAGAGTATAAAGCAGGTCTCGGCAGAATTGGAATTATATTATCTCTTTTTCTCCTTCGCAGAGTAATATGTACCTAAACTACAGCGTTTGTTTTGGAGTCGTTACATGCAAGGGAGTGTCTAAGCATCATATCGTTCTCACAAATGCAGCAACAATTTCATTGTTCGAGAGGCCTAGCAAAGAGCGTAATAATCTGTGTGAATTTGGTTCTCAGATTTTCAGACAATTGTCCCAGTAGGTGCCTAGGCCTGGTATAAAGGCAGTATATTTTCATTAATACTGCTTTTTTACTCTGTAATACCTTTGTACTACTTTTTTGTTATGGAAAAATACAAAGATTCTAGATGTATTAAACCTTGTTTTATTGTTGAAATTGCGTTCTGGCCCATTAACAAAACATTAAAATAATATAATGGTACCAAAATATCTAAAAGACAGTAAAATGATTTTACTGCCTTCTTTCTTAGGACGGCATCCTGCTAGTTCAACCTGGACTAGTATGATTTCCATAAAACGAACTAGTCTCCATACTAGTCCCATAATAGTCCAAAAAGCATTGTAGCTGGACTAGTATGACTTAAACCAGAATTTTCATGAGTTTATTTTATCATTCGCCTTTATTTTCATGTTTATCTTGATAAAACAGCGACTATTTACCCTATCACGAAAAAGCATCTGTATAAGAGAAAAATAAGCAAGTGAAACGAATGAATTTTGTATTTTTTAACCGGTATGATTTCATCCAAAAACATCTAGTTGTATACTACACCTTTTTCAGTTTATTCAGAAAGTTCCATTTGAGCCCCATAAAGCTCAAGTGGTATAAGTCCACTTTTCTTGAACTGAGATATTGAAGGTTTTGTGTTATCAACAAATAGGGGGTACCCTTGATTTCACAAGTTAGTTCTGCTATTTATTCGGTTTCTATGGGAGCTAAGAGTTACCCCGTTAGCGTGTTATATAGAACACATTTTCCTCTACATAGCGCCATGCCTAACCAAAAAAAACGAAAACTGGACTTATACCACTTGTGCTTTAAACGGCTCATTTGATACTCAGAAAATTGAAATTGATATTCAGAAATCCAAATTTATATGAAAGAATTTCAAATGCGGAGTACAAAGAGACTTGCTGAATATGAATTGTAACTTTTTGAGTATCAAATGGAACTTTCTGAATATTAATTGTAATTTTATGAATATGCAATGTAAATTCTGAATATCAATTTTATCTTTCTGAATATCATTTGTAATTTTCTGAATATAAAATGCAACTTTCTGAATATAAACTGAAAAAGGTGTAATATGAAATGGATATTTCCTGACTATTATGAATTCAACCAGAAAATTCTAGTTGTGTACTAGTATTTTTTCGACTAGTTTGAGTTTTCGCTGCAAGGAATATCATGCCCAATGTACAGGCCATGAGTATAAATACTAGCTGACCCGGCAGACGTTGCCCTGTCACAAATTTATTTTCCTGCATCTTTCTCTAACCCGATCCCAATATCTATCTCAATCCGTATCCCTATCTCTATCCCCATCCCTACACCCCTATCCCTATCATCACACAGAGCCAACACTGCCTAATAAAATAGAACAAAAGTCATATGATATCTCTATAGATTTTCTTCAAGAAGAAGTTCTTTTTATTTTTGAAGAGAAAATCTTATTAATCTTTACAAAGAGAAATCTTACAAAAAACGTACTGATTTCTTAGGGTTCCTAACAAGAAGATTCGACTTATTAATGTTTTCAAAGGGAAAACATATTTCCGCGTAATTGTATGTGTTAATAAGACGATCTTAGGGTTCCTAACAAGAAGATTTGACTTATTAACAGATTTCCGCATAATTGTATGTGTTAATAAGATTTGACTTATTAATGTTTTCAAAGGGAAATCTTGCAGAAAACGAACTGATTTCTTAGGGTTCCTAGCAAGAAGATATGACTTATTAATGTTTTCAAAATGAAATCACATATTATTGAGAAGAAAATAAAAATTATATTTCAGAGTTCTTATATTGTCTTCGAGAACTTCAGATTATCAGTTACGATTCAGTTTTAGATTTCTCTTGTATTGCCTTTACCTTCTTATGTTGCCTTTTTATATTTCCTTCAAGCCATCTCACCGCACTCTTCCTTACATTGCCTTCCACACTTGCCATATTGCCTCCACCGCGAATCGAACTAACCACATATTGAATGCTGAACACAGGTGCTTACCATCGAGCCATCGGGTACTTCTGCTTCTCAGCGTATAATTGTTCTACATGATGTCTGCTGATGATGATGCAAGATTTCCCTTTGAAAATATTAATAAGTCAAATCTTCTTGTTAGGAACCCTAAGATCGTCTTATTAACACATACAATTATGCGGAAATATGTTTTCCCTTTGAAAACATTAATAAGTCAAATCTTCTTGTTAGGAACCCTAAGATCGTCTTATTAACACATACAATTATGCGGAAATCTGTTAATAAGTCAAATCTTCTTGTTAGGAACCCTAAGATCGTCTTATTAACACATACAATTATGCGGAAATCAGTTAATAATTCAGATCTTCTTGTTAGGAACCCTAAGATCGTCTTATTAACACATACAATTATGCGGAAATCAGTTAATAAGTCAAATCTTCTTGTTAGGAACCCTAAGATCGTCTTATTAACACATACAATTATGCGGAAATATGTTTTCCCTTTGAAAACATTAATAAGTCAAATATTCTTGTTAGGGACCCTAAGATCGTCTTATTAACACTTACAATTATGCGGAAATATGTTTTCCCTTTGAAAACATTAATAAGTCAAATCTTCTTGTTAGGAACCCTAAGATCGTCTTATTAACACATACAATTATATGGAAATCAGTTAATAAGTCAGATCTTCTTGTTAGGAACCCTAAGATCGTCTTATTAACACATACAATTATGCGGAAATCAGTTAATAAGTCAGATCTTCTTGTTAGGAACCCTAAGATCGTCTTATTAACACATACAATTATGCGGAAATCTGTTAATAAGTCATATCTTCTTGTTAGGAACCCTAAGATCATCTTCTTGTTAAGAACCCTAAGAAATCAGTCCGTTTTCTGCAAGATTTTCCTTTGAAAACATTAATAAGTCAAATCTTATTGTTAGGAACCCTAAGATCATCTTACTGAAATAAGAAGTTTTTCTCTTTCAGCTTTTTTTCAATATTTTGACAGAAATTTCGAGAAGATTTTCTTATTAATAACACATATAAAAAGAAATCACAAAGAAATAAATATAGTTTAAAAAAACTAAAACTCACGCTTTTAGAGAGTATTGAACTAAAAATTTTAAAATAATTTTAAAAACCCTACAAAGTAGTATTGTGGAAAAAGCGTGGTCCGCTTTGTACCATAATCTTCGTTTTTTTTTAAAATTATTTTTACCTTTTTAGTGCAATATTCTTTAAAAGCGCGTGTTTTCGCTTTTTAAACTATATTTATTTTTACTTTTTAGTTAAGTGTGTTATGAAGTAATCGATATATATGTATATCGAAGTATACCGCAGTGCAAACGAAACCTCCACTTTCGTTTGATACCCATATTGTAGGCAATTTTGAATATTATTGGACAACCTCATTTTGACCGATAACTCAGTTATCGATAAATATATCGAAATATTCCTTGGTTTAAATAATAGAAACCTGTGGACCTTCCCTTTCGTTTGATATAGGTAGTAGGCATTATGACCGATAACTTGGTTATCGATAAATATATCGAAGTCCAAATGCAACCTCCTATCGTTTGACACCCACATTGAAGGCACATTTCAAGGTTTTTGTGACAGTCATATGCCACTATCGGGTAGACTGAAGTAGAGTTACATACAAACAAGCAAAAATACATATGAATGTATTGGAGTGTAATGGAGTGTGGTTGCTAAGTGACCTTGCTCAATCCCGACTCTTGCGTCCTCGTTCGTGCACTCTGGGCAACGGGAGCTACCTAGGCTCACGGCAGAAAGAGAGGGAGCCCCGGTGGGGCCACTCTGACATACTTGGTTTAAGGGCTCACCGAGGTTTTTGCGCAGCGTCTGTTCACCATGAGGTGCGGCTGCAAGCGGGCGTCTGTCTTGAAGCAAGCGGCTCGCTATATAAATGTGTAAATATTTTCCAAAAACCCCGAAACGGGTTGTGCGCTGGGTTTGGGACCCGCCACGTAAAAAATTTAGTCCAATGAAAAATGTATTAAAGCCTCGGATGAGAACCCCCTTTAATGTCGACGACCCGGCAAAACGAATAAGGCATAATGATTTGGATATTAGGGCATGTACCGGGAATGTCCGGACCCTTTCAAGGGACGGTACCGCTGCCCGACTGGTTGATGTCCTCGTTAACGCAAAGGCTGACATCACCGCCCTGCAGGAAATGCGATGGACGGGACAAGGAAAGACGACCATCGGACCTTGTGACGTATACTACAGTGGCCAGACACGCGGCAAAGCGCGTGGTGTAGGATTCGTGGTGGGAAAGAGACTTCGCCGCCAGGTACTAGCGTTCACCCCCGTGGACGAGCGTCTCGCTGCGATCCGCATCAAAGCGAAATTTTTCAACATAACATTTATCTGCGCCTATGCGCCGACTGAGGAGACGGACGACGCAGAGAAGGACTCCTTCTACGATAAACTTGAACAGACTTATGATCGCTGCCCCCAACATGATATCAAAATCGTGCTCGGAGACTTTAATGCGAAGGTGGGCAAGGAAGGAGTCTTTGGTCCAACAGTTGGAAAATTTAGTCTCCATGATATAACATCCCCCAACGGCACTAGGTTGATTGATTTCGCCGCTGCTCGCAATATGGTCATCAGTAGTACCAGGTTCCAGCATAAACGAATACACCAAGCCACATGGCTGTCTCCTGATCAAAGAACAAGAAACCAGATTGATCATGTCATTATCGACGGCAGACATAGCTCCACCGTTCTGGACGTGCGTACCCTTCGTGGTCCCAATATCGACTCGGACCATTATCTTGTTGCAGCCAAGATACGCACACGCCTCTGTGTAGCAAAGAAAGTGCGCACAGTAACGGAAGGAAAGTTTGACGTCGAGAAGCTGCGCACGACACAGACAGCTGACAATTTCTCCACTCGACTCTCACACCTGCTATCGGAGAGCAATCCTCGACCTAACGATGCAACCGAGCAATGGAAGCATATCTCTCACTCATTACGTACCGCCGCTGAGGCCACTATAGGGTTCCAGCGAGCCCGCAAAAACAACTGGTACGATGAGGAATGCAGCACTGCCTCGGACAAAAAGGACGCTGCCTACAGGGAGACGTTGCGAACGGGCGCAACCCGCAGTGTATGGCAACGCTATCGTGAGGCAAAGAAGGAAGAGAGACGCCTTTTCAGAAAAAAGAAACGTGAGGCCGAAAGGCGTGAGTGTGAGGAGCTTGAGATGCTGGCTGACAGGAATGATGCCCGAAAATTCTATGAAAACATCCGGCGGATGACGGAAGGTTTTAAGACCGGGGCAAGTTCCTGTAAGGACAATAATGGCGACCTGGTAACCGACGTACAGAGTGTACTTAAATTATGGAGGGAGCACTTCTCCTCACTGCTAAATTGCGAGGGAGACGTCGAACCCGATACCCCAATCCCTGACGATGGAAAAGTCGTCCCACCACCTGACTATGATGAAGTGAGGATAGCTATATCCCGGCTCAAAAACAACAAAGCGCCTGGAAAAGACGGACTACCCGCCGAGCTGTTCAAACACGGAGGCGAAGAGCTGGTAAAAAGCATGCATCAGCTCTTATGCAGAATATGGTCAGACGAGTGCATGCCTCCAGATTGGAATTTAAGTGTGCTCTGCCCAATCCACAAGAAAGGCGATCCCGCTAACCGCACCAACTACCGCGGAATCAGCCTTCTTAATATCGCATATAAGGTTCTTTCTAGCGTATTGTGTGAAAGACTGAAGCCCATCGTATACAAGCTGATTGGACCTTATCAGTGTGGCTTTAGACCTGGTAAGTCTACCATCGACCAGATTTTCACGATACGCCAAATCCTGGAGAAGACCCATGATAAAAGAATCGACACACACCATCTCTTTGTCGATTTCAAAGCCGCTTTTGACAGCGCAAAAAGGAGTTGCCTGTATGCCGCCATGTCTGAATTTGACTTCCCTGCAAAGCTTATACGGCTTTGCCAAATGACGTTGAGCAATACTAACAGCTCCGTCAGAGTCGGGAAGGACCTCTCTGAGCCATTTGAAACCAAACGAGGCTTCAAACAGGGCGACTCCCTTTCGTGCGATTTCTTCAACCTGATGCTGGAGAAGATAATTCGAGCAGCAGAGCTAAACCGCAATGGTACAATCTTTTACAAGAGTGTGCAATTGCTGGCGTATGCCGATGATATTGATATCATTGGCCTTAACAACCGCGCTGTAAGCGCTGCCTTCTCTGGACTGGATAAAGAAGCGAAAAAAGTGGGTCTTGCGGTCAACGAGGACAAGACGAAGTATTTGCTGTCATCAAAGAAAGAATCGGCGCACCTGCGCCTTGGCAGCCACGTCACTGTTGATAGTTACAAATTTGAAACTGTGAGGGACTTCGTATATTTGGGAACCAGCATTAACACCGAAAATAATATCAGTCTAGAAATCCAACGGAGAATCACTCTTGCGAACAAGTGCTACTTTGGACTGAGTAGGCAATTGAGAAGTAAAGTCCTCTCTCGAAGAACAAAGATCGCGCTCTATAAGTCTCTCATCATACCTGTCCTGATGTATGGCTCAGATTCATGGACAATGTCAAGAGAAGATGAGATGGCCCTTGGAGTATTTGAGAGAAAAGTTCTCCGGAAGATTTATGGTCCTTCCCGTGATGCCGACGGCGAGTATCGAAGGAGATTTAACGATGAGCTGTACGAGCTTTACGCAGATCTGACCATAGTCCAGCGAATTAAAGCCCAAAGGCTCCGCTGGCTGGGTCACGTCATGCGAATGGACAAAGAAGCTCCAGCCCAGAAGGTTTTCCAATCGTCACCCGAATTCGGCAGCAGAGGAAGGGGGAGGCCTCGACTGAGATGGAAACAACAGGTGGAGGATGACTTGAACTCCCTTGGGGTTTCCAATTGGCGTCAGTTATCGCTAAAAAGGAATGACTGGCGTGCTTTGATAGGCGACGGCCAAAATCGCTTAGGCGGTTAAGCGCCAATAAATGATGATGGTATGTACAAGTAAAGCTAATGAAAGCGCAGTAAAGAAACTAGCATTATGTGGGAAAAGCGTCGAGCGCTCGATATACGAAAATTATGGGAGAAAGCGGACCACGCTTTTTCCACAATACTACTGTGTAGGGTTTTTAAAATTATTTTAAAATTTTTAGTTCAATACTCTCTAAAAGCGTGAGTTTTAGTTTTTTTAAACTATATTTATTTTTTACTTTTTACTCAAATGTCCTAGGAAATTATCGATAAATATATCGAAAAATACAGCAGTCCAAACGAAACCTCTGGACTTCCGCTTTCGTTTGATACCCATATTGTTAGTGAATTTTAAGGCATTTGGCCTCAGATTTTGACAATAACTCAGTTATCGATAAATTTATCGAAATATATCGAAGTCCAAATGAAACCTGGGGCCTTTCCCTTTCGTTTGATACCCATATTGTAGGGGATTTTTTAGGTTTTTGGGCAATCATATTTTGACCGATAACTCAGTTATCGATAAATTTATCGAAATATATCGAAGTCCAAATGAGACCTGGGGCCTTCACCTTTCGTTTGATACCCATATTGTAGGGAATTTTTTAGGTTTTTGGGCAATTATATTTTGACCGATAACTCAGTAATCGATAAATTTATCGAAATATGTCGATGTCCAAGTGAAACCTGGGACCCTCACCTTTCGTTTGATACCCATATTGTGGGGAATTTTTAAGGTTTTTGGGCAATCATATTTTGACCGATAACTCAGTTATCGATCAATTTATCGAAGTCCAAATGAGACCTGGGGCCTTCACCTTTCGTTTGATACCCATATTGTAGGGTACTTTTTAGGTTTTTGGGCATTTATATTTTGACCGATAACTCAGTTATCGATCAATTTATCGAAATATATCGAATTCCAAATGAAACCTGGGGCCTTCCAATTTCGTTTGATACCCATATTGTAGGGAAATTTTAAGGTTTTCGGGCAACCACATTTTGACCGATAACTCAGTTATCGATAAATTTATCGAAATATGTCGATGTCCAAGTGAAACCTGGGGCCTTCACCTTTCGTTTGATACCCATATTGTAGGGATTTTTTTAGGTTTTTGGGCCTTCATATTTTGACCGATAACGCAGTTATCGATAAATTTATCGAAATATGTCGATGTCCAAATGAAACCTGGGGCCCTCCCCTTTCGTTTGACACCCATATTGTAGGGAATTTTTCAGGTTTTTGGGCAATCATATTTTGACCGATAACTCTGTTATCGATAAATTTATCGAAATATGTCGATGTCCAAATGAAACCTGGGGCCTTCACCTTTCGTTTGATACCCTATTGTAGGGATTTTTGTAGGTTTTTGGGCAATCATATTTTGACCGATAACTCAGTTATCGATAAATTTATCGAAATATATCGAAGTCCAAATGAAACCTGGGGCCTTCACCTTTCGTTTGATACCCATATTGTAGGGATTTTTTTAGGTTTTTGGGCAATCATATTTTGACCGATAACTCAGTTATCGATAAATTTATCGAAATATATCGAAGTCCAAATGAAACCTGGGGCCCACATTTTGAACTATAACTCAGTTATCGATAAATTTATCGAAATATGCCGATGTCCAAGTGAAACATGGGGACTTCACCTTTCGTTTGATACCCATATTGTAGGGATTTTTTTAGGTTTATGGGCAATCATATTTTGACCGATAACTCAGTTATCGATAAATTTATCGAAATATATCGAAGTCCAAATGAAACCTGGGGCCCACATTTTGACCGATAACTCAGTTATCGATAAATTTATCGAAATATGTCGATGTCCAAGTGAGACATGGGGACTTCACCTTTCGTTTGATACCCATATTGTAGGGAATTTTTTAGGCCTTTGGGCCTTCATATTTTGATATGTCGATGTCCAAGATAAATTTATCGATATATGTCGATGTCCAAATGAAACCTGGGGCCCTCCCCTTTCGTTTGATACCCATATTGTAGGGAATTTTTCAGGTTTTTGGGCAATCATATTTTGACCGATAACTCAGTTATCGATAAATCTATCGAAATATATCGAAGTCCAAATGAAACCTGGGGCCTTCCCCTTTCGTTTGATACCCATATTGTAGGGAAATTTTAAGGTTTTCGGGCAACCACATTTTGACCGATAACTCAGTTATCGATCAATTTATAGAAATATGTCGATGTCCAAGTGAAACCTGGGGCCCTCCCCTTTCGTTTGATACCCATATTGTAGGGAATTTTTCAGGTTTTTGGGCAATCATATTTTGACCGATAACTCAGTTATCGATAAATTTATCGAAATATGTCGATGTCCAAAAGAGACCTGGGGCCTTCACCTGTAGTTTGATACCCATATAGTAGTGAATTTTTTAGGTTTTTGGGCAATCATATTTTGACCGATAACTCAGTTATCGATAAATTTATCGAAATATGTCGATGTCCAAATAAAACCTGCGGCCTTCACCTTTCGTCTGATACCCATATTGTAGGGAATTTTTTACGTTTTTGGGCAATCATATTTTGACCGATAACTCAGTTATCGATAAATTTATCGAAAAATATCGAAGTCCAAATGAATCCTGGGGCGTTCCCCTTTCGTTTGATACCCATATTTTAGGGACATTTTACGGTTTTTGGGCCACTGGGGCTAAAACCGAACGAGAGTTACATACATACAAGCAAGCAAGCAAACAAACAAACAAACATACAAGTGAACCTAATAAAAGCGTGGTAAAAAGAAGAAATTGCACTTGATAATATCAATAAGAATTTCCTCATAAAACCAAATAGATTTGCGTATGGTTTTTTTTTCGTTTCCGCCGTCTTGACTACCCCTGAGCCTGAAAACCGTTCATAAAGACAATCTTATTAATTTTATTAGGCATTTTTGGCTCTGTGCAGGTTCTGAAAGGCAATACGAAAAAACTGATGTGTGCTGTAATGCATGTCTAGCAGGATTTTAATTATATGATAATTTGAAATTTGAATGAAAAAAATCGGGCCAGTGGATCGGCTGTTCAGCTTTTACAAAATTTCGAGTGCGAACTTTTTATACATACATATCGTTACACTAATATAGCAAGGCCCTAACTCGTTTTTTATTTTCAATCAAATAGCTCATGGATTTTTATTAATAACTTCTGAACGAAGCTTCACTAAATATTACAGGCATTGATATTTGTGTTTTCGAACAAGCCATCGTTGCTATGGTTTAGTTTAAAGCGGGCTACTCACCTGCCAAGAAATGCCTCAAGAAAAAAGCGAGCATATATTTCTTGTGCCTGGTCAAGAAATTTTGACGTTTACCAAATTTTCCATTTTTTTGCAAATTACTCCTATAAAAATGTACAAAATATGTTTAGCGAAATATGTACTCACCTTTGCCGTGGATCTGCACGTTTACCTCAAGAAATATATACGAGCATATTTATTTCTTGAGGTAAACCTGCATTGCCAACCATCGAAAATTGTAGTATTTTTTCTTATGAGCTGAGTATTGGCTCAAGAAAATCTGACGTGTGAAAACAGTTCTTGACCATTTCTTGAGCGTTTTTTATATGGAGTTTGACATTTCTTGGCAGGTGAGTAGCCCGCTTAAATTCAGTTTTTTCGAGTAATTTTTCGAGCTAAGAACATGTATGAAACGGATTAAAATAACGTTCCGGTTTCGGTTTTGTAACACGATTCGGTTTCGGTTACGGTTTCGTTCTTCAAAATTTATTTCGGTTTCGGTTACGGTTTCGTTCCGGTTTCGGTTTCCTAATAAAAACACGAACGCCAAACAATTTTCAAAACTTAAGTATGTATGTATTGTTTTGTGAAAAAATTGAAAATTTTTAAATGTGGGCGTGGCCTTCTTGCTCCTCTTACTTTGCTTTCTTTTTTTTTTTTTGAAAGTGTATTTTTTTTAATTTCTTAAACAAAACAATTAGAAAACCAAATTTTCGAAGGGTTCAACTTCGAACTTCGAAAGCCCGTAACTTAGTTTTGGAGGCTAACTTCGAAAAACTTAAAAAAAGTTGGTTTGGTCCAATACCCAGCCGGCTGCTGTGCATTGTAATAAATATTATTAACGCTATGCATTGATGAAATTTCTGCTAGAAAAATTTCTAATAGAAAAATATTAGAATGGAAACTAAATGATGCCATCATTCAGCTATATGTAGCTTAATTTCCTCTTTAGGAATTTGATACTGGGGTCAAAACGTGTCTTTCGTAACTTTGCTCGACAATCTTCCAGAGTACCCTTTGGTAAAAGAAAATATGTTCCCATAAAAAGAAAAAAATTCAAAACCGTTTGGAACCGGTTCTGGCATTTGAAACGGTTTCGGTTTCATTCTTTTTTAGATCAAAATAACGGTTTCGGTTTCGGTTTTAGTCCTTGGTTAGGGCCTTTCTATATTAGGGTAACGATATATAGTATAGATCTATATATACAAAAATAAAATAAATTGCAGTTAAATTTTTTTTCTGTGTAATGTTTTAGTAATTTTTCCCTGTGCGTGTGCACATTTTCGAAAATCTGTTTCGTGAACTTGTGTTGCAAAAATCACACATAAAATAGGGGGCCTGGCACCTCCCAAACAAACTTAATTTGCCAACCTGATTATCTCTTAGCAGAATATCTGTGAAAGGATTTAAGGTAGGAAATCGGTATAGAGCTATAGTACATCAAAACCATTTTCGCGCATAAAAGTAGGGGCTATGTGAAAAGGGGACCAGCTAGTATTTTATAAACAGAAGATGTATACATTAGTGCGTCGGTTTATTTTGAAAATATTTTATTTATTTCTCCAACTGCACTGCATCAACAAGTAAATAGCACGCATTCCACTGGGTATGAATATGTATATGCAGACATACATATTCAGCTTTTTTTAAGATAAGGATTAGCCATTCTTCCAAATCACTGCGAACACTTGCTTGATAAAAAGATGAATGGGGCTATGGAACAAATGAAATAAATTGTGTACCTGTGTTTGGTACATAACAATATAATGAAATATGCATTCATATGGTTGAAAAATGTTTATCTATAGGAATGTTTATATTTTTAAAATTTAGAACGTCGTCACGTCATTCCATTTGATGTCACTGAAACCATTTGGAACAGCAAAACAGCCAGACTGTAAACACAAGATATGCAGTATGGTAAAATAAAGCGGATGCTACGCATTCAAACGACACACATACGGCATAAGTTGATAGCACTATATTGTATCGCGTCAATATTCGACCCGCTTCCCTCCCCCTTTATCCTTATACAAATTTGCTTTAAAAGCATTTTTGGGCTACGCTGCGTATGAGTAACAAATCCATGTTTAAAGGTAGTTTGTTTTATGTTTTTTATTTAAGTTTAAAAATGCGAAAATATTACACGGAACTTCAGAATAATACCTATTATAAATGCATTTAGCAATTGACTTCTAAGCATATAGCCCGTCGTCCTGTTAGACACATTTTGAATGCCTTATTAAATAACATAGCCTAAAGATAACCAGCCAACTTTGAAAAATATCTAAATTTCTGTGCCATTTATCTTTAATTTTTTATTTCGAGATTTTTTATGATTCGAATGACAGAACGTATTCAAGCCAGGGTTGCCACTTATTTGGGTCGCTTCCTGCCAAACCGTCACATGGTTGGAGTCCAGACCGTTTGAATGAATTTTGGTGGGAAGTTGAAAACATTTTTTTTTCAAAAGTCATGCAAATTCAAAAATTCACTTTTTTCCTGTTTTGAAAGTTTATTGTTTTAATATTTCGAAAACTATAGTTTTTTAAAAAACGTTTGCCACATTCATGGGAAGCTTAGAGGTATACAACAAAAATTGATATAAAAAATTTAATATACAGTATTAGAAATTATTCAGTAGAACGAAAAAACCAATTTTAGTGAAAGCTACACTCAATTTTCAAAATTTTTCATTTATATTGAAATTAGTTTAATTGGACTTACCAGGGCCTGGACTCTCTAACTGTGAGTTTTGAAATTTGCACTTTTTCACCATTTAAAATATATGGGAAAAATGTACGTTTCAAAACTCACAGTTAGAGAATCCAGGTCCAAGTTCATTTTCAGTAATTTTTTTTAATTTCTTACAGCACTAGGAATCTCCAACCTTTTTAAAACTATGAAAAAGTGGTTTTGAGTGAAAAAGGTGGCGTATCCAGGAAGGGGTCGAGGAGACATTTTAAATGGCAAACTGCGTGGCAAACAAACTGTAGACGAAAATTATCTACGGATATTACCGTTTGCCTCAAAATCTTCGACCTTCAATAAATTGTTTGTTTACTTTTCCGATTGGTTAAAAGTCCTCAACATTTTCAAAAAATATAATAATGTTAGTCGCAGTGATGCCAACTAATCTCCGCTAAATTTACCACAAAAATGGAAAAAATTCTTTCAGTTTCCCACATATTAATGAAAAATCCCACGAAATTTCCACAGAATTTAAATCACTTATTATTGGGGGTATTGTGTTTCAACTGCTGAGTGGAAGATCACCCTGATTCAAAATATTTTTCAAAAACGCCCTATCTCACAATTTGTATAAAGAACGCTCTATTTCAGAATTTTTTCAACGACGCCCCACCTCATTTTGAGTTTGAAAAACGCCCTATCAGCCTAACCTAGTATAAACGTCAAATTTGTCTCATGCACATACAACTTATATGGGAGCAGGCGAATTTGAGCGCACTGCGTAAAAACCTAGCTTGATTTCCAATTTTTGTTAGGCATGACCAAGGCATGACATTTCGATTTGACGGCAAATATACAATATTTCGGTTACAAGGAAAAAAAAAAGTCGCAATTGTCGTGTGGATAACGCACGCGTTTATACTAGGTTAGGCTGTATCTCAATGAATATTCAATATATTTTCAGCTGAGGTGAGGAGTTTTTCAATCAAATTTTGAAATAGGACGTTATTGAAAAAATTCTGAGATATGGCGTTTTTAGCCGAATTTTGAAAAAGAGTGTTATTGTAAAATTCTTAGATAGCACGTTTTTGAAAAAATTTTAAAATCTACTCAGCAATCGATTTGTGATTTTACGCTCAGCCTGGCCACTACATTTTTATACCCAGCGTACTAGTACTTGTACAAGGGCATTATAATTTTGTCCACATAACGGTACTACGTAACAGCACGAAATAATCGGGATAGATATAAAGTTCCATATATGAAAGTTCTTAGGTTAAAAAGAAAGTTCATTAAGGCATGTCCGTTCGTCTGTCCGTCTGTCCGTGTTCACGATAACTTGAGTACAAATTGAGATATTTGCATGAAATTTTGTATACAGGTTAATTTCTGGCCAAGGTAGGTTGGTATTGAAAATGGGCGAAATCGGATGATAACCACGCCCCATTTTTTCGATATCGAAAATTTCGAAAATCACATAAATTGACATATCTCGGTAGCTGAAATGGCTAAAATGATATAATTTTATAGGTGAATCCCCGTGGCACTGCCCACTTTTAATGGTGGCGTTTTTGAAAATTCGACTGGTCGTAAATTTTAAACTAATTACGGTAGAACGATGAAATTTGGCACAAAGCATACTAGTATCGTTGGGAGTATGCCTGATTAAATTCGATAAAATCGTCCTCCAACCATGCCCACTTTCGATATCGAAAACTTCGAAAATCACCTAAATTGACATAATTCGGTATCGGAAATGGCTAAAATGTTTGGTAGGATGAACCGCCTAGTCATTTTATTATGATTTTTGATAAATTTTTAAAAGTAGGCGTGGCATCGCCCCACTGATTACGGTAGAAAGATGAAATTTGGTACAAGGTATACTAGAATAATAGGGAGTATACCTGATGTAATTGGACGAAATCGCTCCCAACCACACCCACTTCCGAAATGGATTATTTCGAAAATCATATGGTATTTAGTGTTCGCTTTACCCGAACTTAGACTTCCTTACTTGTTTAGGTTAAAATCTCATCGTTTATACGTAGGCAGTTCTCCAATCAGACTTAAAAATCTCCACTTTTACCCTTTTACAAAATTTTTCGGTGAAATATCGCTCAAATGGGGAAATTTTCCACGATCTGGCACCACTTGTTTGTCGAGAGCTTTATTTTTACCGCCATTACTTCTATTATTTTGTGGACAACTGTAAACCCACATACCTATGTATATGCTAATATTGGTCTGATTTACATATCAACAAAGTAGTTAAAAATAATTTTGTTTTACCTCTTTGCAGCGCAAGTTAGCGACCGAAAACTCGTTCACACAATCACCACCGGCATTTTTGTTTATTTTTTGCCACTTTTTCGTTATTGTTTTGGTTTTTTTTTTTTTTTACTACACTTGGTATGTATTTCCGATTTTTGCACTTTTTGTTTATAATTCACGTTTTCAATCTTTTTTTCAACAATTTTTTTGCTATTTAGATTATCGTTTAGTACGCTTTTGGTGTCGTAGTGGCTCACTTGACAATTTTTTTGAAATTAACTGGCAATTCTTGGTAGCATTTAGCTAAAAGTGACCACAAACTGAAGGCCAATAATGTGTCGGTTACCTAGTGAAAATTTGTTTACTTTTCGAGCAGCCTTATTTTTATTAATCTTTAGTTTTGCTGATCATGCACATTTTTTTCTTTTACACATAAACTAGTAAATATAACAGGAAATTAGTTCAAACTGTTGTGTTAATGTACAAATTAATTTTTTTTTTCTCTCAACTGTTTTAACAATTGAATATTTAACCGACGGCTTTAAAATCACACGAGCTCAACAACCAAGAGCCAACTTTGATGAATCGACGCCTCGTCTTCACTTTCGTTCTTTAACTAGAACCGGAACGCCGACAACACGACTTGAACTTCTTTGTACCTTTGTACTTGCAACTCGTTGTAGTGGTTAAGAACTTGCAGCACTTGCAACTTGATTTTAGTACAAAACGCACACAGAACGTCTAAGGAGTACTAAACACGCACCTCACACTCTTGCATACAAGCACACTAGTATGTATGTATTAAATTTGTATTTAGCACTCTGCACGGCACCCAAAAAATAATTATTTTTTATATGCACTCACCCTTCTAGATTTTATAGGCTTACGGAAGACAAATATTTTTTTTATAAACACCAGCGCAGAGTAGGTAAAACTGAATTTAATTTAAATTTGAAAACTAATTTCTTGTTGGAATCGACGCGTTGGCTATTCTTAGTTCGAGATACGACACACCGAAAACTTTCGATTAATTCGATATTTTTTTTTATATTTTTATTACGTTATTAACGTCGCGGATCTCGTAAATACGTTTTCTGCTCAATTAACCGTTAAAGTTGTAATAAAGCTCACACACAGTAACGGGAGAGTTCCAGCTGGTATGGCCACCGAACAACAACTGACATGACATCAAGCACTCTGTTAAAGTTTGCCACTGCCCCGCCGCTATCATCGCATTTGTTGTCTCTTCATGGTTTTTTGACTTTTGCCTATCTTACAGTATTCTGTTTGTATGCTGCCTCATGCAGCCGGCAGCTGTTTTGGCCATTCGTTTTCTATTCGTTATTCGTTTCATGCGGTGAGTACGTGCCTCCCCTTTACACCTACAGTAAATCGCATGCCCTGCTCTACAACTTTGGCGTACATAAATAAACTTTTGAATTGTTTATTTGCTGTTGGTTTGTTTGTTGCTGGTACAGAGC
Organism: Campiglossa producta; assembly: GCA_964058755.1. Lineage (NCBI taxonomy): Eukaryota > Metazoa > Arthropoda > Insecta > Diptera > Tephritidae > Campiglossa > Campiglossa producta. The sequence goes on from CAXKVI010000002.1 coordinate 46,873,038, forward strand.
AACTGAGTGATTTGTGTTCAGCGGAATATCGTTGTAGTATGTGTATAAAGAACTTGTTTATAAAATGGAGAACCTGTTTCCTTTTTGTATTCAAATGCATATTTTACCATAACGAAGAATCGCCGCTACATGCTATGGAAAATATAGTCGTTGTATCACCCTGTGTGGCTGGTGTCTGTTCTATAGTATCTATGAGATACATTTTTTCCTTTGTGGCAACTTCTGCTCTCTCGGAACGCTATGAAGTCAACCAATCGGCACGCTGGAAAACAACGTGCTTTTGTGTTGCAACCGTTGCATGTCTCTCTGTTTTGAACTCTATTTTAGGCTTTAGGGTTACCAAGAAAATTTGAATTTTGATTGAGAGCAAAATTTGAGAAAATGGATGATGATGCAACGGAAATTATTCAACGGAAATAGACTTTCAGGCGTAGGCGATTTTCTCCACGATGTTTAGCTGTGCAAATCAAATACAAGGTGAAATTCTAGGACATAGCTAACATTGCACAAATTGTAATAGTTGCACCGAGCAGAATTCATGTGTGTTGCCACTTATTGCGGTTTAAAGGGTTGCCAATTTTCTTTTTAAATAGAGCTAGATATGCCAATATGGTTATCAAATGAAAGGTATTTTAGACCGTATTCCAAATAAGATAATTACAAACAGGGTTGGCACTTAGGGTTGCCACCTAACCGCAATTTACTACTACCGATCTCTGAACAAACCACCCTCTGGAGAGAAAACCGATTTTAGATTCGGATTCAGCACACCCAAAATCTTTAGGAACCGGTAAAACCACCTCTGGGATTTGATGGCTGTCGTACAGTGTTATTTGTAAAATGATATTTGTGACGACAAAAACTTTTGTAGCCCATGGCATTAAGACTTATTTTTTTATTCTCAAGAAAATTACTTTTGCGTTGGAATTTAATTAGAAGAATCGATCTTGATCGGAGTTTTCTTAAAATTCAATAATTTGTAGCTGTAAAATCTCCAAACTAAAATATCAAATGCGCCGTTTTCAAAATGTCGCATGCGCCGTTTTGCAGAATCACCGACGATATGCTTTATAGTCAATAAAAACAATAAATTTTATTAAATTCATTAATGAAAAACTGTATTACGTGCAGTAAGTTCTATAAATCGATGTTGAAACAGAAATGTAATGCTAAAGTTTGTTTCCTAAGTCTTTTGTTTCCGATAAGCCAACCTTCTACCGAAGCGGTTTCTTTTCTTCCTCTTAATGGACTGGCAAAACACTGTTGGAAATTAAGAATGCAAAGTGACTGGTTGATGTCCTCGTAAACGCAAAGGCTGACATCACCGCCCTGCAGGAAATGCGATGGACGGGACAAGGAAAGACAACCATCGGACCTTGTGTCGTATACTATAGTGGCCAGACACGCGGCAAAGCGTGTGGTGTAGGATTCGTGGTGGGAGAGAGACTTCGCCGCCAAGTACTAGCGTTCACTCCTGTGAACGAACGTCTCGCTGCGATCCGCATCAAGGCGATGTTTTTCAACGGCGGCCGCCGTGGTGTAGCGGTTAAGTGTTCGGCCTTCTACACCAACTCGTGTCGGTTCGATGCCCGGCAAAAGTAACATCAAAAATTATTTAGAAAAAGAATTTTTCTAAACGGGGTCGCCCCTCGGCAGTAGTTTGGCAAACTCTCCGGGTGTATTTCTGCCATGAGAAGCTTCTCAGCAAAAAATTCATTTGCTTTGCAAGTGCCGTTCGGAGTCGGCAAAAAACTGTAGGTCCCGCCAACTTGTAGGAAAAACTCAAAAGCAACACACCACAAGTTGGAAAGAGAAGCTCGGCTAAAAATCTCGTTAGAGGTTATGATGACCTGTTGGTATATCGCCGCCATTAGTTTTTTTGTTTTTTTTTTTTTTTATTTATCTGCGCATATGCGCCGACTGAGGAGACGGGCGACGCAGAGAAGGACTCCTTTTACGATAAACTTGAACATACTTATGATCGCTGCCCCCAACATGATATCAAAATCGTGATCGGCGACTTTAATGCCAAGGTGGGCAAGGAAGGAGTCTTTGGTCCTACAGTTGGAAAATTTAGTCTCCACGATATAACATCAGCCAACGGCACTAGGTTGATTGACTTCGCCTCTGCTCGCAATATGGTCATCAGTAGTACTAGGTTCCAGCATAAACGAACACACCAAGCCTCCTGGCTGTCCCCTGATCAAAGATCAAGAAACCAGATTGATCATTTCATGATTGACGGCAGACATAGCTCCACCGTTCTGGACGTGCGTACACTGCGTGGTCCCAAAATTGACTCTGACCATTATCTTGTCGCAGCCAAGATACGCACACGCCTCTGTGCAACGAAGAAAGTGCGCACAGTAACGGAAGGAAAGTTTGACGTCGAGAAGCTGCGCATGACACAGACAGCTGATAATTTCACAACTCGACTCTCACACCTGCTAGCAGAGGGCAATCCTCGACCTAACGATGTAACCGAGCAATGGAAGCATATCTCTCACTCATTGCGTACCGCCGCTGAGGCCACTATAGGGTTCCAGCGAGCCCTCAAGAACAACTGGTACGATGAGGAATGCAAAACTGCCTCGAAAAAAAGGACGCTGCCTACAAGGAGACGTTGCGAACGGGCGCAACCCGCAGTGTATGTCAACAATATCGTGAGGCAAAGAAGGAAGAGAGACGCCTTTTCAGAAAAAAGAAAAGCGAGGCCGAAAGGCGTGAGTGTGAGAAGCTTGAGATGCTGGCTGACCGGGGCAAGCTCCTGTAAGGACAATAATGGCGGCCTGGTAACCGACGTACAAAGTGTACTTAAATTATGGAGGGAGCACTTCTCCTCACTGCTAAATTGCGAGGGAAACGTCGAACCCGATACCCCAATCCTTGACGATGGAAAAGTCGTCCAACCACCTGACTATGATGAAGTGAGGATAGCTATATCCCGGCTCAAAAACAACAAAGCGCCTGGAAAAGACGGACTACCCGCCGAGCTGTTCAAACACGGAGGCGAAGAGCTGGTAAAAAGCATGCATCAGCTCTTATGCAGAATATGGTCAGACGAGTGCATGCCTCCGGATTGGAATTTAAGTGTGCTTTGCCCAATCCACAAGAAAGGCGATCCCGCTAACCGCACCAACTACCGCGGAATCAGCCTTCTTAATATCGCATATAAGGTTCTTTCTAGCGTGTTGTGTGAAAGGCTGAATCCCATCGTAGACCAACTGATTGGACCTTATCAGTGTGGCTTTAGACCTGGTAAGTCTACCATCGACCAGATTTTCACGATACGCCAAATCCTGGAGAAGACCCATGATAAAAGAATCGACACAAACCATCTCTTTGTCGATTTCAAAGCCGCTTTTGACAGCGCAAAAAGGAGTTGTCTGTATGCCGCCATGTCTGAATTTGACTTCCCTGCAAAGCTTATACGGCTTTGCCAAATGACGTTGAGCAATACGAACAGCTCCGTCAGAATCGGGAAGGACCTCTCTGAGCCATTTGAAACCAAACGAGGCTTCAGACAGGGCGACTCCCTTTCGTGCGATTTGTTCAATCTGATGCTGGAGAAGATAATTCGAGCAGCAGAGCTAAACCGCAATGGTACAATCTTTTACAAGAGCGTGCAATTGCTAGCGTATGCCGATGATATAAATATCATTGGCCTTAACAACCGCGCCGTAAGCGCTGCCTTCTCTGGACTGTATAAGGAAGCGAAAAAAGTGGGTCTTGCCGTGAACGAGGACAAGACGAAGTATTTGCTGTCATCAAAGAAAGAATCGGCGCACCTGCGCCTTGGCAGCCATGTCACTGTTGATAGTTACAAATTTGAAACTGTGGGGACTTCGTCTATTTGTGAACCAGCATTAACACCGAAAATAATATCAGTCTAGAAATCCAGCGGAGAATCACTCTTGCCAACAAGTGCTACTTTGGACTGAGTAGGCAATTGAGAAGTAAAGTCCTCTCTCGAAGAACAAAGATCACGCTCTATAAGTCTCTTATCATACCTGTCCTGATGTATGGCTCAGATCCATGGACAATGTCAAGAGAAGATGAGATGGCCCTTGGAGTATTTGAGAGAAAAGTTCTACCGGAGATTTATGGCCCTTCCCGTGATGCCAACGGCGAGTATCGAAGGAAATTTAACGATGAGCTGTACGAGCTCTACGCAGATCTGACCATATTTCAGCGAATTAAAGCCCAAAGACTCCGCTGGCTGGGCTATGTTATGCGAATGGACAAAGAAGCTCCAGCACAGAAGGTTTTCCTTTCGTCGCCTGAATTCGGCAGCAGAGGAAGGGGGAGGCCTCGACTGAGATGAAAACAACAGGTGGAGGATGACTTGAACTCCCTTGGGGTTTCCAATTGGCGTCAGTTATCGCTAAAAAAGAATGACTGGCGTGCTTTGATATGCAACGGCCAAAATCGCTTAGGCGGTTAAGCGCCAATAAATGATGATGAAAGTAAAAGTGCAGGTGGAAAGTGCAAGACCGGGCATAAATACCCATGACTTGTAAATAGTATATGCAGATACTAGAATATATAAAAGTAAAATAAATAAATAAACTAAGACGCGTTACCTATGCAGGTATGGATATAAATTTTATTGAATTCAATTATGAAAAACTGTATTACGTGCATTAAGTTATGTAAATCGATGTTAAAACAGAAATTTGGTGCTAAAGTTTGTTTCTTAAGTCTTTCGTTTGGCATTTTAAGGTATTTCTCAGCTTTTTCTTAATCGGTAATCAAAACCCTTTAGGAAATTAATAAAAACACGAAAAACAGTATATACCCAGCCGCAGTTTATGGTGAATGCAGGTACTACAATATAAAGAATATTTGTAAATATCCGCCAAATATGTCAATTCACCCTAAGAGTTTTGGTATTCAGAACTTCATAACTAACTCGAAAAAATTTCATTCACATTCGAGAACAAGGGTTTTAAAGAATGAGTTAATTTGGTTTTGTGTTTTTCCGACAGGGTGGATACTATGTAGATGTATATCGGAAAGATTTTTCGTCATCCCTTGTTTGGTAACAAACCGGTTTCGGCGATCCGCCATCTTCAGTGTTTGATTCCGTTCTGATTTATGTATATCTCTTGTCACGTATTTATAGTCTGGATGCTGTATCACGTTACGAATGTTTCCGAATGGGTACCTGTAAAAAGGGTTTGCTTTTACGTTAGTTAATTGGTGTGTTTAAAGCAAGGTATGTAACCGATTAAAATAACGTTCCGGTTTCGGTTTTGTAACACGATTCGGTTTCGGTTCCGGTTTTGTAACACGATTCGGTTTCGGTTCCGGTTTTGTAACACGATTCGGTTTCGGTTCCGGTTTCGTTCTTCAAAATTTATTTCGGTTTCGGTTACGGTTTCGTTCCGGTTTCGGTTTCCAAATAAAAACACGAACGCCCAAAAATTTTACAAAACTTAAGTATGTAGCTGCAAAATAGGTCTGAATTTTTAAAGATTTTTCCACTGTACTACAAAATCCACTTTTTTCTGGGGATTGGACTAAATCCAAATTTGTTAAGAGATTAAGAGATAAGTATTTTTTCTTAAAGGCGTTCCCGGAATTTCGAAGTAAGCCTCCAAAAATTAGTTACGGGCTTTCGAAGTTCGAAGTTGGATCTTTCCAAAATTTCGGTTTTTAGTCGTTTTGTTGAATTGAAAAGGGTTAAATGTGGGCGTGGCCTTCTTGCTCCTCTTATTTGATTGGTGCACTTTCTTTTTATTTGAAAGTGTATTTTTTTAGTTTTTTAAACAAAACAATTAGAAAACCAAATTTTCGAAGGGTTCAACTTCGAACTTCGAAAGCCCGTAACTTAGTTTTGGAGGCTAACTTCGCAAAACTTAAAAAAGTTGGTTTGGTCCAATAATTTAAAAAAAATTGACTACTTTTTCTAATAGAAAAATGAAGACATGCATGGATGAAGGGGGGTATGTCGCATTCTCACTCAATTTCTGTTTTTGGCATTGGTGAATAGTTTTTATGCAGATCTATATTTCTGTCTTATCAGAACCTGCCTATCATCAAAATTGTAGAAGATAATTCATGGATGAAGGGGGTATGTACACAACTTTTCAATATGAATTGTGGAAGAAGGGGGTATGTTCCGTTTTTTTTCATATAAAACACTAAATATAAACTTATGCTTTTTATTGCATATTATGCAAAGTTTTTTATGGCTTTGCATAATTTTTTTGTCAGTTTTCGATAAAGATTCTAAAAAACCTCAAATGTTTTAGCAAAACTTTAAGGCCGATTTTCTCATTTCACTCAAAATGCGACATACCCCCTTCATCCATGCATGTCTTCAAATATTAGAATGAAAACTAAATGAAACAAATCGTCAAAATATATGATGCGAGCCACTAAACACATTTTTCTCGGATCTCGTAAATTTTTTTCGATGTCATCATTCAGCTATATGTAGCTAAATTTCCTCTTTAGGAATTTGATACTGAGGTCGAAACGTGTCTTTAGTAACATTGCTCGACAATATTCCATGAAAGCTTTCCTGTAGTAGAATTTCAGTACGCTATTTTAACAAGAGTTGTGATTGTTACGTTGACTTAACAACAATTTTATCGATTTCGCTATTCAATACAAGTTTATTTGACAACATTTGTTATCGAAATGTCAGCTGTTATTGTTAACGCGAAATAATTGTCGACCTCTAATTTGGTGTTGTTTGTTAGAACAACCAATATGTACCTTTCTTATATATTTTATCAGAGACACTGCTATGTTTTGCTATGTGTTATCTGAGACAATCACCTTTCGTTTCTATGCTTAGCTAAGAATCAGCTACTTTTTGCTATAATTCACCTGAGACAGTCACCTATTGTGCTATAATTCACCTGAGACAATCGCCTATTGTTAATTGTTAAGGAAGAGCTACTGAATCACCGAATCGATAGTGCAAACAACGAAATTGTTAAGCTAACAACCCGTTTCATAGTATTGTTTAAAGTTACTGAATTCCACTACAGAGTACCCTTTGGTAAAAGAAAATATATTCCCATAAAAATAAAAAAGGCATAAAAAAATTCAAAACCGTTTGGAACCGGTTCCGACTTTTGAAACGGTTTCGGTTTCGTTCTTTTTCAGATCAAAATAACGGTTACGGTTTCGGTTTTGAAAAATGAAACGGTTTTAATCGGTTGCGGTTACAGTTTCGGTTTCGGTTTCAGTTCTTGGTTTTAAGGTTGTTTTCGACGCTCGTTAGTCAGGTAAAAGTCGGTAAATGTTCGGTTTTTTGTAAATTAATTTTAGCGGTTCAAATATTGCGACAGAAACGGTTTTTGTTTGTTCGTTTATTATTCTCCCGTAAAATGTCTTTAGTTTGTATATTTCCAAGTTTGTGAAGAGTTCTGGCTGTGTTTTTGATGTTGGCTGGGGTGCATTTGTTTTCGAACATGTGATTTGCATAGTTCAATTCTGGTGTAATGGTGGGTTTCCGTGCTTTCTTGTTGTAGTCCCTTATTTTTGTAGCTGTGTTGGCACTCGCAGGTTAGCTTGTAGATCCCATTTTCGGTAAACGGATCCTCCGAGTTAGTGTTGGTTCTTAGTTTTTGTCCTACGTTGTTCGATGTTCTGAACGCTGTGTTGATGTTGTGTTTTTTGAAAACGTTTGCAACTTTGTATGTCGTGTTTCCAGTGTATGTCATCGCCTTCCAGATCTTGGATTTTTCATCTGCGTTGTTTCTTTCCTGCGATCTATGCTTCCTCCGGAGTTTGTCCACTAGGGTTTTTTGTATCAGTTGCACGTTGCTATGTTGTATATGGTGGTAAGCTCCTTCCTGTATGATTCCTGGGTGAGGGGTGCTCTTTGAAGTCTGTCCACTAGGTGCCTCAAAGCTGCATTCTTGTGCTGCTGAGGATGGTTTGATGTAGCATGAATTCTGTGGTCATAAGCAATAACAGCCTAAGTCGACTTAAGAAATTAGACCAGTTGAAATTTTTGCTGGCGAATTTTTGTAACAAAACTGTTTTATAACTAATTGGATTTAATTGTTTGTCAAGAAAGTAAAAAAAAAACCAATGAAAGTCTTGAAAAATGTCTCGATGTTGCTATTCAAAATCACCAGCAAAAATTTCAACTGGTCTAATTTCTTAAGCCGACTTAGGCTGTTATTGCTTATGCTTTCTTATTTTGGTATTCGGCTTCGGACGAGTATAGGGTTATGCCGAATATTCGGCTACGGCTTCGGTTTAAAATGCCATTTTCGGTCGGACACTACATTCTAGTGATCTTGGATGAAGCGATTTCATAGCGAATATGTATGATCACTTTGATATGGAACTTTTATAATGGATTTTAGAAAGTTTATGGCACAGTGTATGGGTGTTATTAGTTGTGCACCGTCTTGCTTGCTAGCATCAGTTTTGATGAAACTGGTTTTATAAAGTCAAGGTACTCAGACTCCATCAGGGCCGGCTTTAGAAGTGATCTTTTCAGAATGTTTCGTCGCATTCTTTGGACCTTTGAAATCCTCATTTTCTCTGATGCTTTGCATAGTGCACAAAGCTTGCAATGACATCTCCTAAGCTCACCCACTTGTTTTGTAATACTGACCACGATCAAGCCTCGGACCTACTTTGATGCCAAACTGCAACTTTTTAAATCTAAATGAGCCCTGGCCTATAGAGAATGTCACAATATCTCTTGGAGGCAGCTTTTAATCACGATTTCGCTCACCTTGAATAAATTCAAAAACTCACAATGTTAATAAAACTCGAAAAAACTGACTGCCTCTCCCGCATACTTCTACGGCATTTTAAACTTTTAACAGCCCTTCTCCCGGTGAGTGGTGGGTATTAAATTTGAGAGCGTGATAGTATGCGTATCTTAAAAATTTTCTATTTTTGAGTTGGCGTCTTTTAAATCTAGGTGTGTGATTGTATGAAATCCGGATTTACGATCTGGACACGAGGAAAAAAAACGAATAAAAAGATCCTGTGAAAAAGTGTTGTATGATGAGTGCTAATTTGGTAGGTTTTCAGCTGGGTTTTGGTAGGAAAAAAAATTTCAAAGTGGCAACCCTGTACACATGCTTTATACATTTTTATTACAGCTCCTGGCAATTGATCAAGCATTCGTCCGGTTTGATGACATTCGGGTGTCTTCGTAATGATTACCCGTAGATGTGTGAGTGTCAGCTGCTTGAAGCTTGCCAAAATCTCGATTCGCTTTAATACTATGTACACACTAGCGTGTTTTCGAGCTCATTCTGGTTTTCGAGGCAAAACTTGCTGAAAACGGATGTTTTCGCCATCCAAAATTTTCAACCGAAAACCTGCGAAAACATCATGTTTTATCCCAAAACATCAACGAAAACCTTTCACAATCAGTGTCGGCTCTAAATTTTATCGGTAATAATCGAAAAACATACTGTCACATATCTGATATATCAAATGTTTTCATTTTGAATTTCGTCGCCCGAATTTATAAAAAATCAAAATGAAAATGTTTGTGCTATAAAGTAAATTTGAAATAAGTACGCTGACAGTAAAACTTAAAATAAGTACATAAAATATAATATGTACGTTCACAAAATTTTAATTATTTTTTCTCACAAATCACAATTTCTAGAACAGCTGATTACTGTCAAGTGAAAACAAGAATAGCAGGTATGAACGCACCTGTTTTATGTGAGATGTTTTACACGAAAACAAGGTGTTTTCGCTTCAGTGTGAACATGATCTAAGTTCCACAAACTTTGTATGAAAGTGGAACCTGCAAAGTTTTATGTAATTGGGGATTTAGTTCTCAACTTGAGATCTAACGTAACTCAAGCCAAAATATTTGCTGGGTAGTAAATGCGTTTTTCTTCAGAACCGTTTTTTCATACATATGTATAAACAAGGTATATATAGCTACGTTTACACTGCACCAAATGCGTTACTTTTAGCCAAGTTTTTTCGAGACTGTTCATCCGCAGATTGAATTTGATCACCAAATTAGGTCAAATTAAATTAAATTCATCTAATTTGGCAAACAAATTTATTCTGCGGACAGACATTCTCGAAATAACTTCGCCAAATGCGACGCATTTGGTGCAGTGTAAATGTATCATAACACAGACTTTTACTTGTTTGCGCAAACATTTATGTTGAGACTCCTGTACGCTGGGAAAAAGCAATTGCTTATTTGGTATAAATAGAAGTCAATATGTATATTCATGATTTTACTTAAAACGTAAAACTTAACGATTTTTCCTCTCCTAAAATAATTTTTTACACCCCATAAAATTTGCAACACAACATCTGAAATGCCGGAAAACGATTGAGTGCAACCCCAAGTACCCTGTAAAAATCGTTGGATTATGTGTTCCAATTTTCCAATTGGAGTACTCCAATAGTAATCCTTTGTATACCTCATCGGACCACCTTCAAGTAGGTGTAGGTACTCCATGGAGTAGCAGAAACAAAGGGAAGGTTGGAGTAGGTGGTCCAGTCCTAGGACATCGCAATGTTAATTGGACCACAATTTTTATATGAAAATAGAGTACTCTCAATTTTTACGGGGTACTCTTCGGGGGTGAATATAGCGACGTTGTTCACCACAGTGCAAATACTGGTTATATTGTGGTCAAAATTCTGACATTAATATTCACCATGATAACTATCAGAATTTACCTTCTAAAAATTTACGATTTTCGATCAATTGGCACACAGCCTTGGAAGAAAATAATTAAAAAATTTTCGACTGGTTATAAAGTGTAATAATAGTACATTTACACCGCACCAAATTTGGCGAATTCAAAGGAGCAAATAATTACAAAATTTTCGACTGGTTATAAAGTGTAATAATAGTACACTTACACCGCACCAAATTTGGCGAATTCAAATGAGCAGCTTCATCATCCCTTCAAGAATCTTTTACCAGGACAAAAGCCACCGAAAGAAAATGCTTTACCCTGATGATTTAAACCCCTACAGAGTGATAATAAAAGAAGAGTCAAGATGGCTTCTGTCTTTTCCTGATAGAATTCGCCCATTTTCTTAAACAAAAAGTAGTTGAAATTGTTATTTACAGCTCTATTTAGTGCAAAAGTTATCACACGTCAAGGCAAAATACAAAGAAATTCCATACTTGGTAAATGAGATTTGTGTGGAAAATAACGCCAAATTTGCAATTTTTCCCCAAGTTAGCCAAATTTGGTACGGTGTAAATGTACTATAGGTATGCCGTTAACTTCTATAATCGACCACTGCTTTACCGACTTTGAATATTTTACATTCCACATCCCACATTTTGAAATGTCAACATTGGCATAAACGTCAAAATCGACAACCACATCCTTCTTTCATTTTCCGATTATTGAGCCGAATGTACGTAAAAAATTCAAGCTGAATTTAATTTGTGAATTATAGTATTTATCATTAATAATTTTGCAAAATATTAATGAATTAGCAACTTGAGTATTGAACCCTCATGTTAAATTAATTGTATTTCGTGAAATCTTCAAGATGTTTGTTATATTCTACGATTGGTTGGTTAACCTAATTTTTCTCTATATTCCAGCAATCGGTTGAAGTGCTGAAAAATGGTCAACGGACGCATACCGTCGGTCTTCCACAAGACTTATGTGACACCACGTCGCCCCTATGAAAAGGCGCGTTTGGATCAAGAGTTGAAAATTATTGGCGAATATGGTCTACGCAACAAGCGTGAAGTATGGCGCGTAAAGTACGCATTGGCCAAAATCCGTAAAGCTGCTCGTGAATTGTTGACCCTTGACGAGAAAGATGAAAAGAGATTGTTCCAAGGTAAGAAATGAGGGATATAGACGGTATTTGTTTCCTTTAGGGGTCAACTGCTAATAAATTAGCTTAAATTATGCGAGATAGCTCAGCGCTTTTTTAATTTTTTGTTTTAGTGAAAAGTTATCGTCAAAAAACCGAAAATGACGGGGGTCCGATGACGAAATTCGGGCGGTATACATGGTAGAGAAGCTAAATATTAAAAGCGCTTCCGGATTCGTAATCCTGGGGCCAAACCCCGTCTTTTACGTTATCTCCCATAATTTTAGCTAATTTATCAGCAGTTGACCCCTACAGGAAACAAATTCCATATAAACGTACATTGCATATTAATTTGATGAGTAATATTTGTAAATATTTCTGACACTTCTTGTCTGAAAACCTCTTGACGATTTATTATATTTAACTGAGATAGATTACTACAGAATTAGTTACAATTTATTTATAGAATTGCGCTAAATAAATTTGTATATATGTTTACAGGTAATGCCTTGTTACGTCGTTTAGTGCGTATTGGTGTACTGGACGAGTCGCGCATGAAGCTCGATTACGTGTTGGGTCTTAAAATTGAAGATTTCTTGGAGCGTCGCCTGCAGACACAAGTCTTCAAATTGGGATTGGCCAAGTCTATCCATCATGCACGTGTATTGATTCGTCAAAGGCATATTCGGTAAATATCTGCGATAATGCGCAACTGCGCCTGAATGGAATCTGAAGAGTTCAAAAAGATATGTTCAGTAAGACCACTTGTGAGTCGAACAGCAAGTCTGTACCGGCTCTCAACGTCTTTCTAATTTAGTTTGCTCGATATATATGTATGTAACATAAATAAATAGCAACCTAACAAAGCGTAAGTAATGCAACTGAACGATTAGATTTTCCCAAGTTTTACAATTAGTACTTATGTTGAAATAATTGTTATTAATCTAATAGAACTTTCTTTTATTTCTTTACAAATAGCGTACGCAGACAAGTGGTGAACATCCCATCCTTTGTGGTGCGTTTGGACTCACAAAAACACATTGATTTCTCATTGAAATCGCCCTTCGGTGGTGGCCGCCCTGGTCGCGTGAAGAGGAAGAACATGAAGAAGAACCAAGGTGGTGGCGGTGGTGCTGCTGAAGAAGAGGAAGATTAAACTATTCGCAGTTATAAAAGACTACACAAATGCAATTAGTAATGTGTAAAAAAAACTGAATAAAAAACAGTTTATACATTTAAAAGGTATTGAAATCTTTATTTGGACACAAGAGCCGGCTTTATACGGATCGGTTTTTGCCACCCTACCATGTAAATAGCAATTCGATAGATGGATGATTTTGATATTTGAACACATAAATACAGTTCGATCGAAATTCTATTTATTAAGGGTTTCATTATGTATGACGGACGATTCATCGACTCACAATATCTCCTACCCATTGTATTTTCTTTCATTTTTTTTTTTATGACAAATAAAAGACGAAAATATTTAAATAAAAATGATAGAACGATGGCTAGGCGATTTTCTGAGCAGACGAATCGTTCGTCATACATCGAGCCGTGTAAGTCAGCCTTTACACGCACATATATATCCCAGCAAACGGAGTCCTAATTCTGAGCGTTTACACTTTATGAATCCGGAATGAATGTATTTCCCTTCCTGGAATGGTCGTCCGATACCCTGAAAAAAATTGAGAGCACTTATTTCCTATCCTTTTTCATATAAAAATTGTCCTCCAATTAACAAAGCGATGTCTTAGCACTGGACCACCTACTCCTACCTTTGTTGTTAACAATGCATTGCACTGTCTAGAGTGTATGATCATTCCGAAGCTCTTCTAAGGGGACCCCAAGGAAACGTGCAGTTTCAAGAGGGGTTAGAAGAGTAGGTTCAGATGAACAATTGAAGAGATGTATAGTATCATGGGGGGTCCTACCACATGCAGGGCATGTGTTTGAGATTGTATCATTCAGTCTGGATAAGTAGGAGTTTAACCTTACACTATATCCAGACCTAAGCTGTGCCAAGGTGACTCTTGTCTCCCTCGGTAAGGTGCGTTCTTCAGAAATATCCGGTGGAGGACTGTTCAGAACGGGATTCACAGGTAGAGATCTGACAAAAGTGTCTACCGACTCGGTGTGGATGTCGGTTAGAGCCCGCTTATGATTCTGCAGATCAAACGGCAAGGTAATATGATGCCGGATCTCATCATAATGCTTACGGAGATGTTTCCTTATGTCTCTCGGGGGCGGATCTGTGCCCAAAAGATGACGGTTTGGATGTGCTGGCTTGAGGCAGTTCAGAAGGAATTGCCTGCTCAGCATTTCCGAGTGCCGTTGCTGTTGTAGCGAGGTGTAGCCCTGCCTAAATGTCAGACAGGGTCACCCCGAGTGTATTGCTCTTGGCCGGGTCGATATAAGAAAACGGCCCGGGTCGTTTCAGCACGATGTGTACAGCACAAGTACTGGTACCGTTCTCGTAGAACCGGAAATACAAGAAACTAGCCGTGTAGGCCATGTAGGTCATTTAGCGTTTCCAGGTGCACCAACTGGGAGGCGACCTACTTTTACACCCCCACGTGCTCTTTACATTGAGCAGTTTTGCCTCCTGATGGAGGTGAGACTCGGAAGACATGAGGAGACATCCCGTAGCAGTTTTGATGGCAGTATTTTGGCAGACTTGTAACTTCGTCCAGTTGGTGTTATGTACATTAGGCGACCATATGGGTGCAGCATAGTCAAAGACTGGTCGGCCAATGGCCTTATATGTAGTCAGCAACGTTTCTTTGTCTTTTCCCCAAGTACTGCCGGCAAGTGACTTGAGGATCTTGATGCGACCACGTACCTTTGAGACCATTGCAGACACATGACCAGCAGATGAGAAGGTATTATTCAGTGTCATCCCTAATAACTTTGGGTGGCTGACAGTTCGTAGCTTAGTGCCATCAACGAAAATGTCTAATTCATTTCTCACCTGGTGCGTCCATGTCGTGAAAAGCGTCGCCGTTGATTTAGTCGGAGATATCGTCAGATCTCGCTAAGTGAAAAACCTGGAAAGGTCGCAGAGGTAACCATTGATTTTCGCACAGAGTTCATCAGTATAGGGGCCCTTCCCCGTCGCCATTATTGTACAGTCGTCGGCATATGAAACGACGGAGACGTCTCTAAACTCTTTACTAACTTCTTCCGGCACTAGCACGAATGAAAGTCAAGTCCATCAACTTCTGGTCCCTCACTCTTCGTGCACTGTATGTCGGCACAGGATATATGCGTCTGTGGCATCGGTCAGGTGCAACTCCTGCCTAGGTCTGTGTCACCTACGCATATGTTCTGGGCTCGCAAACAGAAATCTCTGGACTGATGTGTTTGTCGCGCCTTGCTGTCGAGTTGTGCAGCCCTCAACGGCGACGGATGTACACTCATCTAATAGTGAACGAATTCCGCCGGCTTCAGGACTGCAACGGAGATCAATATCGCGACATAACCTGCCACCATCTAGGCGAACACATCAGTCTTTAACTCCCAGAGTGGCCATTGCCTCTCCTTCGCAATTTAAATTGTTGCAATTTAACTGCAACGGCTTGACCGGCAAGATAGCGGAGATAAACACATTTATGCAGCTACATAAAATCAAAATTGCTGCAATCCAGGAGACAAAACTTGGCCCCCACTCGAATCTCCGAGCGAGTGGAGGCTACCACGTACTCCGGCATGACCGTACGGACGGCGGAGTTGGTCTCGCGTTCCTTGTTCACCATACGGTGCAGTATAGGGAATTTGATATCAACACTGACCAAAGAGACTTACCCTTAGAGTGTCAGGGTATAGTTATACAAGCTGGTGGTGTTGATCTCGAGCTAATCAATATATACATCCCTCCCGTCACCTGCTGCCCCAGAAGTTATCGTCCTGACGGGAATTAACCCCTGCGGGTTAGGGGTAAATGGCGACTAATACATAGGTAATTGACGTGATATGATACCTCTCACCTCTCATTACCCATCTTCTCCTTCCTCATGGATGGAGGGATGCCATGACCTAGAAGGTTCCACTGGTCATACCAAATCGCTACCACGACAGTCGGGCAGTACCGCAAGGGAGTACCGCAGCGTACCGGGGTCATATCCGGCCAAGGACTGTCAACTTCGGCATCACTCCCCAAAACCTTCGGGGAGTATTTTGCTGTTAACAACAACAACACAACAACACTTCCTCTTTCTGTACTGTGAAAGGAGACACCCCAACAAGGATGGCTGTTAACTGCAGTAGCTCCCCGGACTTAACTATTGTTAGCCCGGGGTTAATTAACAGCGTTAACTGGCAACCTATGGTGGCCTTGTCATCCGACCACCTGCCTATCATCCTGTCCGTCGATCGTGCCACGGATTTTATCACGTCGGAGAAAAGAACATACGTGAATTTCAAAAAGGCCAATTGGGTCGGCTTTTTAGAATTCACGGAGAGCTCCTTTGGTGATCTTCCCATTCCCACTGATGTACACGTCGGCGAGCGTAACATACGTGAGGTCATTAAAAAGGCTACAGTCCGTTTTATACCAGCTGGTAGAATAGAAAATATCAGGCCTAACTTCCCAGCTGAGGCCGCAGCCTTGGCCAATGAACGTGACCTCATACGCAACATCGATCCCTCTGACCCACAGATCGGTGATCTCAACGTGGAAATCAGGCGGCTAGTTAACGTACACAAACAAACCAAATGGGAGGAGCACCTTAGGTCTTGTAACCTCTCTACCGGTGTTGGGAAATTATGGTCCACCGTCAAGTCCTTGTCGAATCCTTCGGGTCCACCAAAAAATGTCGACATCACCTTTGGTGACAAGACTTTAAATGACCCCAGGAAATGTGCGCAGGCGTTTTGTCGACAGTATGTCCCACACCCTGCGCAAGATAGGACAAGACGTGGAATCTTCAGTCGCGCGCATAAACACAAAAACTATGCCTCCGTTCCCATCACCGCTACAGAGGTTCAAGAGGCCATCCGGAAGGCCAAAAATTCCAAAGCCATCTGCCCTGATGGCATAGCCATGGTGCATCTCAAGCATATCGGCCCAGCGGGAGTCAAATATTTAACTGCCGTCTTCAACCTGTCTTTGATCACAGCTGTCATACCCGACAAATGGAAGCAGGCAACTGTGATCCCACTACTAAAGCCTGGCAAGCCAGCTAACGTTGGGGAGTCATATCGTCCAATATCACTCCTCTCGCCAGTAGTAAAGACACTTGAAGCGGCCCTACTCCCGCTCTACACATCACACTTGATGTTAGCCGACTACGATAACTGACGGTCTAAATCAAAACAGACCTAATGACAGGACGGTTCTAGTTGCACTCGATCTGAGTCAAGCTTTTGATACAGTAAATCATGGGCAGCTTGTATCCGATTTGGAAGACTCGTCACTCCCCCCCTGTCTCAAGCGTTGGACCGCCAATTATCTCAGTGGTCGTCGGTCGTCTGTTGTATTCAGAAACAAAAAATCTAAAGCCAGGAAGATCAAACAAGGGGTACCACAGGGTGAAATCATTTCATTTATCATCAAAATAAATATTGAAATGTATAAAAACTGCAAAATATATTGATATTCAAATAGTTATAGTTCATATAATTGAAATGACATTATTTTTCATAAAAAAAAAATAAATTTTATCCAAATCACAAAATTTGTTTAGTTAATAGGCATACATTTTGTTCTACATTTCCATACTAAATTGCTTTAAAAATATACCTACACAGCAACCCTGTATGGAGATTTCACTCCATTTCTTCTTGGAAATTTCAACCCTGGGCCTCGGGTTGCTGTGTTAGTTAAGCTAGTTTGACACTGTCTACAGTGTCAAAATTGGGTGTTATAGAAAGAGAGAGAAATAAGGATAACTTACTTGTAGACCTGTACTATGATATAAATACTACAGGTAAAACCGTTAATGACACTACCCTACAAGAACAATGACGATCATTTGACACAAAATGTGATACTCATTACTGGCTGTTTAATTGTCAGCACTCAATACAAACTTTTGATCACACACTCAAGGAGGTTTGCGCAATGCTGACTAAACAACGGTGTACGTGTGAGTTTTTGTCTCACTTCAGCACATTAGTTACACCCTCTAACTGAGAATATACCCTGCAAAAATCGTTGGATTATGTGTTCAAATTTTTTGATATTGGAGTACTCCAATAGTAATCCTTTGTATACCTCATCGGACCACCTTCAGCTTTTTGAAAGCCGATCATTGCTCCTGCCTTATCGACGAAAATCACGACAATATCGCTCTGACAGTATATATACTCCAAGAAGTAACAACATTGGAGTACATTGCAAAGTACTCTGACTGTAGGTACTCCATGGAGTAGCAAAAGCAAAGCGAGGGTTGGAGTAGATGGTCCAGTACCCCTGCAAAAATCGTTGATATTGGAGTACTCCAATAGTAGTCCTTTGTATACATCGTCGGACCACCTTCAGCTTTTTTAAAGCCGATCATTGCTCCTGCATTATCGACGAAAATTACGACACTATCGCTCTGCCAGTATATACTCCAAGGAGTAACAACATTGGAGTACATTGCAAAGTACTCTGACAGTAGATACTCCATGGAGTAGCAGGAACAAAGCGAAGGTTGGAGTAGGTGGTCCAGTCCTAGGACTTCGCATTGTTAATTGGAGCACAATTACATTTGGAGTACTCTGATGCTCCGATTGGAGTACTCTTTGGATAGGTAATAGAGTACTCTCGATTTTTGCAGGGATAGAGCTGCAAAACTATTTATAGTGGTACCATTCGATAGTTGCAAAAATACTATCGATAGTTCGAAACTATCGTATTGTGACGAATTCGATGATCCTTGATTATTTTCCCTGAGTTCGATCACTGTACGTTAAATAAAACATTCCGATTCTGCTTAATAAGTAGTACGTTTTATTCAGTACTAAAAAACCGTAGTACAATATCGCGGGTTAATTCACTGTTCAGTACTTCACTGTACAACACTTCAAAATAAACTGATTCATTTGCGTTGTCTTTGCGCGGTTTATATACCCTAGCAAACAGCAGCTTCACAACCTAGAAATGTCTACCCCTTTCTGGCTTATTCGTGCAACAGTGTTCTCGAAGCGTTTATCTATCGTCATCTCCTCTTTGTGCCACATTCGCAAATACGCGAGCTGCCTCTCCCTCTGTCGCTCTCACGTCATGTATCTAAACAGCTGTAGTTGTGGTAGTGACGCTAGTGATGGAAATACGCTAGAGTTGTGAGATGAGCGATTCTAGAGAACATTCGCCACAGTATTGTGACGAATTCGATGATTCCTTGATTATTTTCCCTGAGTTCGATCACTGTACGTTAAATAAAACACTCCGATTCTGCTTAATAAGTAGTACGTTTTATTCAGTACTAAAAAACCGTAGTACAATATCGCGGGGTAATTCACTGTTCAGTACTTCACTGTACAACACTTCAAAATAAACTGATTGATTTGCGTCATTGTGTATTGTATTTGTGTCATTGTGTATTGATACACAATGATTTGCGTTGTCTTTGCGCGGTTTATATACCCTAACAGACAGCAGCTTCACAACCTAGAAATGTCTACACATTTCTGGTTTATTCGTGCAACAGTGTTCTCGAAACGTTTATCTATCGTCATCTCCTCTTTGTGCCACATCCGCAAACATGCGAGCTGTCTCTCCCTCTCTCGCTCTCACGTCATGTATCTAAACAGCTGTAGTTGTGGTAGTGACGCTAGTGATGGAAATCCGCTAGAGTTGGGAGATGAGCGATTCTTGAGAACATTCGGAAATGGGATCGTCCCGATCAGACACATTTCCCGATCCAAACGTTGCTAGCCTCTCCAGGTGAACCACCCTCATTTTGTTTCGTAGTCTTCCAACAGTTTGTATGCGGTAGACAACATCACTTATCCGCTTTATTACTTTATATGGACCTTCCCAGTTACATTGCAGTTTTGGGGACAAACCTTTCTTTCGTTGTGGGTTGTATAACAGCACTAAATCTCCTTCTTTAAAACCTTCCGAGTTGATGGCTTTGTCGTATCTGGCTTTCTTCTTGGCACTCATGATCTTCGTCCGGGAGCGGAAATCCTTCAAATTATTCCAGAAGGTGAAAGGAACAGCTATGAGGCATTACAAGGCATTGATGGGTGCAGTTGAGAGGCGTTACGGTAGCGAGCATAGGAGGCAGATATTTCAAATGGAGCTACAGAATCGCTTCCAGAAGGCTAATGAGACATTGCAGGAATTTCCATGGAACATTGAGAGGGTAGCTCATTTGGCGAACGCAGATGCCCACGTGGAATACATCGAGAGGGTAAATATCCAAAGATTCATAAATGGAATAATGGATGTAGACACGAGCGAGCCGCATATGCAAAACCCAAAAGGACATTTGCAGAGACGGTAACACACGCTTTATTACAAGAGACAGCCTCGCTTTTATGTAAACCAGATAACAAGGTTCACTATGTGGAAGTAGAACGACCAGAATGGGTGGACGCAATCCTAGAAGCATTTAACGGAAAGCAAAGGGAAAACGAAGCAGCCATTAAATGCTTCAAGTGCGGAAAATCTGGCCATATTGCGAGTCATTGCAACATCGGCTCCAGAGACTTCGGCAATGCAAGTGGACGTAAGGGTAACGCTGGAGGAGATGAGCAAGATGAATGCCACATAGTTTCTGTCTCGCAGGTCGGAGGGAAAGCAAGTAATGTTACTGTTAGAGGTTTCTTGAACGGAAAAGAGCGGTTACTCACTGTGGATACTGGCGCATCTCATTCCATCATTAGAAGTGACTTGGTCCATAAGTGAGTAAGACCATTGCAGGATGCAAAGTTGCGGACAGTGACTGGTGAAAGTCAGCTAGTCCAGGGAGAAGTGCGGTGCAAAGTTGTGATTGGGAATGTGACTACATACCATAAATTCTTAGTAGCGGATATGTATTGAGAATATTGGGAGAAGTCAACAGGAAGATTTAGATCTGGCATGTGTGATCCGAAGGCTTGAGCGAAACAAACGACCAGCAAGAAAAGAAATGTCAGCGGCGAGTCCAGTTGCCAAGTCATATTGGACACAATGGAACAGTTTACGAATGGTATCCGGTTGTTTGCATCGAATATGGGAGAGTGAAGATGGTCAATGCGCTCGGAAGCTTATAGTTGTTCCACGGAAGCGGGTGTCTGATGTTCTCAGGGAAATGCATAACGATCCCAGAGCAATATAATCGGAAGGGTTCCTGGAAGGAGATTTAGTACTGCTATACGGGCCACAACGGAGGAAAGGTGTGTCTCCAAAAGTTAAGTGCAACTGGGAAGGACCATACAGAGTTGTGAAACGGTTCAACGACGTTGTTTACCGCATACAAACTGTTGGAAGATCACGAAACAAAATAAAGGTGGTTCACCTGGAGAGGCTAGCACCGTTTGGATCGGGAAATGTGTCTGATCGGGACGATCAGACTTAAGTGGACGGCAGTGTGGCGAATGTTCTCAAGAATCGCTCATCTCCCAACTCTAGCGTATTTCCACCACTTACGTCACTACGACAACTACAGCTGTTAGGTACATGACGCGAGAGCGAGAGAGGGAGAGGCAGCTCGCATATTTTCGAATGTGACACAAAGAGGAGATGGCGATAGATAAACGTTTCGAGAACACTGTTGCACGAATAAACCAGAAATGTGTAGACATTTCTAGGTTAAGAAGCTGTGGTCTGGTAGGGTATAAAAAGGGCGCAAAGATAACGCACATCAATCAGTTTATTTTGAAGTGTTGTACAGTGAAGCACTGAACAGTGAATTAACCCGCGATATTGTACTACGGTTTTTAAGCGTGTCCGCATACGGAGCGAATCGTCATAGACGCTTTGTTGCTGACCACTTATGTTTGCATGAAGAGCTTCACACGAATCGGCAGCTGCACGAAAGTGGCAAAGCATGAAAGCTAAATGCTGCTCAGCGTATGACAATGCTGGTCGCCAGGCGTCGTACGCTTAGGAAAGAGGAAGAATAAGCATTTATTTACATTTTTCATTTCTGATTTTTGTTTGCCGTGGCTTTGCTTTCTTTTTTTATTTTTAAAGAAAAAATGGAAATTTTTCAAAATTTGCAGAATCGGAGAAAAGATGTACGTCCATTACTGTGAAAACGTGTTAATTAATTAATATTGCAATTTTGACAGTTCTTTGTGTGCTTCTTTTCTGCAGCCTCGCGTGCAGATCTTGAAACGCAGGGAAATTCGTCATCAGTGAAATGACGAGTACGCGTCTATGACGATGCGCCTCGTCTGCGGGCTGCCTAATAGTGAATAAAGCGTACTAATTATTAAGCAGAATCTGAGTGTTTTATTTAACGTACAGTGATCGAACTCAGGGAAAATAATCGAGGAATCATCGAATCCGTCACAATTGGTGTCAGAAGCGGTATTGTTAAATAAATACAGGATAACAAGGGCATTGTAAAGGCAACAATTGCATTGCAAGGACATGGCAAAGTTGAATGAGTTGAAGATCCAGCCACTCAAAAATGAGTTGGAACGACGTGGATTTGCAACAACAGGCAATAAAGCAGAGCTGCAATCACGGTTGCGAGAGGCTATGGAAGCAGAGGGAATCAACGTTGACGACCACGTTTTCCAGCTTGCGGATGAGGCTACGAAAATAGAAGAGCAAAGGGATTCTCCGGATTCAGCCGAAAATGTGGACACAAAAACTTTATTGGCTGCCTTGGCTCAGATGTCAAACAACATAACATCAAGCATGGCATCTCAGTTGGAACAACAAGAAACACGCATGGTATCAAAGTTGGAACAACAAGAGACACGCATGGCATCAAAGTTGGAACAACAAGATACACGTTTGGCATCTCAGTGGGAAGAAACGAAGACGCACAAAGCATCTCAAATATTGCAGTTGTCTACACAGCTGGAGGAGCAGGAAGGACGTATGTCCTCAAAACTAGAGGCGCGCATGGACGAGAAACTAATGCAGCTTAAGGAGAAAGTCGAAGGCGAGGTGGATGCGTTAAGAAGTCATATCCAGGAGTTGCAGCTGAATCGTCCAAGTGTTTCCACAAGCGTACCCAAGGTAACGGGTACGGTTCTGTTCCTTTCCAGATATTTAAGCTACACCTTACAAGAATTTGCATCGGACATCGAGAGGTTAGCGCACAAACGTGGATGCACCTGTAGAGTACATGGAGAGGGTAAAGATACAAAGTTTCATAAATGGAATACGTGATGTGGAGACGAAGCGGGCCACCTATGCAAATCCAAAGAGATCATTTGCGGAGACGGTATCACATGCTCTAACTCAAGAAACAGCATCACTTTTGTGCAAACCAAAAGTAGAATTGAACGGAAAGCAACAGAAAAATGAAGCAGCCATTAAATGTTTCAAGTGAGGAAAGTCTGGCCATATTGCGCGTTATTGCAACATCGGCTCCAGAGAATTCGGCAATGCAGGTGGAATAAGGGTAACGCTGGAGGAGATGAGCAAGATGCATGCCCCATAGTTTCTGTCTCGCAGGTCGGAGGGAAAGCGAGTAATGTTACTGTTAGAGGTTTCTTGGACTGAAAAGAGCGGTTACTCACTGTGGATACTGGCGCATCTCATTCCATCATTCGATGTGACTTGGTCCATAAGAGAGTAAGACCATTGCAGGATGCAAAGTTGCGGACAGTGACTGGTGAAAGTAAGCTAGTCCAGGGAGAAGTGCGGTGCAAAGTTGTGATTGAGAATGTGACTACATAACAGAACTTGTTAGTAGCGGATATTGTGGACGAAGTCATCATTGGCATCGATTTCTTGGCTGAGAGAGACATTAACATAAACGTGAGAAATAGAGTTATGACATACAATGGCCAAGAAGTACCTCTGATCTTTAGCCACAACATTGGGTATTGCACCAAAGGAGTTTCATTGGTGGTGAAGCACAGGGACACTCGGAAAGCAAAGGTACCTCCTCGACCAATGGCTTCGATAGACAAATGCCTACTTGAGAATATTTGGAGAAGTCAACAGGAAGATTCAGATCTGGCATGTGTGATCGAGGGCTTGAGCGAAACAAACGACCAGCAAGAAAAGAAATGTTAGCGGAGAGTCCAGTTGCCAAGTCATATGGGGCACAATGGAACAGCTTACGAATGGTATCCGTTGTTTGCATCGAATATGGTAGAATGAGGATGGTCAATGCGATCGGCAGCTTATAGTTGTTCCAAGGAAGCGGGTGTCTGATCTTCTCAGGGAAATGCATACGAGTCAAGAAGACCTTGGAGAGGATTAAGCAACATTTTATTGGGTTGGTTACGGTCAGTCGGTAAAGGAGTGGATTGCCAAATGCGATGAGTGCATCAGAGCAAAGGTGCTGTGGTCCACGAGCGATGGTCGAAGGAGGCAGTGCAACTCGGATGCACCGGTTGAGGGGATTACCTTGGATGGAGCTGGTCCATTCCCCAAAACTATAAGCAAATCATGAAAACCAGGTACGACAAAGCATTAGACCATTGCTTTGTGATAAGGTCCAATCAGTTTGTCTACGATGGGCTTCAGTCTTTCACACAATACGCTAGAAAGAACCTTATATGCGATATTAAGAAGACTGATTCCGCGGTAGTTGGTGGGGTTAGCGGGATCGCCTTTCTTGTGGATTGGGCAGAGCACACTTAACTTCCAATCTGGAGGCATGCACTCATCTGACCCTATTCTGCATAAGACCTGATGCACGCTTTTAACCAGCTCTTCGCCTCCGTGTTTGAACAGCTCGGCGGGTAGTCCGTCTTTCCCAGGCGATTTGTTGTTTTTGAGCCGGGATATTGCTATCCTCACTTCATCATAGTCAGGTGGTGGGACGACTTTTCCATCGTCAGGGATTGGGGTATCGGGTTCGACGTCTCCCTCGCAATTTAGCAGTGAGGAGAAGTGCTCCCTCCATAAATTAAGTACATTCTGTACGTCGGTTACCAGGTCGCCGTTATTGTCCTTACAGGAACTTGCCCTGGTCTTTAAACCTTCCGTCATCCGCCGGATCTTTTCATAGAATTTTCGGGCATCATTCCTGTCAGCCAGCATCTCAAACTCCTCACGCTCACGCCTTTCGGCCTCACGTTTCTTTTTTCTTCTTCGCCTCACGATGGCGTTGCCATACACTGCGGGTTGCGCCCGTTCGCAACGTCTCCCTGTATGCAGCGTCCTTTTTGACCGAGGCTGCGGTGCATTCCTTATCGTACCAGTTGTTCTTGCGGGCTCGCTGAAATCCTATAGTGGCCTCAGCGGCGGTACGTAATGAGTGAGAGATATGCTTCCATTGCTCGGTTACATCGTTAGGTTGAGGATTGCTCTCTTATAGCAGGTGTGAGAGTCGAGTGGAGAAATTATCAGCTGTCTGTGTCACGCGCAGCTTCTCGACGTCAAACTTTCCTTCCGTTACTGTGCGTACTTTCTTCGCTGCACAGAGGCGTGTGCGTATCTTGGCTGCAACAAGATAATGGTCCGAGTCGATATTGGGACCGCGATGACCTTATTGCGGGAAGCGGCGAAGTCAATCAACCTAGTGCCGTTGGGGGATGTTATATCGTGGAGACTGAATTTTCCAACTGTAGGACCAAAGACCCCTTCCTTGCCCACCTTGGCATTAAAGTCGCCGAGCACGACTTTGATATCATGCAGGGGGCAGCGATCATAGTCTTGTTCAAGTTTATCGTAGAAGGAGTCCTTCTCTGCGTCGTCCGTCTCCTCAGTCGGCGCATAGGCGCAGATAAATGTTATGTTGAAAAACCTCGCCTTGATGCGGATCGCAGCGAGACGCTCGTCCACAGGAGTGAACGCTAGTACTTGGCGGCGAAGTCTCTTTCCCACCACAAATCCTACACCACGCGCTTTGCCGCGTATCTGGCCACTGTAGTATACGTCACAAGAACCGATGGTCATCTTTCCTTGCTCCGTCCATCGCATTTCCTGCAGGGCGGTGATATCGGCATTTGCGCCTATGAGGACATCAACCAGTCGGGCAGCGGTACCGTCCCTTCAAAGGGTCCGGACATTCCCGGTACATGCCCTAATATCCAAATCATTATGCCTTAAGCGGGCTACTCACCTACCAAGAAATGTCAAACTCCTATAAAAAAAACGCTCAAGAAATGGTCAAATTTTCTTGAGCCAATACTCAGCTCATAAGAAAAAATACTACAATTTTCGATGGTTGGCAATGCCGGTTTACCCCAAGAAATAAATATGCTCGTATATATTTCTTGAGGTAAACTTGCAGAATCACGGCAAAGATGAATATATACTGCGCTACACATGTTTTATACATTTTTATAATAATAATCTGCAATAAAATGGAAAATGCCATAAACGCCAAAATTTCTTGACCGGGTATAAGAAATATATGCTCGTTTTTTTCTTGAGGCATTTCTTGGCAGGTGAGTAGCCCGCTTTATTCGTTTTGCCGGGTCGTCAACATTAAAGGGGTTCTCATCCGAGGCTTTGAATTCGTTTTCATTGGAATTAAGTTTTTTACGTGGCGGGTCCCAAACCCAGCGCACAACCCGTTTCGGGGTTTTTGGAAAATATTTACACATTTATATAGCGAGCCGCTTGTTTCAAGACAGACGCCCGCTTGCAGCCGCACCTCATGGTGAACAGACGATACGCAAAAACCTCGGTGAGCCCTTAAACCAAGTATGTCAGAGTGGCCCCACCGGGGCTCCCTCTCTTTCTGCCGCGAGCCTAGATAGCTCACGTTGCCCAAAGTGTACGAACGGGGACGCAAGAGTCAGGATTGGGCAAGGTCGCATGGCAACCACCCTCATTACACTCCCAATTGCGCAATGTATGCTCTGAAGTATTATCTGTGCAACCATTTTTAACTACATTCGCTGCGCCCTCACTGAACTCAGGAAAATCTTCATCATCGCTAGAGTCATCATTATCGACAATCATAGCTTTCCGCTGGCTTGTCGAACTTCTTGTCCTTGGTGGTAAAAATGAATTATTTAAATTGCTTTTATCAGTAATTACCTTATGATTTGTTGCTTCAAAAAAGTTTACATCACGACTAATAATTGTTTGCCTATCCATATAAGCCATTTTGTTTGATATCAACCTAAGACGCATTTGAGATGAAACCTTCAACGTCAATTCTCACTTTTTGAAAACTTAATAACAATTAATCAATCAATAATTTTTCGATTCAAAGATAAACTACCAGTAGCAGATCAACTTTTTTGTCAAATGAGTATTAACTTGAGGTATAATTAAATATAAAAATTATAATATAAATGTCCGATAGTTTCTGCCTCCACAGTTTTTATACATACGACACCCCTCTACCATTCCCTAAAATAAATTTTGTCCATGTGTAATACACACGCACAGCATATACCCCATAAGCACAAAAAAATATATTCTCAAACCTTTGGTAAATAATAAGGGTCAAATATTAGAATAATGTACCACGATTTGGACAAAATTTTTTTTTTGGATTGGTAGAGGGCGTCATACCTCTAAAAACTGTGAAGGTAGAAACTTTCGGACATTTATAGTATAATTTTTATATTTAATTATATCTCTAGTTAATACACATTTAGCAAAAAAGTTGATCTGCTACTGGTAGTTTATCATTAAATCGAAAATTAATTGATTGATTAATTGATATTAAGTTTTCAAAAAGTGAGAATAGACGTTGAAGGTTTCATCTCAAATGCGTCTCAGGTTGATATCAAACAAAATGGCTTATTGGGCTTCATACTATTCCTTCATTCCATTTTGTTTGGAGTCACTCAGCCAGTGCCTTCCACTCAAATTCGTAAGAAGAAGACAATAAGTTGCAAAACTATAGTAGGGATAAACAATGGTCTATTTGCTTGCCCGCAAGCTACTGAACGATGCGACGTTAGCAGATGGGCACTCAACTAATCGTTTTTCACTAACACTACTGCAGTTACTAACATTGCTGCAGTTAGTGTTTTGGTGACCACTGCTCTACATGGTGTTCTGTTGATTAAGTAAACTGCTGTGAGAGCTGCTTCCGCCCAAAATTGTTTGTGCAAACCTGCATCAATAAGCATGCAGCGTACCTTTTCGATTATAGTGCGATTCATTCTCTTTGCCACTCCATTTTGCTCCGGTGTGTACGGTGCTGTAAGTTGATGTAATATTCCGTATTTACTCAAAAACTGTTTGAACGCATTATTGCAAAATTCTTTGCCGTTATCGGACCTTAAAATGTTTATCGTAGAGGTCTGCTGGTTTTACCGATATCCACTAAACGAAGATGTTGACATTGGACTTTTCATATGTTGAAACCTTCTACTGACGATTCTATACGATTTCAGTTGTTGTCACATGAATGCCCCATGCGACGATGCCATAAATTTCTATTTGTCCGTGCTGTTAATGCAGCTGCATTATTTTGGGTGATACAATTGAGTTAATACAAATCATTTACAAGCGGTGCTTCAGCTATTATCTTGTAATTCTCATTAAAAATACGACACACTTTGTCATTGAAAACTAACGTTTTACCATTTTTAGCCATTTGGCTTAACGAAAATAAATTTGCACAAATATTCGGTATATACAACACATTGCTTACGGTTACTTGCTCATTGCTTGCACGACCTTTTGGACATATTGTTATTTAATTAAAGAATAAAAAGTTGGAGGAAATAATAATTAATTCATTTTTTCTATATTAAATTAATAAATTAACCAAAACACACTGAATGCAAAGAAAAAAATAACGAAAACAAATGTATAAAAGAGAAGCGTCAAGGCGTTCATTGTAGCATACCTCTGAAGTTGGGCGCAAAGTTTTGAGGTAGCAAATGTCAGGCGAGGTTAACAAAGCTTTATAGGTTTGTTTATTGGGCTGCTCTAGCTTACGCCAGATTGAGATATTTCACAAAATTGTGTTTAACGAACACTTTTCTTGCTCTAGGTTGCTTTATCTTTTGTTTCATGAGTACGCTCAAAACAAAACTAGAGTACTCCAGATCACAAATTTCTGCTCTAGCTTTTCTTATGGAGTAAGTTAGAGCAGAGAAGCGATTGTCAGTCAGAAAAAAATAAATTTTTTAAAACTTCAAAAAAATTAGCTTGCAAGAAGATCAATGTTTTTGTATACGTGAATTTGCATTAATTTTGAAGATTTAAACAAAAAAACCAAATAAAAAGAAACTATCGAGATTCAAGTGTTTCATGGCATTTCTGCTCTGAGTTGCTCTAAGTTGCTCTATTTCTATTTTGACAGCTGCCCTGCTCTGCTCTGCTCTAACCTGCTCTGAACTTTTTTTGGTCAGTAAACAAACCTTATGTATTCCACCCTTACATAAAGCTTTATTTTGACTTTACCTCAAACTTTGACTTTGACAGAAAAGTTCAGTATACGTATTTAAACGCATCATGGCAAATTGGAGACCTCAAAGTTGAAGCAAGGTTAAAATTTGGCAAACTCTCAAATTTTGCTTGCTTTGATTGCTTTGACAATCAGATGTTGATGACTTTGCTTTAATTAAAGAATAAAAAGTTGGAGGAAATAATAATTAATTAATTTTTTCTATATTAAGTTAACCAAAACACTCTAAATGCAAGGAAATAAATAACGAAAACAAATGTATAAAAGAGAACCGTCAAGGGGTTCATTGTAGCATACCTCTGAAGTTGGACGCAAAGTTTTGAGGTAGGAAATGTCAGGCGAGGTTAACAACGCTTTATGTATTTGACCCTTTAAAGCTGATGACCCAATGTACGCTGGCTTTGCTTGCCTTGCTTACCTTGCTTTCCTTTTAAAGCTTCTATGGCCCAATAGAAGCTACAAAAGTTGTCAAAAATACAGGATGAGACAAATAAGACAACAACAAGACAAATAGTGAAGCGTGTAAAGCGCTGTCAAATAGAGATTTGGGCTATTCGACGCTTTGAAGCGCTTCAAGCAAGCAAAGCAAGGCTGTCACTGGGCCAACTTTCATACATTTCAGTAGAGTTCAAAAGAATTTTGGCATTTCTCGAGGCAAAGCCAGCAAGGCAAGCGGACATTGGGCATTCACCTTAAAAACTCCATGCCAGATGTTTCAAGTTTTGCCGAAAACTTGGCGGAATTTTCCTAAACTTTGCACAAGCTTTTTAACTTTAATTTATTTCTGTTACAGATTTGGCCATTTTTGAAAATAAAATTATTAAAAACACGTAAATAAATAAATATTTTAAGAATAAAACTACTTTCATGGGTAGCAGTCAACAGTCGTTGATTAAGTGATTCGCAAACACACATTAATTTTCCACAATGTATAGAGAGCGCTTGACTTGCAAGTGTAAGCAAATCTATGAGAGAGAAAAAAATGATCGTCACTGCTTTAGACTTTGGTTCTCGCAATTTACTCAAATTGTCTGAAGACTTAGTCATATGAGCAGATGCTCCAGAATCCATTATCCACGCGTCATTTTTACTTGCAACAAATGATGTTGACGCGAGCAACAAATTTTTCGATGGCTTTTTCGATTTTGCTGGACATTTGACAAAGCCCTACGGTATCATTGTGCCATTGTGTATCAATACAAGTGTAAACTCTTCTGCATAGACGTCAAAATTCCAAAATGAGTTTAACACCTGTTTGAGATTGTGGTTAATAACAACCCTACAAGACAGATGACAATCATTTGATACAACATTTGATTGTTGTTGTTGTTGTTGTTGTTAACAACAAAACACTCCCCGAAGGTTTTGGGGAGTGATGCCGAAGTTGACAGTCCTTGGCCGGATATGACCCCGGTACGCTGCGGTGCTCCCTTGCGGTACTGCCCGACTGTCGTGGTAGCGATTTGGTATGACCAGTGGAACCTTCTAGGTCATGGCATCCCTCCATCCATGAGGAAGGAGAAGATGGGTAATGAGAGGTGAGAGGCATCATATCCGTAGATCAACCATCGAGTTAGCACGTCAATTACCTATGTGCATATTAGTCGCCTCTTACGACCGGTATGCCTACCTCGGGCATATTCTAAACCCCTAACCCGCAGGGTTAGCTGTCAGCTAAACTATCATCGCTTCAATCATTTCACACGAGGAATAAGAAAAAGTTGATGTCAACAACTGTGTCCGTGTGTGTTTTTGTCACCCTCTAACACACCACTAATTTCGGTTAAGCAAATATCTGTCTCACTCTATTTTTGCATCAATGATGATGTCATAATGATGTCACAACTGACAACTGTCATGGGTTTGGTACGATATGTCGAAAAAAAAGAAGTCGAAACTAAAAATCAAAAAAAAAATGTCTCGAAAAAAAATGTCGAATGAAAAAATGTCGAAAAAAAATATATAAGATGTAGAAACAATGTAATGAATGATGTGTTAAATTCGCGCGAATATATATATTAATGTTGAGTATTATTTTTCTAGAGTTTTGCAATAGCTCTTGCAAGCAAATATAAAACCTGACGGTAAAGTAACAAGCACAAACTCTTAAGCTCTTCTCAATATAATTAACAACAACCTCTCAGAAACGAATCTCCGGTTTAAAGATGTCAGAAAAATTTTGATTTTTGGCGACTTTTATAGTCACGTAAATATTTGATGTATCGATGTTTCTATAAAAATTGTGAAGTTTTGAACGTTTAAACGTTATTTCGGTTTCTCACTTGTCCAAAAACAAAAGTAAATTGGACCAACATCTTTTCCTTGTTCAAAAATATGTACGTAATTAGAAAATATACACATATTAGAAAACTAGAAGTCGAAGCATCGATGTACATATTGTGACGAATTCGATTATTCCTTGATTATTTTCCCTGAGTTCGATCACTGTACGTTAAATAAAACACTCCGATTCTGTTTAATAAGTAGTACGCTTTATTCAGTACTAAAAACCGTAGTACAATATCGCGGGTTAATTTACTGTTCAGTACTTCACTGTACAACACTTCAAAATAAACTGATTCATTTGCGTTGTCTTTGCGCGGTTTATATACCCTAGCAGACAGCAGCTTCACAACCTAGAAATGTCTACACATTTCTGGTTTAATCGCGCAACCGTGTTCTCGAAACATTTATCTATCGTCATCTCCTCTTTGTGCCACATTCGCAAACCTGCCTCTCGCGCTCACAGCTATAGTTGTGGTAGTGACGCTAATGATGGAAATACGCTAGAGTTGGGAGATGAGCGATTCTTGAGAACATTCGCCACACTGCCCTCCACCTAAGTCTGATCGTCCCGATCAGACACATTTCCCGATCCAAACGTTGCTAGCCTCTCCAGATGCACCACCTTCATTTTGTTTCGTGGTCTTCCAACAGTTTGTATGCGGTAGACAACATCATTTATCCGCCTTTTTACTTTATATGGGCCTTCCCAGTTACATTGCAGTTTTGGGGACAAACCTTTCTTTCGTTGTGGGTTGTATAACAGCACTAAATCCCCTTCTTTAAAACCTTCCGAGTTGATGGCTTTGTCGTATCTGGCTTTCATCTTATCACTCATGATCTTCGTCCGTTGTCTTACAAGATCGTGTATTTCTCTCATTTCTTCTTCCAAGATGCTAGTGGATTTCCTGGCATTTATTCCTTCATCAGCATTTATCCCAAACTTCAAGTCAGCTGGCAACCGCAGATCATTCCCAAAAATTACTTTTGCCGGAGTCTGACCCGTTGTTTCATGTATTGCCGAGCGATATGCCATCAGGAACAAGGAGATGTGCGTATCCCAATCTTTCTGGAACTTATCCACTACTTTCCTCATGTGCTCTTCCAAGGTTCGATTGAAACGTTCCACCATGCCATCTGACTGAGGATGCAATGCAGTTGTTCGAGTTTTCCGAATACCCAATATCTTGCACATTTCTTGGAATACGACTGATTCGAAATTCCTGCCTTGGTCAGAATGTAACTCCATCGGTACACCAAACCTCGCTATCCAATTGTTAGTGAACGCCTCTGCAATGGTTTCTGCCTCTTGATTTGGAATCGGGTAAACTTCTGGCCATTTGCTGAAATAGTCCATAACAACTAATACGTACTTGTTCCCGAGTTTGCTAGTAGGAAATGGGCCAGCTACATCCATGGCAATCCTCTCAAACGGTGCACCTGTGTTGTACTGCTTCATCTGTCCATGACTTTTCGACTTCGGACCCTTTGCTTTGATGCACACCTCACAGTTGGCAATCCACTCCGCGATCGACTGCCGGCAACCAACCCAATAGAATCTCTGCTTGACTTTCTCCAACGTTTTCGTGACTCCGAGATGACCTCCACTTGGGCCATTATGTAGCTCATTCAAAACATCAGAGATTTTCTTCCTTGGGACAACTACCAGCTTCCGAGCGCATTGACCATCTTCGCTTTCCCATACTCTATGTAAGCAACCGGATACCAATTTCAGACTGTTCCACTGTGCCCAATATGACTTGGCAACAGGACTCTCTGCTGACATCTCCTCTCTTGTTGGTCGTTCGTTTTGCTCGATTCCTTGCATCACACGTACCAGATCTGGGTCCTCTAGCTGATGCTTCCTTAGTTGATCCATGTTCCATTCGTCCGTAGATGTTATAGTCATTAGCCGCACATCTATAACATCTTCCTTGGCCTCAGCTTTCGAACAATGCTTGCATTCTAGGTTACATGGTCGCCGGGACATTGCATCAGCATTGCCGTGGTTGCTGCCTTAGCGATGCTCTATGGAAAAGTCATAACTTTGTAGTCGCTCTATCCACCGTGCCAATTGACCTTCTGGATTACGGAACTGCAAGAGCCATTTCAAGGCTGCATGGTCTGTCCTGACGTGAAATCGCTGTCCATAGAGATACTTGTGGAAATGCTTGATGCACTCCACCAATGCCAGTAGTTCTCTCCGTGTTACACAATAGTTCCTTTCGGGCTTCCCAATTGTGCGGCTATAGTACGCCACTACCTTCTCCTGCCCATCGACATTCTGTGACAAAACCCCTCCAATCGCGTAACCGCTCGCGTCTGTATCCAAAATAAATGTTGAGCCTGGGATCGGATACGCTAGCATTGGGGCAGTGCACAGCCGTTCCTTCAAGGTTTGGAAAGCCACTTCATGTTCCTTCTTCCAATCAAATGACATATTCTTCCTGGTCAACTCATGAAGGCTACTGGCTACGCTGGCGAAATTCGGTACAAATCGACGATAATACGTGCATAGTCCGAGAAAACTTCGTAGCTCATGTAAATTTTTCGGTCTTGGCCAATCCTTTACTGCTTCGATCTTCTCTTTAGCAGTGCAAATTCCCTCCGTAGTAACCTTGTGACCTAAGTAACTTACTTCCTTCTTGAACAATGCACACTTTTTGGGACTTAATTTCAGACCGGCGCCAGCTATCCTTTGGAAAACTTCCTCCAAGTTCTTAAGGTGTTCCTCAAAGCTTTTTCCCAGCACGATGATGTCATCCAGGTACACCAAACATGTTTTCCAATGCAGTCCTTTCAATACTTGATCCATGAGTCTCTCAAAAGTAGCTGGAGCGTTACATAGTCCAAAGGGCATTACCGTAAATTGCCACAGCCCCTCTCCAATGCTGAAGGCTGTCTTTTCCTTATCCTCATCTTTCACCTCTACTTGCCAATAGCCGCTTTTTAAGTCCAGTGTTGAGAACCATTTCGTACCAGATAGTGAGTCCAGAGTATCGTCAATTCTGGGTAATGGATAGCTGTCCTTTTTCGTTACGTCGTTCAACTTCCGGTAGTCCACACAGAACCGAATTTTTCCATCCTTTTTCTTCACTAGCACTACCGGTGAGCTCCATGGACTAGCTGATGGTTCGATCACGCCGCTGTCACTCATTTCTTGTATAATTTCTCTTACCACTTGGCGTTTGGCCAATGGAACACTTCGAGGAGCTTGGCGGATTGGTCTCGCGTCACCGGTATCAATGTGATGCTTCACTACATTGGTCCGACCTGGTTTGGAGCCATCCTTGTCAAATATGGTAGAGTACTTTAGTAGAAGTTGGTTTGCCTTACTCTGGTGGTCTTCTTCGAGCTCTTGCGTCCACGCCGTGATATTATCTGATAGATTACTGTTGCTGGTAGGGACATTTCCCTGGAGCTGTTCACAGTTTATAATCACCTCCACCTCCTGACATTGTCCCAATATAGCTCCTTTGGAAAGCTTGATCGGCGATCGGAACTCATTTAGTACTCTTACCGGTATACGTCCATCTTGTTTTGTCATAGCCAGTGTTTTTCCTACTAGTATATCCGTCTTTGAATTGTTTGCTGCCTCGACAACCCACAATTTGTTTGTCCCATAATCTCCATCAATCCTTGCCCAAACGACTGCCTCCGACTTCGGTGGAATTTGTTGACTATCTTCCACGAGTACCCGCTTACTGATGTACTTGTTCTCGTAACCAAATTTGAGTGGCACATCCATTTTCTTATAGCTCATGGTCCTGTTTTGCATGTCGATCTTGATGCCTTGGTTGCTTAAGAAATCCACGCCAACTATGATCTCATCAACAATATCTGCCACTATAAAATTGTGCAGTACGGTGACATTTCCAATTCCGATTTCACATGTTATTTCTCCTTGGACTTGAGTGTCCTCACCAGTTGCCGTACGCAATTTTGCTCCATGTAATGGCCTCACTTCTTTGTTGACTAAATCAGATCGAATGATGGAATGAGATGCGCCCGTATCAATAGTCAGTAAACGCTTTTTTCCGTCCACGAGTCCTCCAACAGTAACATTACTTGACTTCCTTCCGATCTGTGAGACAGAGATTATGGGGCATCCAATTGCGGGAGCCAGCCTACGCCCCTTGCGGCTGACTCTCTTTAGTTTAACGGTTGGTTGGATTGGGAGACTTGCTCATCTCCTTCAGCCTTGCGCTTACGTCCGCTTGCATTACTGGAATTATTGGAGCTAGATCCAGATCCACAATAACGTGCAATGTGACCAGATTTTCCGCACTTGAAGCATTTAATGGCCGCTTCGTTTTTCTGTTGCTTTCCGTTCACTGCTTCTAGGATTGCGTCCACCCATTCTGGTCGTTCCACTTCCACACGATGAGCTTTGTACAATGGTTTGCTCAAAAGAGATGCGGTTTCTTGAGTTAGAGCATGTGATACCGTCTCCGCAAATGATCTCTTTGGATTTGCATAGGTGGCTCGCTTCGTCTCCACGTCACGTATTCCATTTATGAAACTTGGGATTTTCACCCTCTCGATGTATTCCACTGGTGCGTCTGCGTTTGCTAGATGAGCCAACCTCTCGATGTCCGATGCAAACTCCTGTAATGTTTCGTTAGCCTTCTGGAAGCGATTCTGTAGCTCTATTTGATGTATCTGCCTTCTATGCTCGCTGCCGTAACGTCTTTCGACGGCTCCCATCAACGCTTCATAGTTGTTTCTTTCAGCGTCCGGAATAGTCTGTAAGATTTCGGCTGCAGGTCCTTTCAATGCTACGAAGAGTGCAGCGACTTTATCTTCAGCGCCCCAGTTGTTCACAGCTGCTGTCTTCTCAAATTGTAGCTTAAATACCTGGAAAGGAACAGAACCGTCAAATGATGGGGTTTTTACCTTGGGTACGCTTGTGGAAACACTTGGACGATTCAGCTGCAACTCCTGGATACGACTTCTTAACGCATCCACCTCGGCTTCGACTTTCTCCTCAAGCTGCATTAGTTTCTCGTCCATGCGCGCCTCTAGTTTTGAGGACATACGTGCTTCCTGTTCCTCCAGCTGCGTAGACAACTGCAATATTTGAGATGCCATGTGCGTCTTCGTTTCCTCCCACTGAGATGCCAAGCGTGTCTCTTGTTGTTCCAACTTTGATGTCATGCGTGTCTCTTGTTGTTCCAACTTTGATGTCATGCGTGTCTCTTGTTGTTCCAACTGAGATGCCATGCTTGATGTTATGTTGTTTGACATCTGAGCCAAGGCAGCCAATAAAGAGTTTGTGTCCACATTTTAAACTGAATCCGGAGAATCCTTTTGCTCTTCTATTTTCGTCGCCTCATCCGCAAGCTGAAAAACATGGTCGTCGACGTTGATTCCCTCTGCTTCCATAGCCTCTCGCAACCGTGATTGTAGCTCTGCTTTATTGCCCGTTGTTGCCAATCCACGTCGTTCTAACTCGTTTTTGAGTTGCTGGATCTTCAACTCATTCAACTTTGCCATGTCCTTGTTATCCTTAAAATGTCCTTGTTATCCTTTTCAATGTCCTTGTTATCCTTTTCAATGTCCTTGTTATCCTTTTCAATGTTCTTGTTATCCTTTCCAATGTCCTTGAATTTATTTAACAATACCGCTTCTGACACCAATTGTGACGAATTCGATTATTCCTTGATTATTTTCCCTGAGTTCGATCACTGTACGTTAAATAAAACACTCCGATTCTGTTTAATAAGTAGTACGCTTTATTCAGTACTAAAAACCGTAGTACAATATCGCGGGTTAATTTACTGTTCAGTACTTCACTGTACTACACTTCAAAATAAACTCATTGATTTGCGTTGTCTTTGCGCGGTTTATATACCCTAGCAGACAGCAGCTTCACAACCTAGAAATGTCTACACATTTCTGGTTTAATCGCGCAACCGTGTTCTCGAAACGTTTATCTATCGTCATCTCCTCTTTGTGCCACATTCGCAAACCTGCCTCTCGCGCTCACAGCTATAGTTGTGGTAGTGACGCTAATGATGGAAATACGCTAGAATTGGGAGATGAGCGATTCTTGAGAACATTCGCCACAATATATAGCGAAACAAATGTACATAGACTTTGCATCAAAGACACATCGATTTATTTTTGCCATTGGTGACTCCAGCATAGTGTGGCGAATGTTCTCAAGAATCGCTCATCTCCCAACTCTAGCGTATTTCCATCACTAGCGTCACTACCGCAACTACAGCTGTTTAGATACATGACGTGATGCGTCCGCGCAACGATCAATCTGCTTGAGGTTACCATGGCAATCCGGCTGAGGTTACCATAGCAACGCGTGCTTGTGTGCGTGTCGCGTGATTGTCGCTTGCCACGCCACACACAAGCAGAAAGCATCAATCACCATTTGTTGTGAAAATTCGTAGCGTGCATTGTGTATCAGTACAAGTGTGGAATCTTCTGTATAGACGTCAAATTTTCAAAGTGAGTTCAACACCTGGTTATCAGAGTTGCTTTTTTGGAAAATAGTATCATTTAGCGCCGAGTTGCATTCGATTGCGTAAAAAAATTAGTAGTAGATAAAGGGGTAATAGTTCTCTAAATTTATAAAATAAGGTGAAAAATAATGGTTGAAAACTTCTTAAGTCTGGTTTTCATTAGGTAAAATTTTTATAATTTCTATCGACTTTATCGAAATAAGCGGTAATTGTATACTTTAGCTGTCAACTGCTAATATATTACCTAAAATTATGGAAGGGCGCTCGAAAGACGGGGTTTGGCCTCAGGATCACGAATCTGGAAGCGATTTTTAAATTTTTGGTTTCAGTGAAAAGTTATGATCAAAAAACCGAAAATTGACCCGGGTTCGATACCAGAATCGGGGCGGAATCCATGGTATTTATGTGCAGAACACCTTTCTGAGCTGGCGGCCTTCGGCCGCGCTTATACAAAAATAACCTGGGCTACGCCATCCCAAGGCCGGGGTGTTGCCTGAACCGTGCCACGGTACGCACTTTTTGGACGTTTTTAGGCGCAGTCTCATGTAAATACAACAACCACATAAAAACTTGGATTGCAAATATCTCCTCAGAGAAGCAAAACATTAAAAAAGCACTTCCGGATTCGTGATCCTGAGGAAAATTTCCGCCTTTTGAGCCCCGTGCCATAATTTTAGCTAATTTATTAGCAGTTGACAGCTAAAGTAGACAATTACCAAATAAGCAACCGAATCTCGATAAAGTCGATGAAATTTGACACCTTTTGACCTAATGAAAACCAGCACTTAGAGTTGTAATTTATAAAGAAATTGTTTGCTACTTCTTAGAATTTGTAAAGATTTAAAAACGTACTGCAAAAGGCAACAAAAAAATGAAAACTGCTAACAACATTTCACGACATTATGCTGGCGAAATTCCACAGCTTTAATGTTGGTACTTGGTTTATAAATGAAAAACAATCTAATCAAATCTAAAAAAAATGTGTTCTCATTTTCTGGTTTTTTATTTCCAACATTAAAATTTTTCCTGTATAATAAATAAAATTTAATCGTTTTAAGTTTTGTATTTTTTGCAAAATTAATAAAAGTGTGAGCTGAAAGATTCGCTTAAAAATTTCCCTACAAATTGGAATGAAAAAGTTGTGCAACACAGCAACACTTTTTTGCAATCAAGAACCCTATCTCATTGTTTTACGGTCCTGCACAAAACCCTGGTTTGCAGAAACCACAATAGCAACCCAGATTTTTGACATGGATGTGTGTTTTGATTGACGTTGAAGTGTGTTTTGACATTTCTGTCAAAGCTACATTTCACACTTTATGTTATACACAATGGTAGCGTGCGGACTTAAATATGTCATCGTCGGATGATGATTTTTTGTTGCTTGCAACTGCTGTTGCTTTGGCCGAAAAATCGAAAAAGAAAAGAAAAGCGAATAAAACAAGAAAATGTATTGTAAATGCTTTGTATTCCATAATGCTGATAAGCATTCATAGGTTTCGATAAACCGCAATGTAAACTCTTTTTCGTCCGCATACTTATTCATTTCACGAAACAAAACACAACTAACGCACTAATGCTTGTCAATCATTCCGGCAACGATCAAATAGACAAGCGGTCAAGCGAAAAAATCTAAAATTTTTTATTTTCATCAACGAAAAGCCGACAACAAGTACGTGTGAGCCGATTGCCACCGGTTTCTATGGTAACCTCAAGCATTGCTGGATGGTTGCGCGGACGCATGAGAGCGACAGAGGGAGAGGCAGCTCGCGTGTTTGCGAATGTGGCACAAAGAGGAGATGACGATAGATAAACGCTTCGAGAACACTGTTGCACGAATAAACCAGAAAGGTGTAGACATTTCTAGGTTGTGAAGCTGCTGTTGGCTAGGGTATATAAACCGCTCAAAGACAACGCAATCAATCAGTTTATTTTGAAGTGTTGTACAGTGAAGTACTGAACAGTGAATTAACCCGCGATATTGTACTACGGTTTTTAGTACTGAATAAAGCGCACTATTTATTAAGCAGAATCTGAGTGTTTTATTTAACGTACAGTGATCGAACTCAGGGAAAATAGTCGAGGAATCATCGAATTCGTCACAATAGTTTACCTCAATAAGATAACGGTAACTTTCTAGAAATGATCATTACCAAATGATTAGTGTTATGCTTTTAATAAGTACAAATCATAAGTCATTCTCAATCTTAATTTTTACATGTGCAGTTTGTAGCCCGAAAATGTCTGAGAATATTTCTGTTGTTACCTCTAACAAGGGGAAAATTTGAATGGACTTTGTATTGGAAAATGGTTGAAAAGTTCTTGGTAGAGGTAAGGAAGTGATAAATAATTGTATACTGTCATAAAACACGTTGTTAAACTCAAATTTCCGAAGTTTTATATTAAGCATCCAAATTTCGACCTTTTTCGGTCATTTGCATTTTTTCGACATTTTTTTTTTTGGTCAAAAATCTCTTCGGTATTTTAAAATTTTTTTAAATTCGGTCTTGGAAATTCGACATTTTTTTTCGACATATCGTACAGGACCCCTTAAGTCATTTTGCCCGGTAGGGGTTAATTCATACACCCCAATGGATTGCCCTGCCTAGAGTGTATGATCATTCCGAAAAACTTCATCAAGCTCTTCTAACGGGAGTCCAAGGAAACGTGCAATTTCAAAAAGGTTGGACCAGAGCGACAGAGGGATTAAAGAGATGTAGAGTGTCATGGGGGACTACATGCAGGGCATGTGTTTGAATGGTGTCATTTAGGGCCGCTTGCATAAAAGCTGATAACGACTAACCGGAGTTTAATTGACGTATTTTGTATGGTTAGCTGTCAAATTAATCACCGATTAGGCTTAATCGGCTTTTATGCAAGTGGCCCTTAGTCTGGATAAGTAAGAGTGTAACCTGTTACATTATCCAGACCGAAGTTGTACCATTGTGACTCTAGTCTCCCTTGGTAAGGTGAGTTCTTCTTCAGCAATATCGGGTGTAAGACTGCTTAAAACGGGATTCACTGGCCGAGATCTGACAAAGGTATCAATCGACTCAGGGTGGATGTCGGTTAGAGCCCGCTTATGATTACGCAGATCAAACGGCAAGGTAATATGATGCCGGATCTCGTCATAATGCTTACGTCCAAAAGATGACGGTTTGGATGTCCCGGCTTGTGGAAATTCAGAAGGAATTGCCTGCTCAGCATTTCCGCATGCTCTCTTACATTGAGCAGTTTTACCTCTTGATGGAGGTGAGACTCAGGAGGCATGAGGGGACATCCCGAAACAGGGATGACGGGTCTGTGTCCAAAAGATGACGGTTTGGATGTCCTGGCTCGTGGAAGTTCAGAAGGGCCTTTATCTCAAGTAAACGTAAAAATTTATCTGCCCGATAAAAAAAATGTTCATACAAACTGTTTGACATTTTGTATGAAATTCTTTTTATCGGGCGGATAAATTTTAAATTTACTTCAGAAAATGGTCATAAATAAAATTAAAAAAGAATTGAACAAGATGAAATAAAATAAAGTGAAATTAGAACCATGACGTAACCACAAAGGTGATATACATCTTGACAGATGTCAAATGAACGGTCTTAACTTGAACGGTTGTATTTTGGAAGTACAAGAGAAAGGGGTATAAAAGAAGGCCCGTTTGTAAAATAGTATTGAATATCATACTATTTTTTTTTAAGGGATTCAGTGCAAGAAAATGTAATTTTGGCATTTTTAAGGTCTCTTCAGCCATTAAATCAAAGTTTGAAATTCTCGCTGGCACTTTTTTATTAGAAACATTTGAAGTAGCGTATGAAACAAAGTTTTCAACGAAAAGGGAAAGTTCTAATAATATGATGGAGAACTATTTTGAAATTTTGACAAGAATTCATTGGAAAGCTCACAGAAAACGCATACCTAAGCAACAATTGAAGCATCATCGCGAATAACGTTCTAAGTTACAAATTCAGAATTTGTCTCATCTGTCTCCTTAACGTTTTCTTTTATATTTTTCATATTATCAGTTTTACACCTTCCTTATGATCTTCCAGTGCTGTTACGAATCACTTTCGACGCTTTAAATTAACCTACTACTTTTAAATGCACTTTTACAGTTTTGGTGTGTCAAATTTTAGAGAATTTGTTATCTGGACAATGCAAGAGAGCAATACTAAGGGCCGCTTGCATAAAAGCTGATAACGACTAACCGGAGTTTAATTGACGTATTTTGTATGGTTAGCTGTCAAGTTAATCACCGATTAGGCTTAATCGGCTTTTATGCATGTGGGCCTAAATGTTATATGCAATAAAACCGGTTTTGAAAAAAATGTAACTTAGAACGTTATTCGCGATGATACTTCAATTGCTGGTTTCATAAAAATTGTCAACACAGTTTTTGGTGACGACAAGCGCGCAATTAAATATTCTACTGTAAAAATTTGGTAAAGTAATTCAGAATTATACCTTTTTACACACTTTATTTGTTTAGTTTTTATTTAATTTAGGAAAATGAAAATAACAAGCAACAACCACAAATACCGACAGTTTTTATGAAAAAATTCGTTGATATTGATACGACTTGATGTTGATATTGATACGAAGTGGCAATTGATATTGACAACCATAATAGGGGTGATTATTGCTTAATTGAGAAAATCACTTTGAAATATGGCTCCCAAATTTTGTATGTATACTGTGAACTGTCAATTCTGACACTTCATGCGCAAGTGCTGCCAAGTTGACACCAAAAAACCAATTAAACACAGCGTGAAACCAGAGTTCTATGTGGATTTATCTGGCTTTCGTCGTTGTTGTTGCATTTACATAAAATTTTTTATCTATCTCTGGTTCATTACCAGAAGAATGCGCCTAAAGCTGGAATTATTGGTGATGTTTGTCGTAACGCTGTAGTCGTATCCAATCAGCTGATTCGACCAACCTTATGGGATTTAATGCAATCGATTATTGGTGCCATATCGTAACGCTAAGGTCGTAACCGGATCGTAGCCAACCAATTGGTTTTTGGTTTTCCGCGGTAACGATAAACAGCTGATTACCTTTTTGTTTATTGCTTACAAGTTTTTGCAGTCAATCAGCTGTTTACGGTTACCGCACCAATAATCGATAAAAATGTATCGCATAGGGTTGCGTTAGGGATACGACTACAGCGTTACGACAAACATAACCAATAATTCCAGCTTAATGCTCGCTATCACGTCATCTATAGGGCCCTTTACACGATCACACTGTGTGACAAACATGTGTGATGAAAAAAAAAAGAAAAAAAAAATTGCTTTCGTTTAAACGGTCACACATGTTGTCATACTTCATTTCTCTGTTATTTGTGAACGAAGCAACATGGCACGCGTATTGGTTGCAGCACTTGTATTTGACATTTTAGAAGAGACGAAATAGAACAAAATAGGCAGCATTCTTTTTTATTTTATTTTTGTATTCTTCGCTTTTAATTTTCCAGATTTCTGGATAGCTTCGATATACTTCGAAGAACTCCTTTCAAATTTCTTTGTTTGCCCGCGATGTCATTACCCTCTAATTTTTGCTTATCGACTGAAAAAATACACTGCGTGCTTGATTGCAAGCGTTTACACTATCACACATGTGTGTCCAACATCAAAAAAATCAAAAATTTTAGAAAACCATCACACATGTGTGACACACACGAATTTCTCATGTTTACACGCTCACACCTCTCTTCACGCCGCACATGTTTGTCACACAGTGTGATCGTGTAAAGGGCCCTTATCTACACAGCTCTAGTTGTGGTAGTGACGGTAGTGTTGGAAGATGAGCGATTCTTGATAACATTCACCACAAAATGTTAAAATTTATCGATAGACCGTGCTGTTACCATCAATAGGTTGCCGTCAAAACAATTGTTTACAAATCGCTGAGAAAAAATTGGAGAAGCAGAAAAATGGCCGGAAAAAGGTTCCCAATGTTTCAGAAAACTACAACTTGTGAACAATTTGAGTTGCTTATAAGCGAGATAGAAAAGAATCCTGAGTTGGCACAGAGGACAGATAGGCTAACAACTTTTCACTCTCGTGGAAAATGGGAAGAAATCGCTGAAAAGCTAAACGCTATAGGACCACCTCAAAGAAAGATTAGTGAGTGGAAAAAGGTGTGTAAATATTTACAACAATTTCCGTAAAGCAATGTTTGTGATTTATACATTCTTTGTATGAAAAGGTATATTTCGACTTCCGTTTAAGGGTTACCAGGAAATATGATGATAATAGAACTGGCAGATGTGGAGAAATTCCTTTAACAAGCATTGAAAAATCTTTGCTGAGAGCTCTAAAGGTAAATGAAGCAGCAAAACGCAAGTACGATTTAAAATCACCTTCCCCGGAAGTAGCAACCGTAACTCGTCATGCATACAGAACATCGCCGACAAACATGGCAAATATTAATAAATCTCCTT
Organism: Campiglossa producta; assembly: GCA_964058755.1. NCBI lineage: Eukaryota > Metazoa > Arthropoda > Insecta > Diptera > Tephritidae > Campiglossa > Campiglossa producta. Next base: position 46,917,386 of record CAXKVI010000002.1, read on the forward strand.
CCCCGGAAATTGCAACCTTAGCTCGTAGATCAAGTAGAATATCTCCAGGTACCTGCACGCTTGTTGCAAAGCATACACGCATTTATAAATCACCTTCCCCGGAAGTCTCAGCTGCAGCTCCACGAACAAATAGAACATCTTCAGAAAACTTCACGTATGTTGAAATAAAACTTGAAACGAATTCTCCGACTAGTTCTGCTCCAGCAACGCCTGAACCAATTACACCACCGTATAAGAAAAGAAGAGTACAATCTCCGCCCCTCATCAGCGGTCTTTCGCCTCCCGTCTCCGCTGCACCGGAACCGGATAATGTGCCCCATACGTATAAGAAAACGTCTTCGAGGGTACTTGGGAATAATCTATTTCGGCGTCAACTACAGAATCAATCGGAATATTTAGATGTGACCAGAGATTTAGTTGAAGTCATGAGCAGCCAAAGAACTTGTCTTGAAGAACTTGTAAAAACCGCTCAAATACATGCCAAACTAATGGAACAACAAATAGTATTACAAGAGAAACAGACCGTTGCTATGGAAAGGCAAGCTACTGCTTTGGAACGAATGGCGAGTTTATAAATTATAAAGTTATATTTAAATTATAATCATTTTATTTAACTTGTATGTTAGCAGTTTTGTGAAAGTAAACTTTGGTTTAGTTACCCACTAGGCACGTATCTCCTTGAAGTAAAACTATTGTTGGTGCCTAATGGCCACGATCATTCTAATAATTGTCATCAAAATCTTATAACAAATCGATTTGGTAGCAAGTTTAATTGATAGAGATGGATGGTATCATGAGCGGATATACCACAGGCAAGGATTTATTTGGTGAGGATGGAGATTGGTAATAGTAGGTATAGCCTACTACAATATCCAGATCAGCCCTGCGGGTTAGGGGTTTAGAATATGCCCGAGGCAGGCATATCGGTCGTAAGAGGCGACTAATATCCTCATAGGTAATGACGTGATAACTCGTTGGTTGATCTACGGATATGATGACTCTCACCTCTCATTATCCATCTTCTCCTTCTTCATGGATGGAGGGATGACATGACCTAGAAGGTTCCACTGGTTCCACGACAGTCGGACAGTACCGCAAGGGAGTACCGCACCGTACCGAGTTCATATCCGGCCAATGACTGTCAATTTCGGCATCGCTCCCCAAAATCTTCGGGGAATGTTTTTGCTGTTAACAACAACAACAATATCCAGATGGAACTTGAGCCAGAGTGACTTGAGTCTTTATTACTGATTAACCCTATCAATGTCTTTCACCGGTCAAAGGCCACTAGTATCGATCTAAATTCATGGTTTGGGGTATAACCTAGTCCCACCCCAAGTTGTTGTTGTTGTTGTAACGAGGTGTAGTCCTGCCTAACGCGTATATTTCCTTGTTGCTGTTGTTGTTGTTGTTGTTGTTGTTGTTGTTGTTGTTGTTAACAATGCATTGCCCTGTCTAGAGTGTATGATCATTCCGAAGATCTTCATCAAGCGCTTCTATAGGGAGTCCAAGGAAACGTGCAGTTTTAACAGGGTTTGTCCAGAGGGGTTAGAAGAGTAGGTTCAGATGAACAATTGAAGAGATGTAGAGAATCATGGGCGGTCCTACCACATGCAGGGCATGTGTTTGATATTGTATCATTAAGTCTGGATAAATGAGTTTAACCTTACACTATATCCAGACCTAAGCTGTGCCAAGGTGATTCTTGTCTCCCTTGGTAAGGGGCGTTCTTCTTCAGCAATATCCGGTGGAAGGCTGTTCAGAACGGGATTCACAGGTAGAGATCCGACAAAAGTGTCTAGGGGCTCGGTGTGGATGTCGGTTAGAGTCCGCTTATGATTCTGCAGATCAAACGGCAAGGTAATATGATGCCGGATCTCATCATAGTGCTTACGGAGATGTCTCCTTATGTCTCTCGGGGGCGGATCTATGTCCAAAAGATGACGGTTTGGATGTGCTGGCTTGTGGCAGTTCAGAAGGAATTGCTTGCTCAGCATTTCCGCATGCTCTTTTACATTGAGCAGTTTTGCCTCCTGATGGAGGTGAGACTCGGAAGACATGAGGAGACATCCCGTAGCAGTTCTGATGGCAGTATTTTGGCAGACTTGTAACTTCGTCCAGTTGGTGTTATGTACATTAGGCGACCATATGGGTGCAGAATAGTCAAAGTCTGGTCGGCCAATGGCCTTACATGTAGTCAGCAACGTTTCTGTGTCTTTTCCCCAAGTACTGCGGCAAGTGACTTGAGGATCTTGTTGCGACCACGTACCTTTGAGACCATTGCAGACACATGACCAGCAAATGAGAAAGTATTATCCAGTGTCATCCCTAATAACTTTGGGTGGCTGAGAGTTGGTAGCTTAGTGCCATCAACGAAAATGTCTAATTCATTTCTCACCTGGTGCGTCCATGTCGTAAAAAGCGTCGCCGTTGATTTAGTCGGAGATATGGTCAGATCTCGCTCAGTGAAAAACCTGGAAAGGTCACTTCTGCAACATGTATTTAGAACTTACAACAACAACAACTCGGTAACCGCAATTTAGGGGATGTGCGAACATTTCTACTGTGAGGTGAAGGATCGCCTTGGATCACCTTGCCGTTTGATCTGCAGAATCATAAGCGGGCTCTAACCGACATCCACACCGAGTCGGTAGACACTTTTGTCGGATCTCTACCTGTGAATCCCGTTCCGAACAGTCCTCCACCGGATATTGCTGAAGAAGAACGCACCTTACCAAGGTAGACAAGAGTGACCTTGGCACAGCTTAGGTCTGGATATAGTGTAAAGTTAAACTCCTACTTATCCAGACTTAATGATACAACCTTAAATACATGCCCTGCATGTGGTAGGACCCCCCATGATACTCTACATCTCTTCAATTGTTCATCTGAACCTACTCTTCTAACCCCTCTGTCCCTCTGGACAAACCCTGTTGAAACTGCACGTTTCCTTGGACTCCCCTTAGAAGAGCTTGATGAAGATCTTCGGAATGATCATACACTCTAGACAGGGCAATGCATTGTTAACAACAACAACAACAACATGTTGCGGAAGTCTCGTTCGCCTTTGCGTACGTCCGTAGGAATGGATAGAGCAGCCAAGGATTCGTCCGTATATGTCTGAAAACTGTCCCAGTCCGCCTTGGTAAAGTTGATGTATGTACCATGCTCAGGTGTTATAAAGTCCGTCGGTCGTTCGATGGTAATGACTATTGGGAGATGGTCAGACGCCAACGTGAGTATGGGTCGCCAATTGGTGTTGTTCAATAGTCCTGCACTTACGATAGAAATATCTGGCGAACTATAGCAGTTACCCGATACTCTCGTTGGGGCGTCTCCGTTCAATGTACAGAAAGCCGTATCATCTATTTGTTCTGCAAGTACATGCCCCCTATTGTCTGCTGGCAAGTGTGAGTGCCACATGTCGTGGTGCGCATTGAAGTCGCCCAGGATCACGCGGTTATCTCCTCGTAATAGCAAGCTAATGTCGGGGTGATAACCGGTGGGGCAACTTGAGACAGGGGGTATGTAGATGTTAATGATTTGCAGATCGACATCTCCTGTACGGATGGTAATACCTTGCCTTTCTAGGATATCATCCGTTCCTTCGATGTCGGTATCAAATAGATGATACTGTACAGAGTTGTGCGTTATGAACGCTAGACCACCTCCCAGACCTCCTGTTACTCTATGACGGTCTTTCCGGTGGATGTTATATCCGCCATAGGTAATGAGGTCCGACCTAGGACTGAGCTTGGTTTCTTGGACTACTAATGGCGGCGAAATACCAACAGGTTATCATAACCTCTAACGAGATTTTTAACCGAGCTTCTCTTTCCAACTTGTGGTGTGTTGCTTTTGAGTTTTCCTACAAGTTGGCGGGACCTACAGTTTTTTGCCGACTCCGAACGGCACTTGCAAAGCAAATGAATTTTTTGCTGAGAAGCTTCTCATGGCAGAAATACACCCGGAGAGTTTGCCAAACTCCGAGGGGCGACCCCGTTTAGAAAAATTCTAATTTTTGATGTTACTGGTGATGTAGAAACAGAGAGAGACTGGTGCTCGGAGTTGCTCATGTCTAAACTGCTCCGGTGGGAGCGAGAGTGTTGAGCTGCTGCGCGTGATGTTGACGCCATAAGGCACGAGCAACAGTCTGGAGTTTGTGTGGCGGGTATAGCAGAAGTGCTGCTAGTCGTTAAGACATTATTATTATTATTATTATTAGTATTGCTACTATAAAGTGGCGGTAGGGGTGCGCTTGAACGGCGCTTAGAGCGGGACGCCCGAGGGCGCAAACAACAAGAGGCCACGAAAGTACTAAAGAAAGTACGGGGTCTGTGGATGTTAAGGTTAAGCCCTGAACATCCAGATTTATGCAGCCATCTCTTACACGAGAAGCATTGCACAGAATGCGACCGTTTAATATATATCTTTTTGCAACAGACACTGCATATCCATTCTTTTGGTCCGGGGTTCGGCTCAACGCCCACCCGTAAAAATAGAATATCTTGCAGCCCTGCTGCAAGGGGGGAGGATGATAGTTTCGGAATGGGACAAAACATACTAAACAGGGTTACATTGAAAGTGACAGTCCTTGGCCGAGGTAAAACCCCGGGTGGTTCCACTGCGCAGAGATCCATGGCGATGTCCTGGGTTTTCTGCTCTGAGAAGTGACTGTACATAGGGAACCTTATTTTTCGTATTTTTCCTTAACCTAAATTGTCATCAATATCTTCTAACGGGAGTCCGAGAAAACTGGCATTTTCAATAGGGTTGGACCAAAGAGAGATGGGTGTTAGAAGAGTGGGCTCAGAAGAGCAAGAAAATAAGTGATTGATATTGTGGGGGGACGAGCCGCATGCCGGACATACATTCGGCACATCAGGGTTCAGTTTAGATATGTAAGAGTTTAACATGCTACAATATCCAGAGCGTAATTGAGCCAGAGTGACCCTTGTCTCTCGAGGAAGATGACGCTCCTCTTCAGAAATGCCAGGTGTTGCAGCATGTAAGACATTGTTTAGCGGACAGAGCACAGAGTAATGGCCAACAGACGTTGTATGGATATGCCCCAAGGCCTGTTTATGCACCTGTAGATCAAACGGCGTTGTTATATAGTGTCGGATCTCATCAAAATGTTTACGTAAATGCGACCTTATGGTCCTAGGAGGGGTCTGGTACGATATGTCGAAAAAAAAGAAGTCGAAACTAAAAATATCGAAAAAAAATTTGCCGAAAACACAAAAGGTCGAAAAAAAAATGTCTCGAAAAAAAATGTCGAATGAAAAAATGTCTACATCTTATATATTAATGTTGAGTAGGGTCTGGTACGATATGTCGAAAAAAAAGAAGTCGAAACTAAAAATGTCGAAAAAAAATTTGCCGAAAACACAAAAGGTCGAAAAAAAAAATGTCTCGAAAAAAAAATGTCGAATGAAAAAATGTCGAAAAAAAAATATATAAGATGTAGAAACAATGTAATGAATGATGTGTAAAATTCGCGCGAATTTAACACATCATTCATTACATTGTTTCTACATCTTATATATTAATGTTGAGTATTATTTTTCTAGTGTTTTGCAATAGCTCTTGCAAGCAAATATAAAACCTGACGGTAAAGTTACAAGCACAAACTCTTAAGCTCTTCTCAATATAATTAACAACAACCTCTCAGAAACGAATCTCCGGTTTAAAGATGTCAGAAAAATTTTGATTTTTGGCGACTTTTATAGTCACGTAAATATTTGATGTATCGATGTTTCTATAAAAATTGCGAAATTTTGAACGTTTAACCGTTATTTCGGTTTCTCACTTGTCAAAAAACAAAAGTAAATTGGACCAACATCTTTTCCTTGTTCAAAAATATGCACGTAATTAGAAAAATATACACATATTACAAAACTAACCAAGTCGAAGCATCGATATACATATATAGCGAAACAAATGTACATAGACTTCGCATCAAAGACACATCGATTTATTTTTGCCATTGGTGACTCCAGCATAGTTTAGCTCAATAACATAACGGGACCTTTCTCGAAATGATCATTACCAAATGATTAGTGTTATGCTTTTAATAAGTACAAATCATAAGTCATTCTCAATCTTAATTTTTACATGTGCAGTTTGTAGCCCGAAAGTGTCTGAGAATTTTTCTGTTGTTACCTCTAACAAGGGGAAAATTTGAATAGACTTTGTATTGGAAAAAGGTTGAAAAGTTCTTGGTAAGAGGTAAGGAAGTGATAAATAATTGTATACTGTCGTAAAACACGTTGTTAAACTCAAATTTCCGAAGTTTTACATTAAGCATCCAAATTTCGACCTTTTTCGGTCATTTGCATTTTTTCGACATTTTTTTTTTTCGGTCAAAAATCTCTTCGGTATTTTAAAATTTTTTTAAATTCGGTCTTGGAAATTCGACATTTTTTTTTTCGACATATCGTACGGGACCCGTTGAGTATTATTTTTCTAGTGTTTTGCAATAGCTCTTACAAGCAAATATAAAACCTGACGGTAAAGTTACAAACACAAACTCTTAAGCTCTTCTCAATATAATTAACAACAACCTCTCAGAAACGAATCTACGGTTCAAAAATGTCAGAAAAATTTCGATATTTGGCGACTTTTATAGTCACGTAAATATTTGATGTATCGATACATCGATGTTTCTATAAAAATTGTGAAGTTTTGAACGTTTAAACGTTATTTCGGTTTCTCACTTGTCCAAAAACAAAAGTAAATTGGACCAACATCTTTTCCTTGTTCAAAAATATGCACGTAATTAGAAAAAATATACACATATTAGAAAACTAACCTGGTCGAAGCATAGATGTACATATATCGCCGGTTCAAAAGTAAACAGATGTATTTACTTTTTAAAATTTTTGGGAAAACAGCTTTTTCATAGAACTCCATTGTTTAAATGAGATTTTGAATGCCGTTTCAAAAACAATTTAAATTTTGAAATACTTCTGTTTACTTTGGAACCGGCGATATAGCGAAACAAATGTACATAGACTTCGCATCAAAGACACATCGATTTATTTTTGCCATTGGTGACTCCAGCATAGTTTAGCTCAATAAGATAACGGTAACTTTCTCGAAATGATCATTACCAAATGATTAGTGTTATGCTTTTAATAAGTACAAATCATAAGTCATTCTCAATCGTAATTTATACATGTGCAGTTTGTAGCCCGAAAATGTCTGAGAATATTTCTGTTGTTACCTCTAACAAGGGGAAAATTTGAATAGGCTTTGTATTGGAAAATGGTTGAAAAGTGGTAAGGAAGTGATAAATAATTGTATACTGTCATAAAACACGTTGTTAAACCCAAATTTCCGAAGTTTTACATTAAGCATCCAAATTTCGACCTTTTTCGGTCATTTGCATTTTTTCGAATTTTTTTTTTTCGGTCAAAAATCTCTTCGGTATTTTAAAATTTTTTTTAAATTCGGTCTTGGAAATTCGACATTTTTTTTTTTCGACATATCGTACGGAACCCTTTTGCAATAGCTCTTGCAAGCAAATATAAAACCTGACGGTAAAGTTACAAACACAAACTCTTAAGCTCTTCTCAACATAATTAACAACAACCTCTCAGAAACGAATCTCCGGTTTGAAGATGTCAGAAAAATTTCGATTTTTGGCGACTTTTATAGTCAAGTAAATATTTGATGTATCGATACATCGATGTTTCTATAAAAATTGTGAAGTTTTGAACGTTGAAACGTTATTTCGGTTTCTCACTTGTCCAAAAACAAAAGTAAATTGGACCAACATCTTTTCCTTGTTCAAAAATATGCACGCAATTAGAAAAATATACACATATTAGAAAACTAACCAAGTCGAAGCATCGATGTACATATATAGCGAAGCAAATGTACATAGACTTCGCATCAAAGACACATCGATTTATTTTTGTCATTGGTGTATCCAGCATAGTTTAGCTCAATAAGATAACGGTAACTTTCATTTGATCATTACCAAATGATTAGTGTTATGCTTTTAATAAGTACAAATCATAAGTCATTCTCAATCGTAATTTTACATGTGCAGTTTGTAGCCCGAAAATGTCTGAGAATATTTCTGTTGTTACCTCTAACAAGGGGAAAAGTTGAATAGGCTTTGTATTGGAAAATGATTGAAAAGTTCTTGATAAGAGGTAAGGAAGTGATAAATAATCGTATACTGTCATAAACACGTTGTTAAACCCAAATTTCCGAAGTTTTATATTAGGCATCCAAATTTCGACCTTTTTCGGTCATTTGCATTTTTTCGACATTTTTTTTTTCGGTCAAAAATCTCTTCGGTATAGTAAATTTTTTTGAAATTCGGTCTTGGAAATTCGACATTTTTTTTTCGACATATCGTACGGGGCCCTCCTAGGAGGCGGAATGAGTTCAAGCAGTTGCCTACCGGGATGCTGTGGTTTACAGCAATTCAGTAGGTACTGCTTGTTTAGCATTTCAGTATGCTCCCTAACTGGAAGCATTTCCACCTCATTGTGTATATGAGATATAGGTGACATAAGGACGCACCCCGTAGCGGTTCTGAGCGCGGTGTTTTGACAGGCCTGAAGCTGATTCCTGTGAACGTCTGCAAGCCCCGTTTCACGTATTGCCGGTTCTGCGAGAACGGTATTTGTACCTGTACAATACCCTTCGTACCGAAACGACCCGGGTTGTTTTTTTTTATAATGACTCGGCCAAGAGCAATACATTTCGAAGTGACCCTGTCTAACGCGTCACGATTCCCTCACCTATTGTCATCCCCGGAACAGCCCCTTGCAACACGGCTGCTCCTTATTCTCTTGATCCGGGCTGGCATTGAGCCAAATCCTGGCCCAAGAGAATGGTTCTGCTGCGTTTGTCGGAAGAAAATATATACAAGACGATCACACTCAGTACAGTGTGCATCATGCAAAGGTTGGTTGCACAAATCTAGTTGCTCCGGACTAGATCCAAAAACACATCGGCCAATTAGTTTCTATAAAAATTTTGTGGCGCCCTGCTGTTCACGTCCTAGGACGTCCCGAGGCAAGCGACGCTCATATGTTGCTTTATCGCCCTCTAATAATAATCAAGTCTCCACGACCTGCAATAATTATATTGCCCAGCAGAATATATGTGTTCCCGGCTGTAGCTTACTTCCTAGTGCATCAACAGCACAAGCACCCACTCATGGCTACTTTCTTCGTAGCACATCAGTTGATGCTTGTAGCATCAGGACTGCAACGGAGATCAATATCGCGACATAACCTATCACCATCTGGGCGAACACATCAGTCTTTAACTCCCAGAGTGGCCATTGCCTCTCCTTCGCAATTTAAATTGTTGCAATTTAACTGCAACGGCTTGACCGGCAAGATAGCGGAGATAACCACATTTATGCAGCTACATAAAATCAAAATTGCTGCAATCCAGGAGACAAAACTTGGCCCCCACTCGAATCTCCGAGCGAGTGGAGGCTACCACGTACTCCGGCATGATCGTACGGACGGCGGAGGTGGTCTCGCGTTCCTTGTACACCATACGGTGCAGTATAGGGAATTTGATATCAACACTGACCAAAGTGACTTACCTTTAGAGTGTCAAGGTATTGTTATACAAGCTGGTGGCGTTGATCTCGAGCTAATCAATATATACATTCCTCCCGTCACCTGCTGCCCCAGAAGTTATCGTCCTGACCTTAGGGCGTTTCTTTGTGGCGATAACCGTATCATCATGGGCGATTTTAATGCCCATCATGATATGTGGCATTCACACCTTTCTGTGGACGGCAGAGGACGGGAATTAGCCGAGCAAATTGATAACTCCTCTTTCTGTACTGTGAACGGACGTTAGCTGGCTTGCCAGGCTTTAGTAGTGGGATCACAGTTGCCTGCTTCCATTTGTCGGGTATGACAGCTGTGATCAGAGACAAATTGAAGACGGCCGTTAAATATTTGACTCCCGCTCGGCCGATGTGTTTTAGATGCACCATGGCTATGCCATCAGGGCCGATGGCTATGGAGTTTTTGGCCTTCCGGATGGCCTCTTGAACCTCTGTAGCGGTGATGGGAACGGGGGCATAGTTTTTGTGTTTATGCGCACGCCTGAAGATTCCACGTCTAGCCCTGTCTTGCGCAGAGTGTGGGACATATTGTCGACAAAAAGCCTGTGCACATTTCCTGGGGTCATTTATTGTCTTGTCACCAAAGGTAATGTCGACATTTTTTGGTGGACCCGAAGGATTCGACAAGGACTTGATGGTGGACCATAATTTCCCAACACCGGTAGAGAGGTTACAAGACCTGAGGTGCTCCTCCCATTTGGTTTGCCTACTTAGCGGCTCTATTCAATCTTTCACTGAACACTTTCGTCATTCCTGAAATATGGAAAAAGGCGAGAGTGGTTCCATTATTAAAACCTAGAAAGCCGGCAAACATAGGCGATTCATATCGCCCTATATCACTTTTGTCGCCGGTAGTGAAGACGCTAGAGTCCATTTTGCTCCCGTATTACACCGCAAATCTGCACCTGGCTAATCATCAACATGGCTTCCGTAAGCTGCACAGCACCACCACCGCACTCAATGCCATTACAACGCAAATAAATAGCGGCCTAAATCAAACGCAACATCAAAACCAAGACGAATTAGACAGGGGGTGCCACAGGGTGGTGTCCTATCCCCGACACTGTTTAATTTCTATCTATCGAAGATGCCCCCACCACCAGAGGGTGTCTCCGTCGTTTCTTATGCCGACGACTGTACAATAATGGCGACGGGGAAGGGCCCCTATTCTGATGAACTCTGTAATAAAATCAACGGTTACCTCTGCGACCTTTCCAGGTTTTTCACAGAGCGAGATCTGACGATATCTCCGACTAAATCAACGGCGACGCTTTTTACGACGTGGACGCACCAGGTGAGAAATGAATTAGACATTTTCGTTGACGGCACTAAGCTACCAACTGTCAGCCACCCAAAGTTATTAGGGATGACATTGGATAATACTTTCTCATTTGCTGGTCATGTGTCTGCAATGGTCTCAAAGGTACGTGGTCGCAACAAGATCCTCAAGTCACTTGCCGGCAGTACTTGGGGAAAAGACAAAGAAACGTTGCTGACTACATATAAGGCCATTGGCCGACCAGTCTTTGACTATGCTGCGCCCATATGGTCGCCTAATGTACATAACACCAACTGGACGAAGTTACAAGTCTGCCAAAATACTGCCATCAGAACTGCTACGGGATGTCTCCTCATGTCTTCCGAGTCTCACCTCCATCAGGAGGCAAAACTGCTCAATGTAAAAGAGCATGCGGAAATGCTGAGCAAGCAATTCCTTCTGAACTGCCACAAGCCAGCACATCCAAACCGTCATCTTTTGGACAGATCCGCCCCCGAGAGACATAAGGAAACATCTCCGTAAACATTATGATGAGATCCGGCATCATATTACCTTGCCGTTTGATCTGCAGAATCATAAGCGGGCTCTAACCGACATCCACACCGAGTCGGTAGATACTTTTGTCGGATCTCTACCTGTGAACCCCGTTCTGAACAGTCCTCCACCGGATATTGCTGAAGAAGAACGCACCTTACCAAGGGAGACAAGAGTTACCTTGGCACAGCTTAGGTCTGGATATAGTGTAAGGTTAAACTCCTACTTGTCCAGACTTAATGACACAATCTCAAACACATGCCCTGCATGTGGTAGGACCCCCCATGATACTCTACATCTCTTCAATTGTTCATTTGAACCTACTCTTTTAACCCCTCTGTCCCTCTGGACAAACCCTGTTGAAACTGCACGTTTCCTTGGACTCCCCTTAGAAGAGCTTGATGAAGATCTTCGGAATGATCATACACTCTAGACAGGGCAATGCATTGTTAACAACAACAACAACAACCGGCTGTATCTGAACGGCGCCTCTCCGACACCGGGCCTCCTTGGAGAGTAATTATGGCCTTACCGCGTCACGGGGCTCTGCCGCGGCTGACCTAATAAGTTCCCCACTATAAATATTTGACCACTACTGCACCCGATGCGACAAACAACATCGGTCGTGCGGGCGACCAGTCGGGCAGGAAAATACCGACGGGAACGGTGCGCAAGCACCAATCAGAAGAGGATGAACCCCGTGATGGTTACAGCAGCAAAAAGGCGCACTTATCACCCAGAGAGGGGGCAAAAAATGGAGCGGGTGCGAGAGAGAGGAAGGTGGAGAAGAACCGTCACAGACGCGGCGATGGCAGGGGACGCCACGGGGTTAATACCGCATCTGGGGAACAAGCGGGCAACGGCCATGGAGATTACTCCGAACGCAATGTAAGGTCGTCTCATAGCAGACACCGGTCCACTAGCAGTTCGGAACGGCGCAACTCCTCATGGCGAGTAGTCACGCACGCAGGTACGAGAAGGAGCAAAAGAAGGGGCAGAATAAGGCGAGGAGAGGGCGACATCCTACTACACCGCGACGACTTCAACAGGAGAGGGCTGAGTGGATCCGGGGTCAGGTGGTACATACGTTACCTGGAGCAGGGTAAAAACCCGGAGGTAGCCAGAGCTAAGGCTATCCTCCACATGGAGGCCAACAAGGAGGGGACCGCACCCGGACAAGGGATTAACGGCGGGCAGAAGAGGCGGGGAAGAGGCAAGGAAGAGAACCAGAATCCAGCTCGCGATACTGGGAGCAACAGCGGGCCAAGAGGGGCATCACCACCTGCTCCTGCTGGAAAGCGGCGAGGTGGACAAAGCACGCCGGAAGACACCCCCCAATCAAAGAGGCACATGGCACACCATCCACACACTGCACATCATTCCTCCACTGTGGCTACTGTAGCAGGGGCCGCTCCGGGCTCGGGACCTGAGTGGGGTGCGCCAAGACAGCAGAGCTATTCTGACGCCGCTATTGGCTTAAGAATGGCAGTGCTCTCGAGGAACTACCCAGCGGGGGCTCTAAGCTCGGAGGAGCTCACCAGGCTGCAAGATGCCATAATGGAGGAGATAGTGCGGGCAACGCTGGAGGGGATGAACAATCCGGTGTCTTTCCTGGGGGTGTACTTCAGACCTGGGGGTGAATTCTGGTTCTATGAAATGATAAAACGAAAAGAATTTTCATACAAAATTTGTGAAAAGAAACTTCAAATTCATACAAATTTTTTTTCACGTTATCACATCATAGAACCAGAATTCACCCTCTGAAGTACTGCTAATCGACTGCTACGACGAGAACAGCGCGTCGTGGTTGGCAAGCACAATCCCTAACCTGCGGGGTTGGACCGGACCGCCCTTGGACACTAGGCGAAGTGACGACATACCGCCGACGCATGGAGGGGTACGGCTGAATGTGGCAATAGACGAAGCTTCCTTCACCACCATCAGGGGAAGGGACTTCAGACTGTTCTACAGGTACAGCGTCGTACCAGTAAAACCCTGGAAGCAGAAAGCTCCAGGTACCACCGAGGCCGCGGTTAGGGATGGAGATGGGGATGAGGAAGGCGATGCAGAGGGGAAAAGAGCAAACCGGGCTGCACCCGGACCGTCACATGGCGCAGCACCTGCAGAGGCCACAGTTGGTGTCAACACCAACACTGTCGAAGAATCGGCCAGTGCGGGCCAAAACACGCAGGACTTGCTGGACGGCATTGAGGGCATGGAGAGCAGAGGAGAAGAGGAGGCATTCGGCTGTCTGATGACGACGAGCCGATGGCCAAGAGATCATGATGAGCCCCAACACCACAAAAATAGCGCAGATTAACCTCCATCACGCCAAGGCGGCTTCGGCCATTCTTGCGCATAAATTCGCCAAGGAGGATCTGGGCATAGCTCTTGTTCAAGAGCCGTATATAGTAAAGGGGCAAGTCAGAGGACTAAAAGATCGGGGCAATAAGGTAATTTGGGACCTTTCGCAAGACAGGCCAAGATCGTGTATAATGCTTAAGAATTCGATTAACTATTTCTGCATTACAGAGTTCATGAGTAGAGACCTGGTGGCACTGCAGGCAACGCTTGAAACGGGTGGAAATACTGTACACGTTGTCTTTGCCGCGGCCTACTTTGCGGGAGACGGAGCCATCCCGCCAGCGAATGTTGAGAGATTAGTGGACCATTGCAGGAGGGCGCGACTTCCGCTGGTCCTCGGGTGCGATGCTAACGCCCATAGTGAAGTTTGGGGAAGCACCGACACGAACCAAAGGGGTGAGTACCTTTTAGAGTTTATTATGAGCAAGGACCTCAGTATTTTCAACGTAGGGAACACACCAACCTTCGTAACGAGGGCACGAGCGGAGGTACTAGATATTACCTTAGGTAACAATCTGTCTGGTGATATGATATCGGGATGGAGGGTTTCAACAGAACCCTCCCTCTCGGATCATCGCATCATACAGTTCAACATTGGGGCAAAAGTAGTACCAAGTGCACCCAGTAGGAATCCTAGGAAGACCAACTGGGACTCTTTTAATCATATAATAGAGGAGAATCTCCCAAACCTTAGGGGGAGTAACAGAGGATCTAGCGTCATGGAGTTGGAGGACAGGGTAAATAACCTCAACAGCATAATGCTTGAGGCCTTCAACTCTAGCTGCCCGGAATCCAAGGGGTCTAAATACCGGACTTCGTGGTGGTCGAAAAGGCTCTCGGACCTGCGGAGCAAAGTGCGGAAAATGTTCAATAGAGCAAGGCGCACCGGCCACTGGGAGGAGTACACGGCTCATCTGACAGAGTACAACAAAGAAATCAGGAGGTCTAAGAGAAGTAGTTTCAGGACCTTCTGTGAGAAAATAGCATCCACGCCAGAAGCTGCCAGACTTCACAAAGCCTTGGCCAAGGAGCAAGGAGACACCAGAATGGCGTTGAGACTCTCTAATGGAGAGTTTACGCGCACTGAGGAAGGAAGGGCACAGGCCCTGCTAGCTGCTCATTTTCCGGAGTCATCCACGGCTCTAGATGAGGCGGAGCCTCAGGGGAGAAGACCTACGCAAAGAGACTGGCACCTGTGGAGAACTATTCTCTCAGAGTGCAGTCAAGTGGGCCATATCGTCCTTTGAAGGCTTCAAATCACCTGGGGTCGACGGGATTTATCCGGCCTTTCTGCAGCATGGAGAATGTCTCATACCATACCTGTCGGGCATTATGAGGGACAGCCTAGCGTTAGCCTACTTACCAAAAGTAGGGAAAAAGGATTTCTCACTAGCGAAGTCCTTCAGACCCATAAGTTTGACCTCCTTTGTCCTCAAGACAATGGAGAAAATAGTAGATCATGAGATTAGGTCGAACGCTCTAAGGCTCAGGCCTTTACACGTAGGCCAGCACGCTTACAGGGCAGGCAGGTCAACCGACACAGCCTTGTACCAGCTGGCCACGGAGATTACAAGGGTGTTCGAATGCGGAGAAGTAGTGGTATGCGCCTTCTTAGACATAGAGGGGGCTTTCGACAACACGTCACACGGGAGCGTGAGTCGAGCACTTGAGAGAAAAGGTGTTCAGGGTACCATCATACGGTGGATCGATGCCCTGCTCAGAACGAGATTGGCGGAAACCAATGTGGGGAACCGCACAGTTCGGATAAGAACCACGAGGGGGTGTCCACAAGGAGGAGTGCTATCACCCCTCCTGTGGAGTGTAGTGGTAGACGAACTGTTAGAGGTGTTAACCGACAACGGTATCCGCTGTCAGGGGTACGCTGATGACATAGTGATCATAGGTTAGGTTAGGTTCAAGTGGCTACCGCAGAGTCACACCTAGGCCAGTATTAAAAGGCCCGTTGTGATACCACCAACACTAGGAAAGTCAGTTCCGGGACCCTGCCATATGGAAAATCCCGGTATTAACGGAATTCTCCACATAGCAGAATCCCGGGACTGACGTTCCTATACCGACACCGTTACTCCTCATCGAACCATTTAGATGACTTGATGAAGGCCATCAAGTCCTTTATGTCCAGTTCAGCGGTCTGGTTTAGGCCACGAGGAAACCTCTCGCAGTGCTACTTGTATCAAGTCGCACAGGGTTTGTGGGAATTTGCCCCTATATACTATAGCTAAGTCGTCTGCATATGCCACTACCTTCCCGCCCCCCCAGCTTGTGTCTCGCAGCATCGAGTTGACAGTGAGGTTCCATAGAAGCGGGAAGAGAACACCACCCTGAGGCGTTCCCCTTGTGACAAAGCGTGATAAGTCAACCGAGCCCAGTGATGAAACTATTCGTCTACCCCTTAGCAGTTGATCAATAAGTCCAATAAGAGACATGCTTATGCCCAGACTTGTTAAAGCGGTGTTTATAGCATCAGGGCTTATGTTGTTGAAGGCTCCTTCAATATCTAAAAAGGCCGCAAGACAGTACTCCTTCTCATACAGCGATTTTTCAATAACAGAAACTAGGCTGTGAAGCGCAGTTTCTGTAGATTTCCCTTTGGTGAATGCATGCTGATAGCTACAGATCAGGTTGCTATCAATAGTAGAGGAGAGGTAGTCATTTATTATCCTCTCGAAGGTTTTGAGCACAAAGGATGAGAGACTGATCGGCCTGTAGTCCTTGGGCTCGTAATGAGACGCCTTCCCCGCCTTAGGAATAAACACTACCGTGGCACTCTCCAGGAGCACGGAATGTAGCTAAGAGAAAGCCAGGCAGTACAGAGAAATACCAGCCATTTGGCTGATGTCTCCAGCGTGTTTATGAGTTGTGCGGGAATAATCCCGTCTGGCCCGGCAGCCTTGAACGGTTCGAAGCTTTTAACCGCCCACCTAACCTTTTCCTCCGTGATGGGTATGTATACAGCCAGGTTTGTTGTAGGTGCTACGGGTTCCTCATGCAAGTTCCCTGGGAAGTGCGTATTCAAGAGCAGCTCTAGGGTTTCCCTCTCCGTGCTGGTCCAGGATCCGTCAGGTTTGCGCAAATAGCTTGTGGCTGTTTGAGTTTTTGAGAGCACTCGTCTAAGTCTCGCTGTATCGTCGACATTTTCAACCCAGTGCAGAAATTTCTCCACGATACTCTCTTCGCCTGCCTCAGAGCTTTTTTGTAGGCCCTGAGTTTAACTTTATATTCGAGCCATTGAGTCTCCGTGCCAAGGCTCCTGGCCTTATTAAATTGTGTCCTACATGATTTTCGGAGCGAGTCCAGGTCGTAGGACCACCAATGCGGCCTATGTTTACCGCGTGGTTTTGGCACTGGGCAAGCCTGCTCTAAGGTATTCGAGAGCGCCGTTGTAAATGTCTTTACCAGATCCTCCAACTCCCCTACTGATGAGGGGACTTGTGGGGGCAGTGCTGGCAAGTCCCTAGATAGTATTTCATTGTGTAGCTGCCAGTTAGTGTTACGTGGGTTGCGTTTCATAACCGGCTGCTCAACAGAAAAGTCTAGAACTAATTCTACGTACCGGTGGTCGGAGAATGAGTGTTCATCGAGAACGCGCCATTTTCTGACCCACTCATAAGCGCCTTCGCTGCAAATAGTGAGATCTATTACCTCCCTACGGGTTTTAGTAATAAACGTAGGTTCGTTACCCACGTTGCAAACTACCAGGTTAGTTGTTAACAAATAGTCAAACAACGACTCTCCTCTAGCATTGATATCGGAGCTTCCCCACTGGACGTGATGAGCATTGGCGTCAGTTCCGATAATAAGATGACCCATGGAAAAATTTGCCACCAGGTCTTTTACCTCCCTCTGTGGCGGAGGTTCTTCGGCGTCGTAGGGCATATAGACCGACGCCATCGTCAGACTGGTACTGTCGACTGTTAAATTGGCAGCTGTAACGTCACCATTGGTATAGTTGGGCAAGAGAAATGCATTCAGCTCAGACTTAACCAAAATACAGGCTCTAACCCTGCCCCCCTCGCTGGCTCGAATAAGCTTAAAACCCTTAGTCCCCAAACCGCAAATCCTTGAGCTGTTGACCCAGGGTTCTTGGATGAGGACCACATCTATGTCGCCTTTAGAGAGACGACTGATTAAAGCAGCCGAGGCTGCTTTAGATTTGTGCAGGTTTATCTGAATCACCACCAACATGAGAGTGCTCAGACTTCCTTGCCACCGTATCGTCGAGTTCCACCTCGTCTGGAGGCTTATCTTTCAACGACGATTTGTTCAGACCACGGTTTGGCGTGGCAGAGATTCTGCTAACTGTGGCAGTGTCAACGTTGGTGCGCTCAGGACTAGCTGCTATCACTGTGACGTTGAGGTCTTCCCCGTCCAGCAGGCTGTCTCCAATCTCCGAGCTGTTCACTGCTCCTTCGCCATTTGACGTGGCAGATACCATACTTTCCGAGTCGGACATCTCCGACTCCCCTTCCGGCACTGCGATGTCCGAGTCCTCCGGTGCAGCCGAAATAGCAGCGCGCTGTGCATCGCCGCGGTATACGTGGATCACGATCTGACCCATGCCGTAGTGCACTCGTCCATTGCACCGTTTAAGGGGCTCGAGTGCCTCCTTATTCAAGGTGAAGACCACTTGCCTGTCAAGCCCTACCGCGTCCTCGACCAGATTAACACCCCAGTCCTGCGTCGGGAGAGACGGGTTCATGATCCTCAGCATCCTGAGAATTCTCTCAGGTTCAGCAGGGATAGCAGGAATCCACGCTCTTGCCCTTGGCCGAGCCGGGATGTCCTTCCAGTCGACAACCTCGATTCTTGCCCCTTGGTAGATCTCACCTAGTCTTGCAGCTGCTGCCTTGTACAGTGCAACAGTTTTTGCATCCTCGCAAGCGAATACCTTGATTCGGCCCTGGTGCCATCCCGCATCAGAACCCATCGGCGTGGCACCCGGAGACTCATCCATAATGTCGAGAAGGGCGTTACCGATAGCGTTCCGGACGTACCGCCACTGGTCCCTAGGGATGGCTTAGCTTTCATTACCTCGGTCAATGACGCCTATGAGGATCCTATCCTTAGTCACTTCAGCAAAGCAGAGTTTACCCATTACGGGGGCGTGTTGCTGCCGCTTCGGGTGAGGTTTTAAATCCACGTCCGATCTCTGGCGTTTGAAGGGATTTATATTAACCTTCTTTGGCGCGTAATCGCTTTGGAAGTTCGGTAAGATAGCTTCAGCCATCTCCACCGTCTTTCTAGCATTCGGCGATAGCGTCTCTTGTGAAATACCCTCGTATTTCTTCAGGATCCTTGCGGCCGCTCTTTTGTCCAAGTACTCAGAGCGACTGGGAGATGTCTTTTGGGGTAAATTTCGACCCGTAGTTGCCATCGCGGTCGTTCCCTTATTTGAATCTCTGGGATCAGGTCGTGAGACCACTGCCACAGACGTTAAAGACTTGGTTTCGGTACCGGCACTTACTAGGGCTCTAGCATCAGCCGTTGTTGGCTTCACCGTGTTTGTACCGGTACTTACTTTGGGGATTGCCCCCTTATTATCCAGAGCTAATCGACTCGTAGTTGCCATCGCTGTCGATCTCTCGGCTGATAAAGAAATGGAGTTTGTCCTCCGACGTTGCGTTCTCGCTTGCTCCAGCATTTTCCTCCTCTGCTGTGCAGTATACATGGTTGTATTATTAGTTTTACGGTTTTTATTACTATTTTTCATCTTGTTCGTACGACCCCTCGCCGGGCAAGGCCAGTTTAGGGTCAAAGGAAGAGTATGGGGAATGTGTCGTCCGCCGCGGCAGAGCCCCATACCGCGGTAAGGCCATAGTTACTCTCCGAGGCGGCCCGGTATCAGAGAGGCTCCGTTCGATTACAGCCACGATTTGCCTCCCGGCTGCAAACGTCCAATGGGCACGTGGTCGCATAACACCCTGGATTGGGAGGGGGAAGATCTTAGTCGTCGCGCCAGAGAGGCTTGGCTTCTCTCGTGATGTAGTACTGTCGGCGCTATGATCACAAGGGCAGCGCAGCCCTGTGGTTATCGACTTAAGCCCTCGTACCGCGACTTAAGCCCTCCACCCTTCACGAGGGCATAGTGATCATAGCCAGAGGGAAATTTGAGGGTACTCTCTGCGAAATTATCCAGAGAGCCTTAAGAATAACGAAGGAATGGTGTAGTGGAGTTGGCCTCAATATAAACGCCACCAAAACCGCCATAATTCCATTCACAAAGAGGCGATCCTTACGGGGAATGAGAACAATCACATTGGGTGGGGAACACCTGGAGCCGGTTTCCGAAGAAAAATACTTGGGGGTCACTTTCGACTCGAAGCTATTATGGAGGAAACATGTTGATAACACGACATCTAAGGCCACCAGGGCTATTATGGTGTGCAGGAGGATCGCGGAAAATCCTGGGGATGTAGCCCAAAGATGCTGAGGTGGATGTACACCATGATAGTTAGACCCATGGTGACTTACGGAGCGGTTGCATGGGCACCAAGATGAGCCCTAAGCACAGTGCGTAAATCACTCACTAAACTCCAGCGTCTGGCGTACATGCCCGACAGCTGCAATGGAGGTACTGCTAGATCTGAGCCCGTTGCACATAGTAATCGAGCAGGCAGCCAAACGGACCATGCTGAATATAGGAAGGGATGGCACTGGCAGATGTAAGGTAATCTCGTCCACTGGGGCAGAAAGGCTGAAAAACCAGTTTCCGATCTGCCAACTTCCAATGGACGACATTGCTAAAAGCATACGATTTGAGAAAAGGTTCAGAATAGAACTGGGTGACAAGGCCACCTGGGAGGCCTAGAGAGATTTCATCAGGACAGAGCGCTGGTATGGTACACAGACGGGTCGAAACCCCCTGAAGGGATTGGAGCGGGTATAACAGGCCCCCGCACAAACGTGTCCGTACCCCTGGGAGAATATCCGAGCATATTCCAAGCGGAAGTGGCCGCAATAAACATGTGTGCGATAATAAATCTGCAACGCGGTTAATTCAATGAGAACATAACTATACTAAGGGCCACTTGCATAAAAGCCGATTAAGCCTAATCGGTGATTAACTTGACAGCTAACCATACAAAATACGTCAATTAAACTCCGGTTAGTCGTTATCAGCTTTTATGCAAGCGGCCCTAAGTGATAGTCAAGCGGCACTCAAAGCCATTTCATCGTATGAGATCAAATCCTCATTGGTATTGGAATGTGTTGACAGACTGAATAGCCTGGCAACGCGGAACAGGGTCCGACTAGCCTGGGTTCCGGGCCACGCCGGGGTGGAAGGCAACGAAAGAGCCGATCAGCTAGCCAGAGAAGCGGCAGCTACAAAGCCAACGGGCCCGGAACCGTTCCTGGCTATCGGACCACATACCATAAAGGAGAGGCTTAGGAAAGAAGAGGATAATATGAGGGTAGAGCATTGGCAGCAGACGGCCGGGCTGCGCCAAGCAAAAGCAATGATGGACTGTTACAATAACAAGCGGTTCGAAAATGTAATCGGGCTGTCCAAGAACAATATGAGAATTATAACAGGAGTCCTCACAGGTCACTGCAGGCTCAAGGCCCATATGCATAGATTGGGGATTACGTCCGGTAGCCTGTGCCGCTTCTGTGATAGTGAGGACGAAACAGCGGAGCACATACTATGTAAATGTGACGCTATCTCTAGAAGAAGACTGAAGTTTCTCGGGTCTATGTCTCTAGAGTGCAGTCACATACATAAACTTAAGCCGACCAGGATTCTGGATTTCCTGAAGGCGGTCGGCCTAGAAGATGTGCTATGAGGATATGAGGGTACAAAAGATCTTAAGGTCGCAGTACATTACCTCTTTTACTTATTATTATTATTATTGGGCAATATAAGTATTGCAGGTTGTTGTTGTTGTTGTTAACAATGCATTGCCCAGTCTAGAGTGTATGATTGCAGGTCGTGGAGACTTGATTGATAGAAGGCGATAATGCAACATTTGAACGTCGCTTGCCTCGGGACGTCCTAGGACGTGAGCAGCAGGGCGCCACAAAACTTTTGTAGAAACTAGTGGGCCGGTGTGTTTTAGGATCTAGTCCGGAGCAACTAGATTTATGCAACCAACCTTTGCATGATGCACACTGTACTGAGTGTGATCGTCTTGTGTATATTTTCTTCCGGCAAACGCAGCAGAACCATTCTCTTGGGCCAGGATTTGGCTCAATGCCAGCCCGGATCAAGAGAATAAGGAGCAGCCGTGCTGCAAGGGGCTGTTCCAGGGATGACAATAGGTGAGGGAATCGTGACGCGTTAGACAGGGTCACTTCGAAATGTATTGCTCTTGGCCGAGTCATTATAAAAAAAAACAACCCGGGTCGAAGGGTAATGTACAAGTACAAATACCGTTCTCGCAGAACCGGCAATACGTGAAACGTATTACTTTGTTACTTTGTTGTTGTTGTAACGAGGAGTAGCCCTGCCTAAATGTCAGACAGGGTCACCCCGAGTGTATTGCTCTTGGCCGGGTCGATATAAGAAACCGGCCCGGGTCGTTTCAGCACGATGTGTACAGCACAAGTACTGGTACCGTTCTCGTAGAACCGGAAATACAAGAAACTAGCCCTGTGGGCCATGTAGGTCATTTAGCGTTACCCAGGGTGCACCAGCGACCTTGGCCACTGCCCAAGTTACTTTAATTGTCTCCAGTTGAAAAAAATCGTTTTTTACAGCTAGACAAACTGCCCTATTGTGCTTGTCGAAGGAGAAAGAAATTGTGATTAGCGATCATTGAGCTGTTGTTGTTGTTGTTGTAACGGAGTGTAGCCCTGCCCAACTTGTACTTATCCTTAGCCTAAATTGTCATCAATGCCTACTAACGGGAGTCCTGGGAAACTAGATGTTTTTACAGGGTTGGACTAAAGGGAGATGGGTGTTAGAAGAGTGGGCTCCGCAGAGCAAGTGAATAGGTGGTTGGTGTTATGGGTGGACGAGGCGCCAGCCGGACATTTGTTCGGCACGTCGGGGTTCAGTCTGGATAAGTAGGAGTTTAGTATACTAAAATATCCATATCCTAATTGAGCCAGAGTGACCCTTGTCTCTCGAGGAAGATGACGCTACTCGTCAGCAAAGCGAGGTGTTGAGTATGCAAAACGGCATTCACCGGACAGAGCGCAACCTGGTGGTGCACCTCTGGATCACAAACGGCCTTGTTGCAAGTTGCCGAATCTCATCAAAATGTTTACGTAGATGTGTCCTTACAGCTATCATCAAAGTAACAGAAACGGGGACGGCATCCTCTCTCTACGAAGCCATCACTAAATTTGTTACTTTTGGGGATAAATAACCTTGTTTGGAAGAAACGGTGAAGCACGAGAAAGCGGCTTTTGGGAGTTACCTTCCTGGATAGCCTACGCCAGATCGCGGAACTGGACATAAAGGACTTGATGGCCTTCATAAAGTCATTTAAGTGGCTCGAAGAGGAGTAGCGGTGTCGGTTTATTAGTGTCCGTCCCGGGATTCTGCTATGTGGAGATTTTCCATATGGCCGGGTCTGGGGCTGACTTTCCTAGTGTTGTTGGCATTGTTTATCGCTTAAGATATACTATGGTTGTTGGTATTGTTGTTGTTGTTGTAGCGAGGTGTAGCCCTGCCTAAATGTCAGACAGGGTCACCTCGAGTGTATTGCTCTTGGCCGGGTCGATATAAGAAAACGGCCCGGGGCGTTTCGGCACGATGGGTACAGCCCAAGTACTGGTACCGTTCTCGTAGAACCGCCAATACAAGAAACTAACCGTGTAGGCTATGTAGGTCATTTAGCGTTACCCAGGGTGCACCAACTGGGAGGCGACCTACTTTTACACTTTTGGTATCACAACTGGTCTTTCAAAACTGGCTTAAGTGTGCCTCTGCGGCAGCCACTTGAACCTAAACCAACCTAATTGTTGGTAACTTCATTGTAACGACTACCGATTCTGAAAGTCCGGGATTTGAATAAATGTAATCCCGGTATTGGGATTTCCCGGGCTTGCGCTTGTTTTGACAGAATCATGGGTGCATTGTAAAAATCAAAAACTATCAATATTTTCCCAGGTTTAAATGTCGTTGCAATTGCCGATTAATCGATAGTCGCAATTATTGCTTCTTCACCGCTAATAATCATCGTTTTCGTATTACATATCTCGACTTTGCCAAATTTCTGTCGAATCGGAAACTACTAAAAATTGCCATTAAAAAACGTGATTCAACTGAAATGGAAACAAGAAGTTTAAATTTTAGCCCAAAAACAACAACGATTGAACAATTCGCATTATTAATACAAAAACTTGAAGAGCACCCTGAGCTAGCGCAAAGAGCACCAGCGGATGGAGCAGCTGCAAGGAAATTGACTAAGCTATGGCAAGACATCACACAAGAGTTAAATGCCAAAGGCCCGCCGAAAAGAAGTGTGGAGGAGTGGAAAAAGGTATGCAAATGGAGTAACCGTTTTTTTTTCGTAAATTTCTGATTCCTTATCCGCCATTTCTCTTTTTTAATACTAGGTGTTATATGACTCCAAAGCAAAGAAGATTCAGCGACAAATTCATAAAAAAGAAGCGGGATGCAGCAAAGTGCACTTCTTAGAGACAGAAAAAGCGTTAGAAAAGGCTATTCATTTCACTGAAACAATAAAACCAAAGGGTGACACTTTTGGACTACCTAACATAGCAAATTTCTCAAATATTAATATTAATCCAGCACTAGCAGAAAATCTAGAGGTGAGCTGCTTTCTAGCATCTGCTGCCAACGGTGCTACAGACCCTTTGTCACCAACCTATGCACAGCCAACCACCTCGACTGCTTGTAAATATCGTACGAAATCATCGCCGCATTCCGTGCAAAAAGAACAGATATCTTCAAAACGAAAACTGGGTGCTGTACCTCAAGCTATACCTAGTCATCTAATTCGACGTCAATTGAGTCAAGAAAACGAATATTTGGAAGTGACGCGTGATATAGCTCATTTAATGAATACTTTAAGCAAATACTTTGGGGAGCTTAAAGAAGCAGCAATCAAGCAACGAAAGTTGATGGAATATCGATTGGAATTATTGGAGAGACAAACAGCGGCGATAGAAAGACAAGCAGCTGCTTTAGAAAGAATGTCCAGTTTTTGAACTCTTACCTGAAAACACAGTGGCCATAATTTGATTTTCATTTGATGTTCAAGCTTGAGAGTTTCTAATATAAAACAGCTAGTGTAAAAAAGGCCAAGGCCTTTTGTTCAAAGTTCGATTGGGAAGCTAATCTTTTTTGTGATATCGACAGTGTCTCAAATTGTTCCCTAACCTTCTACCATAGATATCATTAGAATTCGAATCTTCTTTGAATCGTTCTTTTACCTTAATATTTAGGTACTATTTTCATAATTAGTTCACTCATAAGAACATTTACTTATGATTAAAATAAAAATATATCATAAACATAAAAAATGGTAAAAATTCCACTTTATTTCGGAGACTAAAAACAGATATCGAAAAACCAATAGCGCCATTCGAAAGATCCTGTATAAGTTTAATATATTAGGGTGATTCTAGGAACTTCCGTTGATGAGCTGTGCTCTAAAATAAATGGTTATCTCCCCTCTCTTGTCTAGTCCTTAACGCTTCGGAGCTTGACATTGTCGCCGACAAAGTCCTCGGCGACTTTATTCACGACGTGGACGGCGCAGGTTGGTATAGAATTAGAAATTTATGTAGGTGATCAAAAAATATCTACTGGCGCTCACCCAAAAATCTTAGGAGTGAATTTCGACACCATGCACACTTTCGCTGCATTCAGCTGCAATTGTCTCAAAACTTCAGAGCCGCAACAAAATTCTCAAGTCACTAGCCGGCAGTACTTGGGGTAAAGCTAAAGAAACGCTGGTAACGTACAAGGCAATTGGTCTGTCGGACTTGACCTATGCGTCCTTATGCCTCCTATAACTCATATACACAATTAGGCGGAAATGCTCCCAGTTATGGAGCATAATGAAATGCTAAACAAGCAGTACCTACTAAATTCTTGTAAACCACAGCACCCCAATAGGCAACTGTTTGAGCTAACTCCGCCTCGTAGGACCGTAAGGACGCATCTACGTAAAAATTTTAATGAGATCCGGCATTTTATAACAACGTCGTGTGATCCAGAGGTACATCCATGACACGTCTGTTGACAAACAAGGTCGCGCTCTGTCCGGTGAATCCTGTTTTCCACGCGTCAACACCACGCATTTCTGTAGAGGAGCGTCATCTTCCTCGAGAGACAAGAGTCACTCTGGCTCAATTACGCCCTGGATATCGTAGCAGATTAAACTCCTACATATCCAGGCTGAACCCTGATGTGCCGAAGGAATGTCCGGCCCGTGTCTTGCAAAAAATTAGTACTGTAGTATTAACCTTAGGGGTGGTTATTTTTTCCGCCTTTTCCCATACATTTTGTATAAAAAATTGGGATTTTTTAAAGGGATTTTTTATATTTTTTTTTCAAAAAATTGTTACATATTCTCAAAGTGGAAACTTTGAAGCATTGTTTATCCCTACTATACGGAAAGCCGTATGCGATTATATTAACTACTAGCTGACCCGGCAGACGTTGTCCTGCCCTAAATTAATTTCCCTGCATGTTTCTCTAACCCGATCCCTATATCTATTTTAAACTATATCCCTATCTCCTTCGTATAGGAGGAACCACGCCCCCTTTTTCGTTATCCCCAGTTTTTTGGAGGTGGCAGGGATTGATCTTATATAACTCCTCACAAAATTTCAGTGGTCTAACCTAAATACTTCCAGAGATATGGACTATGAAGTATTTTATTCGTATGGGAGGTGCCACGCCCCCTTTACGGTTAACGCGAGGTCACATGTTGTTGTTGTAGCCAGGTGTAGCCCTGTCTAAATGTAAGACAGGGTCAACCCGAGTGTATTGCTCTTGGCCGCGTCGATATAAAAAAAAACGGCCCGGGTCGTTTCGGCACGATGGGTACAGCACAAGTACTGGTACCGTTCACGTAGAACCGGCAATACGAGAAACTAGCCCTGTAGGCCATGCAGGTCATTTAGCGTTACCTAGGGTGTACCAACGGGGAGGCCGTTTTCGAGTTTTAGCGTGACGACTGAACACCATTTCATTTTTATATATACAGATTCGACCAAATTTTCACATACGGCTGTTATTTACATATTTGGACGACTATTTATTCAAATCGTCCTATTACACAATTAGCGTGGTTGAACAAATTTTTTGGTATTTGGATTTCGTTTACTGTTTAGCAGTCCAAAATAGAGAAATACAAAATCAGATAAATATCTTTTGGACCACTCTAGTGTTAAGTTTATAACTTAAAGTAAATAAACTACCCTATAACTTTTTACCGTAGCCGTTTGCGCGTTCAAACATCGTCATCTGCTAAGCTTTTCGCCAATTTTAATCTTACTGCAAGCGCTTCATCGCTGGAATACATTTCGCTGTCGGCACATTCCGACTCCATGCCTTCAGACTCATCCGATTCACTAAGCTCTTCATTATCATTCAGTAACAAATCATCTTTATAAAACAAACAAGCATTGTGTATAGCACAGCATACATTAATTAGTTTTGTTGCTTTTTCAGGTAAATAGTGTAAATCCCTTTTTCCCGAAATGCAAAGAAATCTATTTTTTAAAGCGTGTTGGAATTTTTTCATAATGCCTTGTGCTAACGCCAGCTTTTCATTATAAACTAGTTCATGTCGTTCAAGTGGATTTCTATATGGTGTCATCAAATATGGCTGTAATTCAAAATCGGCATCTCCTATAAAAGAATTTCATTAAAAAAAATCAATTGTAGACAAGTTGTAGTTTCGGGAGTTTACCTAAGATTCTAAAATCTTTCTTTCCTGCATCATAAAGTGACTTAAAATATGTATTAGCATTGCTTTGATTCCAAACGAAATTGTCGTCATTTTCCCCAGGTTGCGTTGCATCAACATACCGCACGTTTAAACTTGCATCACATATCTGTAAATAAATTTTTATTTGAGGTGGGTAAAAAATCCAACGATTTCTGTTTTATCCGTCAATCCTTCAGTGCAATTAACTTACCATAAGTGCATTTATGCTATATGTTCCTTTTTTATATTGATAAAGATGTCTGTTTTCCGGTTTAGGGCATGCTATTACTATATGCGTACAATCAACGCAACCTAGTACATCTGGTATTTGCGTCTTCCTGTAAAAGTCGCCTTTTATTTTGTTCGCCTGCTCTTTGGTCACATTTAAATTGATCCATTTATTACAAAAGTAGTTTTCAAAAATCTCAAAGCAGACAGTGTTTATTTTCGAGACCGTTGCTTGAGATATGCAAATATTGTATTCTTCACCCAATTTGGTTTGGTAGTTCCCCGCAAGTGTGCGCATGAAGACAGCTAATTTGGTAATATTCGGTATAGCAGTAGAACGTATTCTTTCTGGCATCTTGGGTTCAATTTCATTGAAAATCTGCTTGAAAACCTCTTTATTCATTCGGAATTGTTTGTGGAATCTTTTTTGAAAAAGGGAATTGCAGAGCGGGTAAGATAATTTATTGCATACGAACTTACAAGAACAACAACAACAACTTACTCCTTTTTAGGTAAATCTAACACGTTATTTTTATCTCGCAGTCGTCGTCTTTTTACACGCATTTCCTCCTCGCACTCGAAATACGGTCCATTGAAGAACATAAACATGTTTTATAAATCGGTTCATTCATAAATGTAAATAAACTTTTAAGCTAGGGATGAAAGCGACGTCGACCGAGGTTTCAATAGATATCGATAAAAAGTAATATCGATTTGCATAGTTTGTTTCAGCCCAGCAAACATTCAAGTAACATGGCTGGGGCTGACTCGCACCGTGCAGCATGCTTTATGTCTGGAATACATGTGTAGCGATTTTGCCTGCAGCTCTTCTATTTTCACTGCTGCTTGCATGATTTGTAAGGTGTCGAGCCCGGGAAATCCCAATCCCGAATCCCGGGCTTCCCGTTCAATTTTTCATCCCGAAATCCCGGGATAATTTTTTGTCTAATCCCGGGGTTTCGTGATTTTCCGGGATTTCATATATGTAGTAATTGAAAAAAAATTATTCAGCGTTTTTGATAAAATTGTTTCTGCCATATTATTTTTAAAGTTACAATATTAAATCACCAGATATCCTCTGTGTTTAAAATTGCTCAACTGCCATGCTCTGCAACTTTATTACTCAACGATGAAGGTATTAGTTTCCTTTAGGGGTCAACTGCTAATAAATTAGCTAAAATTATGGGAGATAGCTCAAAAGACGGGTTGTGGCCTCAGGATCACGAATCCGGAAGCGCTTTTTTAATTTTTTGTTTTAGTGAAAAGTTATGGTCAAAAAACCGAAAAATGACCCGGGTCCGATACCAAAATTGGGGTGTGCGAAACACCTTTCTGAGTTGGCGGCCTTCGGCCGCGCTTATAAAAAATAACCCTGGGCTACGCCATCCCAAGTCCGGACGTATGACATAACCGTGGCTACCGCCACGGCGGACTTTTTTTGCACGTTTTTAGGGACAGTCTAATAAAATACAACAACCACATGAAAACTTGAAATTTTGATTGCAAATATCTCTGCAGAGAAGCAAAATATTAAAAAAGGGCTTCGGGATTCGTGATCCTGAGGCCGAACCCCGTCTTTTGAGCTATATCACATAATTTATTAGCAGTCGATGGAATTTGGCAAAAGGCATACTAGTATCGTTGGGAGTATACCTGATGAAAATAGATAAAATCGCCCTCCAACCATGCCCACATAAATTGACATAATTCGCTAACGGAAATGGGTAAAATTATATAATTTTATAGGTGAATCCCCATGGTCATTATATAATGATTTTTTGATAGATTTTCTAAAGTGGGAGTGGCCCGCCCTCTTTTAAGGGAGGCATTTTTATACCAAGCGTACTAGTACAGGGGTATTATAATTTTGTCCACATAGGTTAGGTTAGGTTAGGTTAGGTTAAAAGGGCAGGACAGAGTACACCGACCCCGTCCAACACTTAGGCCAGAAAAATAGGCCCATTGTGATACCCAACACGGTCACTACACCTCCCCCATGTCCGAAAACCCAAGCTCACACTCCAGGCAGAGGGACAAACCAGTTCGTGGAATCAATAAATTTGGCTAACGCCTTAATTTCCATTTTTGATACCTCAACGAGGTCGTCGAGGAACGGTTGGCCGAGTATAGCCAAACGTCTTCTACTAAGTGCGGGGCATTGACACAGCAGATGCTGAACGCTCTCTTCCTCCTCAATACATCTGCAGCTGCGACAGTAGTCATGAGATGTGACGCCCATCCTAGCACCATGCGTGCCTATGAAACAGTGTCCTGTTAAGACCCTTACCAAAGAAGAAATGCCCGATTTATTAAGGGTCAGCAGGCAATTAGTACGCCCTTTATTATAAGATGCGACAGTAGTCATGAGATGTGACGCCCATCCTAGCACCATGCGTGCCTATTAAACAGTGTCCTGTTAAGACCCTTACCAAAGAAGAAATGCCCGATTTATTAAGGGTCAGCAGGCAATTAGTACGCCCTTTATTATAAGAAGGCCAAGTTGGCCTGGATATCTCGCACGTCGAGAGACTTGACCAGAGCGTATTTGCTCTTTGTATGGTATTTGTGCTCGCACGAAGTTTGAAAGAGGCCATGGGAATGCCTACCAAATCATTTCCTGGAAGGAGATGAGTGGTGGTACCCTTCCTTGCCAGCTCATCCGCTTTACAGTTGCCTTCAATATCCCTGTGACCAGGTACCCAAATAAGGCTGATACCGAAGTGCTGAGCCATCTCGTTAAGAGATCTGCGGCATTCAGTTAGCGACTTTGTGTTGTCGACACATGAGTTCAGTGCCTTTAGCGCGGCCTGACTGTCTGAGAAAATGAATATTCGTTTGCCGTTTCGGGGCGTAGACACCAAGCTTTTAACTTCACCGTGTATAGCCAGCATTTCCGCTTGGTACACGCTGCAGTGATCGGGAAGACGAAAAAAGATTTCTAGTCCCAGATCCGGTGAAAAGATACCTCCTACCACCTTCCCATCAAGCCTAGAGCCGTCAGTGAATATGTTAATGGCGTTCTGGACAGTATGTGGTCTGTTATCCCATTCTCGTCTTGTTGGTATTTTCACCTCATAATTCCTAACAAACACGTTATTTGGCGTGCAATAGTCAGTGTGTGATGATGTGTTAACAGGAGCGTGAGAGCCTAAGATTGTGGCGTGTCCACTTGTTCCGTGCATCCAAACGCCTGTTTTCCTCGCCACCAAATCGAGTGGTGGAAGATGCAGCATGGTATTTAATGCTTCTGTTGGGGTGGAAACGAGGGCCCCGGTTATGCAGAGCTCCGAACTCCTTTGAACTTTTTGTAGTTGCTTAAGGTACGTGTTCTTAGTTAGTGCCGGCCACCAAACCCGCACTCCGTACAATAGAATTGGGCGAACAATGGCTGTGTATATCCAGTGTATTACTTTGGGGGAAAACCCCCACGATATACCAATTGCTCTCTTGCAGGTAAACAGCGCGCACGTAGCTTTTTTTACTCGTTCCGCTATGTTGTCGCTCCAGAGAAGTTTTCCGTCCATAATAACTCCTAGGTATTTGACTTTGTCACTAAGTGTCAAAGTCGTGTTTCCAATTGTTGGTGTGAAAGGTTCGGTATTTTGTACCTTCTAGTGAAGAGGACCAGTTCGGTTTTCTCGGGATTAACTTCTAAACCCGAAGAATTCGCCCAGTCGCATACTTTAGACAGAGCTGTCTCCATTAAATTGCAAAGAGTTTGAGGGAATTTTCCCCGCATGATAACGCAGATGTCATCGGCGTACGCAATTACTTGGTAGCCTTCTGCTTCCATAAGACGTAGGAGTTGATTTACCGTAACCAGCCAAAGTAGCGGAGAGAGAACACCTCCTTGTGGGGTACCCCTGTTAACAGGTCTGTGAATCGAAATTCCACCTAACTCTGTTGTAATCCTTCTGCTAACAAGCAGTTTGCGGATAAACTCAACGAGGCAGGTGTCGACCCGCAGCTCCGTCAACGCCGAGGTAATAGCTTCCGGTAGCACCTGCTATATCGAGGAAAGCCACCAGTGTGTATTCCCTAATGTCAAGTGACTTTTCTATAACAGATACCAGGGAATGCAAGGCAGTATCGGTAGATCTGCCCTTGTTGTTAACAATGCATTGCCCTGTCTAGAGTGTATGATCATTCCGAAGATCTTCATCAAGCTCTTCTAAGGGGAGTCCAAGGAAACGTGCAGTTTCAACAGGGTTTGTCCAGAGGGACAGAGGGGTTAGAAGAGTAGGTTCAAATGAACAATTGAAGAGATGTAGAGTATCATGGGGGGTCCTACCACATGCAGGGCATGTGTTTGAGATTGTGTCATTAAGTCTGGACAAGTAGGAGTTTAACCTTACACTATATCCAGACCTAAGCTGTGCCAAGGTGATTCTTGTCTCCCTTGGTAAGGTGCGTTCTTCTTCAGCAATATCCGGTGGAGGACTGTTCAGAACGGGGTTCACAGGTAGAGATCCGACAAAAGTATCTACCGACTCGGTGTGGATGTCGGTTAGAGCCCGCTTATGATTCTGCAGATCAAACGGCAAGGTAATATGATGCCGGATCTCATCATAATGTTTACGGAGATGTTTCCTTATGTCTCTCGGGGGCGGATCTATGTCCAAAAGATGACGGTTTGGATGTGCTGGCTTGTGGCAGTTCAGAAGGAATTGCTTGCTCAGCATTTCCGCATGCTCTTTTACATTGAGCAGTTTTGCCTCCTGATGGAGGTGAGACTCGGAAGACATGAGGAGACATCCCGTAGCAGTTCTGATGGCAGTATTTTGGCAGACTTGTAACTTCGTCCAGTTGGTGTTATGTACATTAGGCGACCATATGGGTGCAGCATAGTCAAAGACTGGTCGGCCAATGGCTTTATATGTAGTCAACAACGTTTCTTTGTCTTTTCCCCAAGTACTGCCGGCAAGTGACTTGAGGATCTTGTTGCGACCACGTACCTTTGAGACCATTGCAGACACATGACCAGCAAATGAGAAAGCATTATCCAATGTCATCCCTAATAACTTTGGGTGGCTGACAGTTGGTAGCTTAGTGCCGTCAACGAAAATGTCTAATTCATTTCTCACCTGGTGCGTCCACGTTGTAAAAAGCGTCGCCGTTGATTTAGTCGGAGATATCGTCAGATCTCGCTCTGTGAAAAACCTGGAAAGGTCGCAGAGGTAACCGTTGATTTTATTACAGAGTTCATCAGTATAGGGGGCCTTCCCCGTCGCCATTATTGTACAGTCGTCAGCATAAGAAACGACGGAGACACCCTCTGGTGGTGGGGGCATCTTCGATAGATAGAAATTAAACAGTGTCGGGGATAGGACACCCCCCTGTGGCACCCCCTGTCTAATTCGTCTTGGTTTTGATGTTGCATTTCTAAAGTTGACCGACGCCTGCCGCCCATTCAAGTAATTAGCGGTCCATCTCTTTAACCCATCAGGTATTTGTGTTTCTAATAGATCTTGTATGAGAGTGGCATGGTTGACTGTGTCAAAAGCTTTCGATAAGTCAAGTGCCACTAACACAGTCCTGTGATTTGGTTGGTTTTGATTTAGACCGCTATTTATTTGCGTTGTAATGGCATTGAGTGCGGTGGTGGTGCTGTGCAGCTTACGGAAGCCATGTTGATGATTAGCCAGGTGCAGATTTGCGGTGTAATACGGGAGCAAAATGGACTCTAGCGTCTTCACTACCGGCGAAAAAAGTGATATAGGGCGATATGAATCGCCTATGTTTGCCGGCTTTCTAGGTTTTAATAATGGAACCACTCTCGCCTTTTTCCATATTTCAGGAATGACGAAAGTGTTCAGTGAAAGATTGAATAGAGCCGCTAAGTATTTGTGTCCCTCCTGGCCTAGATGTTTCAGCATCTTCATGGCAATGCCGTCGGGGCCGATGGATTTTGAGGGCTTAGCCTGTCTGATGGCTTCCTTGACCTCTGAGGCAGTGATGACAATGGGCGTGTTTTGGTTTTTGTATTTACGCGCCTGTCGCATGGTTCCACGTTTAGCTCTATCGGGTGGGGAATGTAGTACAAATTGTCTACAGAAGGAGTTCGCACATCCCCTAGGGTCCTTCTTCACCCTGTCACCGAAAGTAATATCTACTTTATCCTTGTGTTGTGTTGGATTAGATAGAGCTTTGACCGTAGTCCATAATTTGCCAACACCGTCAGAGAGGTTGCATTGCTCTAGGTGTTGTTTCCATTTGGCCAGTTTGTGTTTATCGACCAACCTACGAATTTCCGCGTTGAGATCCCTTATACGGGGGTCTGCGGGTTTGAGACTTCGCACTTCATCTCTTTCTCTAGCCATGGCCGCTGCCTCCGCGGGGAAATTTGGTCTTATTCGGGATATTCGACCCGCAGGAATGAAGCGTCTAGAGGCCAAGTCAATGATGTTGCGGAAGTCTCGTTCGCCTTTGCGTACGTCCGTAGGAATGGATAGAGCAGCCAAGGATTCGTCCGTATATGTCTGAAAACTGTCCCAGTCCGCCTTGGTAAAGTTGATGTATGTACCATGCTCAGGTGTTATAAAGTCCGTCGGTCGTTCGATGGTAATGACTATTGGGAGATGGTCAGACGCCAACGTGAGTATGGGTCGCCAATTGGTGTTGTTCAATAGTCCTGCACTTACGATAGAAATATCTGGCGAACTATAGCAGTTACCCGATACTCTCGTTGGGGCGTCTCCGTTCAATGTACAGAAAGCCGTATCATCTATTTGTTCTGCGAGTACATGCCCCCTACTGTCTGCTGGCAAGTTTGAGTGCCACATGTCGTGGTGCGCATTGAAGTCGCCCAGGATCACGCGGTTATCTCCTCGTAATAGCAAGCTAATGTCGGGGTGATAACCGGTGGGGCAACTTGAGACAGGGGGTATGTAGATGTTAATGATTTGCAGATCGACATCTCCTGTACGGATGGTAATACCTTGGCTTTCTAAGATATCATCCGTTCCTTCGATGTCGGTATCAAATAGATGATACTGTACAGAGTTGTGCGTTATGAACGCTAGACCACCTCCCAGACCTCCTGTTACTCTATGACGGTCTTTCCGGTGAATGTTATATCCGCCATACAACAACGTTTCTTTGTCTTTTCCCCAAGTACTGCCGGCAAGTGACTTGAGGATCTTGTTGCGACCACGTACCTTTGAGACCATTGCAGACACATGACCAGCAAATGAGAAAGCATTATCCAATGTCATCCCTAATAACTTTGGGTGGCTGACAGTTGGTAGCTTAGTGCCGTCAACGAAAATGTCTAATTCATTTCTCACCTGGTGCGTCCACGTTGTAAAAAGCGTCGCCGTTGATTTAGTCGGAGATATCGTCAGATCTCGCTCTGTGAAAAACCTGGAAAGGTCGCAGAGGTAACCGTTGATTTTATTACAGAGTTCATCAGTATAGGGGGCCTTCCCCGTCGCCATTATTGTACAGTCGTCAGCATAAGAAACGACGGAGACACCCTCTGGTGGTGGGGGCATCTTCGATAGATAGAAATTAAACAGTGTCGGGGATAGGACACCACCCAGTGGCACCCCCTGTCTAATTCGTCTTGGTTTTGATGTTGCATTTCTAAAGTTGACCGACGCCTGCCGCCCATTCAAGTAATTAGCGGTCCATCTCTTTAACCCATCAGGTATTTGTGTTTCTAATAGATCTTGTATGAGAGTGGCATGGTTGACTGTGTCAAAAGCTTTCGATAAGTCAAGTGCCACTAACACAGTCCTGTGATTTGGTTGGTTTTGATTTAGACCGCTATTTATTTGCGTTGTAATGGCATTGAGTGCGGTGGTGGTGCTGTGCAGCTTACGGAAGCCATGTTGATGATTAGCCAGGTGCAGATTTGCGGTGTAATACGGGAGCAAAATGGACTCTAGCGTCTTCACTACCGGCGAAAAAAGTGATATAGGGCGATATGAATCGCCTATGTTTGCCGGCTTTCTAGGTTTTAATAATGGAACCACTCTCGCCTTTTTCCATATTTCAGGAATGACGAAAGTGTTCAGTGAAAGATTGAATAGAGCCGCTAAGTATTTGTGTCCCTCCTGGCCTAGATGTTTCAGCATCTTCATGGCAATGCCGTCGGGGCCGATGGATTTTGAGGGCTTAGCCTGTCTGATGGCTTCCTTGACCTCTGAGGCAGTGATGACAATGGGCGTGTTTTGGTTTTTGTATTTACGCGCCTGTCGCATGGTTCCACGTTTAGCTCTATCGGGTGGGGAATGTAGTACAAATTGTCTACAGAAGGAGTTCGCACATCCCCTAGGGTCCTTCTTCACCCTGTCACCGAAAGTAATATCTACTTTATCCTTGTGTTGTGTTGGATTAGATAGAGCTTTGACCGTAGTCCATAATTTGCCAACACCGTCAGAGAGGTTGCATTGCTCTAGGTGTTGTTTCCATTTGGCCAGTTTGTGTTTATCGACCAACCTACGAATTTCCGCGTTGAGATCCCTTATACGGGGGTCTGCGGGTTTGAGACTTCGCACTTCATCTCTTTCTCTAGCCATGGCCGCTGCCTCCGCGGGGAAATTTGGTCTTATTCGGGATATTCGACCCGCAGGAATGAAGCGTCTAGAGGCCAAGTCAATGATGTTGCGGAAGTCTCGTTCGCCTTTGCGTACGTCCGTAGGAATGGATAGAGCAGCCAAGGATTCGTCCGTATATGTCTGAAAACTGTCCCAGTCCGCCTTGGTAAAGTTGATGTATGTACCATGCTCAGGTGTTATAAAGTCCGTCGGTCGTTCGATGGTAATGACAATTGGGAGATGGTCAGACGCCAACGTGAGTATGGGTCGCCAATTGGTGTTGTTCAATAGTCCTGCACTTACGATAGAAATATCTGGCGAACTATAGCAGTTACCCGATACTCTCGTTGGGGCGTCTCCGTTCAATGTACAGAAAGCCGTATCATCTATTTGTTCTGCGAGTACATGCCCCTACTGTCTGCTGGCAAGTTTGAGTGCCACATGTCGTGGTGCGCATTGAAGTCGCCCAGGATCACGCGGTTATCTCCTCGTAATAGTAAGCTAATGTCGGGGTGATAACCGGTGGGGCAACTTGAGACAGGGGGTATGTAGATGTTAATGATTTGCAGATCGACATCTCCTGTACGGATGGTAATACCTTGGCTTTCTAAGATATCATCCGTTCCTTCGATGTCGGTATCAAATAGATGATACTGTACAGAGTTGTGCGTTATGAACGCTAGACCACCTCCCAGACCTCCTGTTACTCTATGACGGTCTTTCCGGTGAATGTTATATCCGCCATACAACAACGTTTCTTTGTCTTTTCCCCAAGTACTGCCGGCAAGTGACTTGAGGATCTTGTTGCGACCACGTACCTTTGAGACCATTGCAGACACATGACCAGCAAATGAGAAAGCATTATCCAATGTCATCCCTAATAACTTTGGGTGGCTGACAGTTGGTAGCTTAGTGCCGTCAACGAAAATGTCTAATTCATTTCTCACCTGGTGCGTCCACGTTGTAAAAAGCGTCGCCGTTGATTTAGTCGGAGATATCGTCAGATCTCGCTCTGTGAAAAACCTGGAAAGGTCGCAGAGGTAACCGTTGATTTTATTACAGAGTTCATCAGTATAGGGGGCCTTCCCCGTCGCCATTATTGTACAGTCGTCAGCATAAGAAACGACGGAGACACCCTCTGGTGGTGGGGGCATCTTCGATAGATAGAAATTAAACAGTGTCGGGGATAGGACACCACCCTGTGGCACCCCCTGTCTAATTCGTCTTGGTTTTGATGTTGCATTTCTAAAGTTGACCGACGCCTGCCGCCCATTCAAGTAATTAGCGGTCCATCTCTTTAACCCATCAGGTATTTGTGTTTCTAATAGATCTTGTATGAGAGTGGCATGGTTGACTGTGTCAAAAGCTTTCGATAAGTCAAGTGCCACTAACACAGTCCTGTGATTTGGTTGGTTTTGATTTAGACCGCTATTTATTTGCGTTGTAATGGCATTGAGTGCGGTGGTGGTGCTGTGCAGCTTACGGAAGCCATGTTGATGATTAGCCAGGTGCAGATTTGCGGTGTAATACGGGAGCAAAATGGACTCTAGCGTCTTCACTACCGGCGAAAAAAGTGATATAGGGCGATATGAATCGCCTATGTTTGCCGGCTTTCTAGGTTTTAATAATGGAACCACTCTCGCCTTTTTCCATATTTCAGGAATGACGAAAGTGTTCAGTGAAAGATTGAATAGAGCCGCTAAGTATTTGTGTCCCTCCTGGCCTAGATGTTTCAGCATCTTCATGGCAATGCCGTC
This sequence comes from Campiglossa producta, assembly GCA_964058755.1. Lineage (NCBI taxonomy): Eukaryota > Metazoa > Arthropoda > Insecta > Diptera > Tephritidae > Campiglossa > Campiglossa producta. The sequence goes on from CAXKVI010000002.1 coordinate 46,955,581, forward strand.
GGGGCCGATGGATTTTGAGGGCTTAGCCTGTCTGATGGCTTCCTTGACCTCTGAGGCAGTGATGACAATGGGCGTGTTTTGGTTTTTGTATTTACGCGCCTGTCGCATGGTTCCACGTTTAGCTCTATCGGGTGGGGAATGTAGTACAAATTGTCTACAGAAGGAGTTCGCACATCCCCTAGGGTCCTTCTTCACCCTGTCACCGAAAGTAATATCTACTTTATCCTTGTGTTGTGTTGGATTAGATAGAGCTTTGACCGTAGTCCATAATTTGCCAACACCGTCAGAGAGGTTGCATTGCTCTAGGTGTTGTTTCCATTTGGCCAGTTTGTGTTTATCGACCAACCTACGAATTTCCGCGTTGAGATCCCTTATACGGGGGTCTGCGGGATTGAGACTTCGCACTTCATCTCTTTCTCTAGCCATGGCCGCTGCCTCCGCGGGGAAATTTGGTCTTATTCGGGATATTCGACCCGCAGGAATGAAGCGTCTAGAGGCCAAGTCAATGATGTTGCGGAAGTCTCGTTCGCCTTTGCGTATGTCCGTAGGAATGGATAGAGCAGCCAAGGATTCGTCCGTATATGTCTGAAAACTGTCCCAGTCCGCCTTGGTAAAGTTGATGTATGTACCATGCTCAGGTGTTATAAAGTCCGTCGGTCGTTCGATGGTAATGACTATTGGGAGATGGTCAGACGCCAACGTGAGTATGGGTCGCCAATTGGTGTTGTTCAATAGTCCTGCACTTACGATAGAAATATCTGGCGAACTATAGCAGTTACCCGATACTCTCGTTGGGGCGTCTCCGTTCAATGTACAGAAAGCCGTATCATCTATTTGTTCTGCGAGTACATGCCCCCTACTGTCTGCTGGCAAGTTTGAGTGCCACATGTCGTGGTGCGCATTGAAGTCGCCCAGGATCACGCGGTTATCTCCTCGTAATAGCAAGCTAATGTCGGGGTGATAACCGGTGGGGCAACTTGAGACAGGGGGTATGTAGATGTTAATGATTTGCAGATCGACATCTCCTGTACGGATGGTAATACCTTGGCTTTCTAAGATATCATCCGTTCCTTCGATGTCGGTATCAAATAGATGATACTGTACAGAGTTGTGCGTTATGAACGCTAGACCACCTCCCAGACCTCCTGTTACTCTATGACGGTCTTTCCGGTGAATGTTATATCCGCCATAGGTAATGAGGTCCGACCTTGGACTGAGCTTGGTTTCTTGGATTGCGGCAAGTTTTATGTCATATTGCGTCATCAAATTGGTTATCTCTGCGATCTTACCAGTTAATCCGTTACAGTTGTGCTGTAAGATTTGGAAGTGCGCCGGTGGGGTCGATGTCGAGTTAACCAAAGGCGTGAGAGACGGATGTGTTCGCCCAGGTGTTGGTAGGCGAAGACCAAGGCTGTGCCTCAGCCTAGTTAGCTGTGGACCTGGTGTAACCGGGTTGGCTGGCGTCGTAGGCTGAGGCGTGTTACAGCATGGTGCGATGAACGCATCCGTCCAAAGATTCCTGTTTGCGAGCCCAGAGCATAGATGTACGTGGCATTGGCCTAAGCAGTTATTGCATTTGACCGATGACGCGAGCGTGTATAATCTTTGCCGACAAACAGTACACGTCGAGACAGGTGCAAGAAGATGTTGATCCTGACTCACGTGTAAACGGGAGGGGGGGGTGTAACAAAGAAACAGACAGAGACTGATGCTCGGAGTTGCTCATGTCTAAACTGCTCCGGTGGGAGCAAGAGTGTTGAGCTGCTGCGCGTGATGTTGACGCCATAAGGCACGAGCAACAGTCTGGAATTTGTGTGGCGGGTATAGCAGAAATGCTGCTAGTCGTTAAGACATTATTATTATTATTATTAGTATTGCTACTAGAAAGTGGCGGTAGAGGTGCGCTTGAACGGCGCTTACCGCGGGACGCCCGACGGCGCAAACAACAAGGGGCCACGAAAGTACTAAAGAAAGTACGGGGTCTGTGGATGTTAAGGTTAAGCCCTGAACATCCAGATTTATGGAGCCATCTCTTACACGAGAAGCATTGCACAGAATGCGACCGTTTAATATATATTTTTTTGCAACAGACACTGCAGATCCATTCTTTTGGTCCGGGGTTCGGCTCAACGCCCGCCCGTAACAAAAGAATATCTTGCAGCCCTGCTGCAAGGGGGGAGGATGATAGTTTCGGAATGGGACAAAACATACTAAACAGGGTTACATTGAAAGTGACAGTCCTTGGCCGAGGTAAAACCCCAGGTGGTTCCACTGCGCAGAGATCCATGGCGATGTCCTGGGTTTTCTGCTCTGAGAAGTGACTGTACATAGGGAACCAAGAAGATCTGCCCTTGCTATAGGCGTGTTGGGCCCGCGAAAGATGAGTTGCGTCTATCGATCTTCTGACATAGTCCTCCAAGAGTCTTTCCAGAGTCTTAAGAAGAAAAGAAGATAGGCTTATAGGCCTAAAATCATTAGGTTTAGAATGGGATGGTTTCCCGGATTTAGGGATAAATACGACCTTAACCTCTCTCCATGATGCAGGTACGTAGTTGAGCCTGACGCAGCTTACAAACATAGTTATCAGCCAAGGCTTAATAATCTCGGATGTTTGTTGTAGCTGGGCCGGGAATATTCCGTCCGGACCTGGCGACGGATTGAGCCTGCATAAGGCCCAGTCCAGCTTTCTCTCATCGGTAATATCCTGTATTAGCTGATCAGAGAGCGTTTCTCCACTGATCGTTGTAGTAGATATGTCTATGCATGTCGGAAAGTGTGTATCCAGAAGCAGGTTCATGGTATCCGTACTCGAATCGGTCCAATTCCCATCCGGCGTTTGCACGTAGCTCAGTGTTGCTGGCGATTTAGAGAGCACCCTCCTAAGGCGCGACGCTGCGGATGTTGATTCGATATCACTGCAGAAGTTCATCCAAGAGACCCGTTTGGCCTTGCGGATTTCTCTTTTGTAATTACTTAGCTTAGTTTTGTGAAGTGCCCAGGATGCTTCGCAGCCGTCCTGTTTGGCTTTGTTAAAAGCTGCTCTACATGTCCTTCTGAGATTATCTAGAACGGACGACCACCACGGTGGTTTATGTGTTTCAGCTATCTTTTTAGGCGGGCACGCTTTATCTATAGCGAGCTTGCATTGATTATTGAAGGAGCTGACGAGATCATCTAGCTCTTTATCGTTTCTAGGTGTTACCAGCTTAATTGACAAGTTTTTGCAAATAAGCTTTTGGTAGTAACCCCAGTTTGTTTTCCTAATATTTTGTATATATTTCGGGCTTGTGTGTGAATCTGCTAAGGAGAAACTAATGTACTTATGGTCTGAGAAGGAGTGTTCTTTTGAGACTCTCCACGATTCAACGAGGTCACTGTAGGAGTCAGTGACCAACGTAATGTCGAGGACTTCCTCGCGGTTTTTTGTTACGAAAGTGGGGTCGTTTCCCCTGTTGCATATACTTAGATTAGTGCCTAATAAGTAATCATTTGTGTCAGTGCTGCCCCATTGGTTGTGATGGGCGTTTGCGTCGCCGCCTAGCACGATAATGTCGTCACGCGGTTTGGTAGAACTCACGAGCTCTTGAAAGTTCCTTGTTGGTATTGGACCTTGGTGATCGTGGGCCAGGTAGAAGGATGCAAACCTGCACCCCCTACCCAGCCCCTCGACGCTGATCGCTGTCAAGTCCACATAACTGTACTATGTACCGGCGGAAAAAAATCAAGATCCATGTATGAAAGTTCTTAGGTTGAAAAGAGGAGTCTATTCAGGCATGTACGTCCGTCTGTCCGTCCGTCCGTCCGTCTTTGTACACGATAACTTGAGTAAAAATTAAGATATTTGCATGAAATTTTATATACAGGTTACTTTTTGGCCCAGGTAGGTTGCTATTGAAAATGGGCGAAATCGGATGATAACCACGCCCCCTTTTTCGGGATCGTAAATTTCGAAAATCATACAAATTAACATAACTTGAGTAAAAATTGAGGAATTTGCATGAAATTTGGTATACAGATGACTCGGATTATAACCACGTCCCTTTTGTCGGTATCGAAAATTTCGAAAATCACATAAACTGACATATATCGGTAGCTGAAATTGATAAAATGATATAATTTCATAGGTGAATCTCTCTTATCATTCTATTATGATTTTCTGTTAAATTTTAAAAATCCCCGTCCAAAAACGGCTACTCTCGATATCGAAAATTTAGAAACGGTTTTACGGTAGAATCGTGAAATTCGGCACAAGGTATTGTGGCGAATGTTCTCAAGAATCGCTCATCTCCCAACTCTAGCGTATTTCTATCACTAGCGTCACTACCACAACTACAGCTGTTTAGATACATGACGTGAGAGCGAGAGAGGGAGAGGCAGCTCGCGTGTTTGAGAATGTGGCACAAAGAGGAGATGACGATAGATAAACGCTTCGAGAACACTGTTGCACGAATAAACCAGAAATGTGTAGACATTTCTAGGTTGTGAAGCTGCTGTTTGCTAGGGTATATAAACCGCGCAAAGACAACGCAATTGAATCAGTTTATTTTGAATTGTTGTACAGTGAAGTACTGAACAGTGAATTAACCCGCGATATTCTACTACGGTTTTTAGTACTGAATAAAGCGTACTACTTATTAAGCAGAATCGGAGTGTTTTATTTAACGTACAGTGATCGAACTCAGGGAAAATAGTCGAGGATTCATCGAATTCGTCACAGTATTGTGGCGAATGTTCTCAAGAATCGCTCATCTCCCATCACTAGCGTCACTACCACAACTACAGCTGTTTAGATACATGGCGTGAGAGCGACAGAGGGAGAGGCAGCTCGCGTGTTTGCGAATGTGGCACAAAGAGGAGATGACGATAGATAAACGCTTCGAGAACACTGTTGCACGAATAAACCAGAAAGGTGTAGACATTTCTAGGTTGTGAAGCTGCTGTCTGCTAGGGTATATAAACCGCGCAAAGACAACGCAAATCAATCAGTTTATTTTGAAGTGTTGTACAGTGAAGTACTGAACAGTGAGTTAACCCGCGATATTGTACTACGGTTTTTAGTAGTAAATAAAGCGTACTATTTATTAAGCAGAATCGGAGTGTTTTATTTAACGTACAGTGATCGAACTCAGGGAAAATAATCAAGGAATCATCGAATTCGTCACAATTGGTGTCAGAAGCGGTATTGTTAAATAAATTCAAGGACATTGAAAAGGATAACAAGGACATTGAAAAGGATAACAAGGACATTGAAAAGGATAACAAGGACATTGAAAAGGATAACAAGGACATTTTAAGGATAACAAGGACATGGCAAAGTTGAATGAGTTGAAGATCCAGCAACTCAAAAACGAGTTGGAACGACGTGGATTGTCAACAACAGGCAATAAAGCAGAGCTACAATCACGGTTGCGAGAGGCTATGGAAGCAGAGGAAATCAATGTTGACGATCATGTTTTTCAGCTTTCGGAAGAGGGAGCGACGAAAATAGAAGAGCAAAAGGATACTCCGGGTTCAGTGGCAAATGTGGACACAAACTCTTTATTGGCTGCCTTGGCTCAAATGTCAAACAACATAACATCAAGCATGGCATCTCAGTTAGAAGAACAGAAGGCATACATGGCGTCACAGATCAAGGAAGAGTTGATGGAACAGGAAACACGCATAACGTTAAAACTAGAGGCACAAGAGCAAAGAGTCTCATCGCAGCTAGAAGTTGTCAGTGGACGACAGGATAAGATCGAAGCCGAGGTGGATGCGTTAAAATCTCGTATCCAGGAGTTGCAGCTGAATCGTCCAAGTGTTTCCACAAGCACGCCCAAGGTAAAAACCCCATCCTTTGACGGTTCTGTTCCTTTCCAGATATTTAAGCTACAATTTGAGAAGACAGCAGCTGTGAACAACTGGGGCGCTGAGGACAAAGTCGCTGCTTTATTTGTGTCATTGAAAGGACCTGCAGCCGAAATCTTACAGACTATTCCGGACGCTGAAAGAAACAACTATGAAGCGTTGATGGGAGCCGTTGAAAGACGTTACGGCAGCGAGCATAGAAGGCAGATACATCAAATAGAGCTACAGAATCGCTTCCAGAAGGCTAACGAAACATTACAGGAGTTTGCATCGGACATCGAGAGGTTGGCTCATCTAGCAAACGCAGACGCACCAGTGGAATACATCGAGAGGGTGAAAATCCAAAGTTTCATAAATGGAATACGTGACGTGGAGACGAAGCGGGCCACCTATGCCAATCCAAAGAGATCATTTGCGGAGACGGTATCACATGCTCTAACTCAAGAAACGCATCTCTTTTGAGCAAACCATTGTACAAAGCTCATCGTGTGGAAGTGGAGACGCCAGACTTGGTCAACAAAATCGACAAAATTTTGGAAGCATTGAATGGGGTACAGAAGAAAAGCGATGGCTCCATTAAGTGCTTTAAGTGCGGAAAATCTGGTCATATTGCACGTTATTGTGGATCTAGCTCCAATAATTCCAGTAATGCAAGCGGACGTAAGCGCAAGGCTGAAGGAGATGAGCAAGTCTCCCAATCCAACCAACCGTTAAACTAAAGAGAGTCAGCCGCAAGGGGCGTAGGCTGGCTCCCGCAATTGGATGCCCCATAATCTCTGTCTCACAGATCGGAAGGAAGTCAAGTAATGTTACTGTTGGAGGACTCGTGGACGGAAAAGAGCGTTTACTGACTATTGATACAGGCGCATCTCATTCCATCATTCGATCTGATTTAGTCAACAAAGAAGTGAGGCCATTACATGGAGCAAAATTGCGTACGGCGACTGGTGAGGACACTCAAGTCCAAGGAGAAATAACATGTGAAATCGGAATTGGAAATGTCACCGTACTGCACAATTTTATAGTGGCAGATATTGTTGACGAGATCATAGTTGGTGTGGATTTCTTAAGCAACCAAGGCATCAAGATCGACATGCAAAACAGGACCATGAGCTATAAGAACATGGATGTGCCACTCAAATTTGGTTACGAGAACAAGTACATCAGTAAGCGGGTACTCGTGGAAGATAGTCAACAAATTCCACCGAAGTCGGAGGCAGTCGTTTGGGCAAGGATTGATGGAGATTATGGGACAAACAAATTGTGGGTTGTCGAGGCAGCAAACAATTCAAAGACGGATATACTAGTAGGAAAAACACTGGCTATGACAAAGCAAGATGGACGTATACCGGTAAGAGTACTAAATGAGTTCCGATCGCCGATCAAGCTTTCCAAAGGAGCTATATTGGGACAATGTCAGGAGGTGGAGGTGATTATAAACTGTGAACAGCTCCAGGGAAATGTCTCTACCAGCAACAGTAATATATCAGATAATATCACGGCGTGGACGCAAGAGCTCGAAGAAGACCACCAGAGTAAGGCAAACCAACTTCTACTAAAGTACTCTACCATATTTGACAAGGATGGCTCCAAACCAGGTCGGACCAATGTAGTGAAGCATCACATTGATACCGGTGACGCGAGACCAATCCGCCAAGCTCCTCGAAGTGTTCCATTGGCCAAACGCCAAGTGGTAAGAGAAATTATTCAAGAAATGAGTGACAGCGGCGTGATCGAACCATCAGCTAGTCCATGGAGCTCACCGGTAGTGCTAGTGAAGAAAAAGGATGGAAAAATGCGGTTCTGTGTGGACTACCGGAAGTTGAACGACGTAACGAAAAAGGACAGCTATCCATTACCCAGAATTGACGATACTCTGGACTCACTATCTGGTACGAAATGGTTCTCAACACTGGACTTGAAAAGCGGCTATTGGCAAGTAGAGGTGAAAGATGAGGATAAGGAAAAGACAGCCTTCAGCATTGGAGAGGGGCTGTGGCAATTTACGGTAATGCCCTTTGGACTATGTAACGCTCCAGCTACTTTTGAGAGACTCATGGATCAAGTATTGAAAGGACTGCATTGGAAAACATGTTTGGTGTACCTGGATGACATCATCGTGCTGGGGAAAAGCTTTGAGGAACACCTTAAGAACTTGGAGGAAGTTTTCCAAAGGATAGCTGGCGCCGGTCTGAAATTAAGTCCCAAAAAGTGTGCATTGTTCAAGAAGGAAGTAAGTTACTTAGGTCACAAGGTTACTACGGAGGGAATTTGCACTGCTAAAGAGAAGATCGAAGCAGTAAAGGATTGGCCAAGACCGAAAAATTTACATGAGCTACGAAGTTTCCTCGGACTGTGCACGTATTATCGTCGATTTGTACCGAATTTCACCAGCGTAGCCAGTAGCCTTCATGAGTTGACCAGGAAGAATATGTCATTTGATTGGAAGAAGGAACATGAAGTGGCTTTCCAAACCTTGAAGGAACGGCTGTGCACTGCCCCAATGTTAGCGTATCCAATCCCAGGCTCAACATTTATTTTGGATACAGACGCGAGCGGTTACGCGATTGGAGGGGTTTTGTCACAGATTGTCGATGGGCAGGAGAAGGTAGTGGCGTACTATAGCCGCACAATTGGGAAGCCCGAAAGGAACTATTGTGTAACACGGAGAGAACTACTGGCATTGGTGGAGTGCATTAAGCATTTCCACAAGTATCTCTATGGACAGCGATTTCACGTCAGGACAGACCATGCAGCCTTGAAATGGCTCTTGCAGTTCCGTAATCCAGAAGGTCAATTGGCACGGTGGATAGAGCGACTACAAAGTTATGACTTTTCCATAGAGCATCGCAAAGGCAGTACCACGGCAATGCTGATGCAATGTCCCGGCGACCATGTAACCTAGAATGCAAGCATTGTTCGAAAGCTGAGGCCAAGGAAGATGTTATAGATGTGCGGCTAATGACTATAACATCTACGGACGAATGGAACATGGATCAACTAAGGAATTATCAGCTAGAGGACCCAGATCTGGTACGTGTGATGCAAGCAAAACGAACGACCAACAAGAGAGGAGATGTCAGCAGAGAGTCCTGTTGCCAAGTCATATTGGGCACAGTGGAACAGTCTGAAATTGGTATCCGGTTGCTTACATAGAGTATGGGAAAGCGAAGATGGTCAATGCGCTCGGAAGCTGGTAGTTGTCCCAAGGAAGAAAATCTCTGATGTTTTGAATGAGCTACATAATGGCCCAAGTGGAGGTCATCTCGGAGTCACGAAAACGTTGGAGAAAGTCAAGCAGAGATTCTATTGGGTTGGTTGCCGGCAGTCGATCGCGGAGTGGATTGCCAACTGTGAGGTGTGCATCAAAGCAAAGGGTCCGAAGTCGAGAAGTCATGGACAGATGAAGCAGTACAACACAGGTGCACCGTTTGAGAGGATTGCCATGGATGTAGCTGGCCCATTTCCTACTAGCAAACTCGGGAACAAGTACGTATTAGTTGTTATGGACTATTTCAGCAAATGGCCAGAAGTTTACCCGATTCCAAATCAAGAGGCAGAAACCATTGCAGAGGTGTTCACTAACAATTGGATAGCGAGGTTTGGTGTACCGATGGAGTTACATTCCGACCAAGGCAGGAATTTCGAATCAGTTGTATTCCAAGAAATGTGCAAGACATTGGGTATTCGGAAAACGCGAACAACTGCACTGCATCCTCAGTCAGATGGCATGGTGGAACGTTTCAATCGAACCTTGGAAGAGCACATGAGGAAAGTAGTGGATAAGTTCCAGAGAGATTGGGACACGCACATCTCCTTGTTCCTGATGGCATATCGCTCGGCAATACATGAAACAACGGGTCAGACTCCAGCAAAAGTAATTTTTGGGAATGATCTTCGGTTGCCAGCTGACTTGAAGTTTGGGATAAATGCTGATGAAGGAATAAATGCCAGGAAATCCACTAGCATCTTGGAAGAAGAAATGAGAGAAATACACGATCTTGTAAGACAACGGACGAAGATCATGAGTGATAAGATGAAAGCCAGATACGACAAAGCCATCAACTCGGAAGGTTTTAAAGAAGGGGATTTAGTGCTGTTATACAACCCACAACGAAAGAAAGGTTTGTCCCCAAAACTGCAATGTAACTGGGAAGGCCCATATAAAGTAATAAAGCGGATAAGTGATGTTGTCTACCGCATACAAACTGTTGGAAGACCACGAAACAAAATGAAGGTGGTTCATCTGGAGAGGCTAGCCACGTTTGGATCGGGAAATGTGTCTGATCGGGACGATCAGACTTAGGTGGAGGGCAGTGTGGCGAATGTTCTCAAGAATCGCTCATCTCCCATCACTAGCGTCACTACCACAACTACAGCTGTTTAGATACATGGCGTCAGAGCGACAGAGGGAGAGGCAGCTCGCGTGTTTGCGAATGTGGCACAAAGAGGAGATGACGATAGATAAACGCTTCGAGAACACTGTTGCACGAATAAACCAGAAAGGTGTAGACATTTCTAGGTTGTGAAGCTGCTGTCTGCTAGGGTATATAAACCGCGCAAAGACAACGCAAATCAATCAGTTTATTTTGAAGTGTTGTACAGTGAAGTACTGAACAGTGAGTTAACCCGCGATATTGTACTACGGTTTTTAGTAGTAAATAAAGCGTACTATTTATTAAGCAGAATCGGAGTGTTTTATTTAACGTACAGTGATCGAACTCAGGGAAAATAATCAAGGAATCATCGAATTCGTCACAGTATACTAGAGTTATAGGAAGTATACCTGTTTAAATTAAACGAAATCGCTTCCCAATCACGTCCACTTTCAATATGGAAAATTTCGAAAATTACATAAATTGACATAATTCGGTAAGGTAAATAACTAAAATAGTATAATTATAGTATAATTTGGTAGTTAAATTTGTAAGGAATTGTCTACTATTAACGAGTCTTAAAAGATGAGTTAATTTTGTTAAGTGAGCAACCTATAATTTTTTCGAAGGCCATGTATTTTATTGAAAGTGGGTAGTATGGCTCAGAACGATTAAACAAAAATACGTATACAATTTTTCAAAATTCGAATTATTTTGAAAGTTATATCTATCAACAGTTTTCGAAATTCCTCACTTTTTGATGATTTTCTCACGATTGGTCAAACCGATTTTGCTAATTTTTTAAATATATATAAAATATGGTATCTTCTACAAAAGGACATTTCCAGTTTTTGCAAAAAAATTTTTTTTGCAAACATTATTCGCAATTTTTAACTTCTCCATCATGGCGAGATGGCGCTTTTGTATGATGTTGTTGGGCATTGCATTAGTAACTATTAGCAAAAAAAAATTTTTTTGGCACTTTAAGGGAGCGGAAATTATTTACATCAAAAAGTAAGGAATTTCGAAAAGTGGTGATAGCTATACCTTTGGAAATAATTTGAATTTCGAAAAACTGGCCCAAACGTATTTTTTTCAATTTAAAACTTTGTCACAAATTGGGCGTAAGTATATTAGAAGTAAGAAATGCATTCAACTATAAGTAATATTTTGAGGGCACACGAACAATGTACATATATGTTATACCGTAGCATAAATAAATATTAATTTTATAAACTAACTAATAAATTTATTGAGTTCGTTTTTCCACAATTATAATATATATAGAAAATATATAACTTATAGGTACTACTATTGTTTCCATACACTGGGTATTTAATGTTCGGCTTACCCGAACTTAGACTTCCTTACTTGTTCATATAAAAATTGTGCTCCAATTAACATTGCGATATCCTAGAACTGTCCTACTCCAATAGAAATCCTTTGTATACTTCATCGGACCACCTTCAGCTTTTTGAAAGCCGATCATTGCTCCTGCCTTATCGACGAAAATTACGACACTATCGCTCTGACACTATATACTGCAAGAAGTAATAACATTGGAGTACATTGCAAAGTACTCTGATTGTAGGTACTCCATGGAGTAGCAGAAACAAAGCGAAGGTTGGAGTAGGTGGTCCAGTCCTAGGACATCGCAATGTTAATTGGAGTACAATTTTTGCATGAAAAAGGATTTCATTTGGAGTACTCTGATGCTCCAATTGGAGTACTCTTTGGATAGGAAATAGAGTACTCGAGATTTTTGCAGGGTATGTGTTCCAATTTTTTGATATTGGAGTACTCCAATAGTAATCCTTTCTATACTTCATCGGACCACCTTCAGCTTTTTGAAAGCCGATCATTGCTCCTGCCTTATCGACAAAATTACGACACTATCGCTCTGACAGTATATACTCCAAGAAGTAACAACATTGGAGTACATTGCAAGGTACTCTGACTGTAGGTACTGCATGGAGTAGCAGAAACAAAGCGAAGGTTGGAGTAGGTGGTGCAGTCCTAGGACATCGCCCCTGCAAAAATCGTTGGATTATGTGTTCCAATTTTTTGATATTGGAGTACTCTAATAGTAATACTTTGTATACCTCATCGGACCATCTTCAGCTTTTTGAAAGCCGATCATTGCTCCTGCCTTATCGACGAAAATCACGACACTATCGCTCTGACACTATATACTTCAAGGAGTAACAACATTGGAGTACATTGCAAAGTACTCTGACAGTAGGTACTCCATGGACTAGCAGAAACAAAGCGAAGGTTGGAGTAGGTGGTCCAGTCCTAGGACATCGTAATGTTAATTGGAGCACAATTTTTATTTGAAAAAGGATTACATTTGGAGTACTCTGATGCTCCAATTGGAGTGCTCTTTGGATAGGAAAAAGAGTACTCTCGATTTTTGCAGGGCGTGATTTTCGTCGATAAGGCACGAGCAATGATCGGCTTTCAAAAAGCTGAAGGCGGTCCGATGAGGTATACAAAGGATTGTTATTAGATGTATATTGGAACGATTTTCCGTCATCCCTTGTCAATTTTGGTTTTGTAACAAACCGGTTTCGGCGATCTGCCATCTTCAGTGTTTGATTTCGAACGAAACAAAGCGAAGGTTGGAGTAGGTGGTCCAGTCCTAGGACATCGCAATGTTAATTGGAGTACAATTTTTGCATGAAAAAGGATTTCATTTGGAGTACTCTGATGCTTCAATTGGAGTACTCTTTGGATAGGAAATAGAGTACTCTCGATTTTTGCAGGGTACACCTAGTTACAACAACAACAACGATGATAAACTGCATTGCCGATATATAGCGATGGAGAAGTACGTGTAGAATTTTTATTCGGAGGGAAGACGGCCACCTTGGTAACTGTCAAAAACTTTGCAAATCAGGCAGCTGCATCAGGGCCAAAGATAACTTGATGTGAAACTCTCTCGCGCGCCACCTATCGGGGGTACTGATTATGTGTTGCGACTTGGCAGCACTGCATAATCGAGGAACATCTGCCAGCAGAAGCAGCGAAAAATCTGGTTACCAGATGAAATATATTGACAGAAAACAGTAGGTTTTTTATTTGTGATTCGGGATTTTAGTTAAAAATGCGGTAGAAACGTAATAAATAAGAGTATAAAATGCTAATCACAAGGAAATGTGTCGTAGGATGTGCTGGTGGCCAAAGTTTACTTTAATTTCCCTATTAGCGCGAATAATATCGTTTTGAAATTGAGCAGGTATTTCGATGGTAAATTGGTTGTTTGCTTAAAATATCAACATTTATTAAGAAAAAAACTGTGAAATAGAACGTTGTAAGAAAAACCATTCATAAAGTAAACCTTTTCTTGGCACATTTACATGACTTGGCGTGAAAAGGGCAAAATAACTAAAGTTTAAATCAAAATGCCAAAATTTTATCTTCGCAATACTGGCACCACTGGTCACTGTTATAAAAAATGACACATTTAGAGTGCTCTCAGAGAGCGATAAGTTTCTGATCAAGTCATCCTTGCTGCCGACTCTTGTGGTCATAAACAATTAAAATCCTTGACCTTAAACTTCGGAGCACATCAATATATTGGAATTGCTGATAAATATTACAAGACGGATTAACAAAAACATTTCATAATTATAAACAAGACAGAGGACTAAAAAGTGTGGCTTACCACGTCCAAAATTCCCATAAAAATAATAAAATACAGCACGGGGAAAAATGCCGAAAAACGAGAAAGTGAAAGTAAATGTGAAGGAGCGGGTTGATGATAATATTTGCGACTTGAGCTTGAGTGGAATAAATGAGGTGCCGGCACGGGAAATAGTAAGTATATATTTGTAAATATTCATATTAATTCCTTGTAAGTTGCACTTGACATAAATATTTGTTAAATGCCCCCAATCAGTCAGGAATGTGGCGAATCGATATGGTTGAAAAGTGTATCATATATGTGCGAATTTCACTTTCATATCTCATCCCCAACCTACCCAAAGACCAAGCATTATAATTAATATATACATATGTGCATATGGAAGTGTGTACAATGTACTTAGATGTCTGGTTACAAAACGAGTTGCTGTCGGCACACTCATCTCCTTAGTACACCTAAACGCTTTCAACCGGCTTTCCTTTCAGCCTTAAGGGTGTTTTCAAAGTGAAAATGGCTCAACAACAACAAAGTTTGTTTGTATCATTTTCATAGTCCTTTTGTGCCACACATTTTTGCAACTTTCAAATTGAGTATGAGCAGACTCTGTGCGGAAAAAATATGTATAAACGTTCTCTATTTATTTGCAGGCTTCTTTTAAGCGGGTAACTGTGTTGGATCTATCGAGCAATTGTATTACTACATTGGGTGTAAGTTGATGAAAAAAACCATGGTTCTCATAATTGAATCATGGAAAAAACGTTTGCTTTTACTGTATTTAGTTGGTTGAGCAATTAAATTTACTTTGTGGTTGTGTACTTTCGAAACAATTAACTTTGTTAAACGTACTAGGAAGAATTATTAATGTACCTACTTAATTTTGATTGGACGACGCTGCTCGCAGTCAATGGGATCGCTGTCGTGAAACGAAAAAGGAAGGATCGAAAGACGGGAGTGTGAGGAGCTTGAGATCAGGCGTAAAAGATCGCCTACTCACCGAGAGTTGTTCAAACACAAATCAACTCTTATGCAGAATATGGCCGAACGAGTGCTCTGCCCAATTCACAAGAAAGGCGGTAACTACCTCAGAATTCGGTCCTCAATATTGTTTAAAAGTTTCTATTTAGCATGTTGTGCCCCGTCGCATACAGCCAGATTAGACCCTATCAGTGTGGCTTAGAATCTGGCAAGGCTACAGTGAACAGATCTTCACGTCAGATCATGGAGCAGGTCGTTGCTTAAATAATTAATGTTCACTATCGCTCAAAGCAGCTTTGAATCGAAAATGAGTTGCTGTATGCTGCAAAATTTATACGGCCATGCCAAATAACGTTGACCTACCAACAGGCTGAAGAAGACGATTCGAGCAGCAGTATACTGGCGATCAGAATTCGGTCCTCAATATTGTTTAAAAGTTTCTATTTAGCATGTTGTGCCCCGTCGCATACAGCCAGATTAGACCCTATCAGTGTGGCTTAGAATCTGGCAAGTCTACAGTGAACAGATCTTCACGTCAGATCATGGAGCAGACCGTTGCTTAAATAATTAATGTTCACTATCGCTCAAAGCAGCTTTGAATCGAAAATGAGTTGCTGTATGCTGCAAAATTTATACGGCCATGCCAAATAACGTTGACCTACCAACAGGCTGAAGAAGACGATTCGAGCAGCAGTATACTGGCGATATTGATATTATAAGCCTTAAGAAGCGCGCCGTAAAATCTGCAAATCGTTGACCCGTAGTCGGGTTCAAAGTGGATTTTAGTCGTCTCTTACGACAGGCAAACCTGCACATAACCACTCTTTGTGGCTTTTAGTCGCCTCTTGGGACAGTCACGCCTTATCACGGATATATTTTTAAGAGTTTTATGGAGTAACCCACTAGGGCAGTTAGCCGGCCAATACTGAGGGAGGCATAAGCTAACTTCTCGTTGATCTAGCCGCTTGAAATTTCAATCAAAGCTCAGAACCTCGTTACAATGCAATGTAATTTAAAAATCGGCTAAGTGACTCATGAATCGGGACATTTGGAAAATTCATAAAACTAAATTTTTAATTATTTTCACGGCAAGGTAGATCATTGATACTTGATTATTTTAGGGGTGTAAGAGTAGGTCGCCTCCCCGTTGGTGCACCCTGTCTAACGCTAAATGACCTACATGGCTACACGGCTAGTTTCTTGTATTGCCGGTTCTAGGAGAACGGTACCAGTACTTGTGCTGTAGCCATCGTGCCGAAACGACCCGGACCGTTTTCTTATATCGACCCGGTCAAGAGCAATACACTCGGGGTGACCCTGTCTGACATTTGGGCAGGGCTACGCCTCGCTACAACAACAAACACAAACACATTGAAACTTGGCAAAAATTCCATTGAACTAGAAATCCTGAGATCTGTGTTTTACAAACTTCCCGACAACCTAAGGGCTTTAAACTTAGTACATAGTTCAAGAGTCAGTGTCAATACAATCTTTAGAAAACAGGGTTCCGTCAGATGGCGCGCTGATCGAGATATCTAAAAATCCTTGAAAAACGATTTATTAAAGAAAAAAACAGTCGACAAGGTGCACTCAAGAGTTCCCGAAGATGACTACAGAATGTAGTCGAAATATCGACACCAACAAAACCGACAAATATATATTATATATATAAAAACAAACATTTTTGTTGTTTTTTATTTTATATATATGTATGGCCTAGAGCTCGATAGAATTTCTTAATATACTTAAAAAAAAATAGTTATTTGGAAAATTATATGAAATTGGGGGCGAATAGCAATGGAAATTTAGGAAAAGGCAAAAGCTCCGCTGAAGAGGTCATGTTATGCAGCCGATGATTCCCGAATTAGGCAACAGAGAAAAGGGGAGCCGTGCGTACTAAGAAGCTTATGCATTTCTTTACGAGCTACATTTTGAAATCGGTGTATAAATTATGTTGTTGTTGTTGTTGTTAACAGCAAAACACTCCCCGAAGGTTTTGGGGAGTGATGCCGAAGTTGACAGTCCTTGGCCGGATATGACCCCGGTACGCTGCGGTACTCCCTTGCGGTACTGCCCGACTGTCGTGGTAGCGATTTGGTATGACCAGTGAAACCTTCTAGGTCATGTCATCCCTCCATCCGTGAGGAAGAAGAAGATGGGTAATGAGAGGTGAGAGGAATCATATCCGTAGATCAACCATCGAGTAGCACGTCATTACCTATGTGCATATTAGTCGCCTCTTACGACCGGTATGCCTACCTCGGGCATATTCTAAACCCCTAACCCGCAGGGGCATGTTGTTGAGTTTGGTTCGGTGGTATCACAATGGGCCTTCTAAAACTAGCTTAAGTGTGCCTCTGCGCCAGCTTTCTGAGTTGGGATAGTTAAGAGAGTAGTTAGCAAGACAAAACCGGGCAATTTAGTTCAGAACCAACTCGCATATGAAAAAGGGAAAGGGAGTTTGTGGTTGTTGTTGTTGTTGTAACGAGGTGTAGCCCTGTCTAAATGTCAGACAGGGTCACCCCGAGTGTATTGCTCTTGGCCGTTTCGATATAATAAAACGGCCCGGGTCGTTTCGGCACGATGGGTACAGCACAAGTACTGCTACCGTTCTCGTAGAACCGGCAATACAAGAAACTAGGCCGTGTAGGCCATGTAGGTCATTTAGCGTTACCCAGGGTGCAACAACGGGGAGGCGACCTACTCTTACACCCCTTTGTGGTATTCTGCATTTTTGCAAAATAATTCGCAAAAATCAGGGAACTTTCTAATCGGCTTAAAACTTGTACCTCATATACTAAAATTCAAAGAGCAACAATACTGCATACTCAAAAAAAATCGTATATGTATACCGACCATCAGTACAAAAGCCATGAGAATGACGCCAGGAGAATGGCGAATTGCATATAGATATGTGACCTGCTAGCTAAACCTTAAATATTTAAGATGATATGTCGATACGATTCATATTTAACCATGTATAATTTAAAATGAAATATAGCGCTAAAGAAAATAGGAGCTAGCCAGGAGAATGACGATTCGAGTGGAACCGTATAAATAGCCTGGGTAAAAGTTACGCAAGAACTGATCTCATAATGGCTATCGTTAATATTTTTGCTTCTACATCTTACTGAAGCACTGCCATTTAACCTGCATAATGAATTATTCAACGTCCGGCAATATTTTGCGAGAATTTCACATTTTAACCTGGCCCAGGAGAATGACGGCCAAAAATGATGACAAAGTTTATTCATTTTTCTTAATCAAATTATTATAGATCATATTAGCAAATCTAGTAAATATGCCTTAAACAGATATTAAATAATGAATAGAAACAAGAAATATTGGAATATTTAAATCTAAACTTCAATATGGTATCAGTTGCTGGGGTGGCATCTCGGCAAATAAACTGTCACCAGTTGTAACAATTCAAAAGGGAATTATAAGACGCATCTGTACCGCGAACTATAGGTCTCACTCTATGCCGCTTTTTAGGAGACTGGATATCTTACCGTGCCGGCATTTGTATTTATATAAAGTCTTGAGTATTTTCTTTATTCGTTCAGGTTACTTGGAGAGCTTTCCCTCGGAAGTCTATAACTTACGTAGGAATCTACTCCCGACTGTACAAATTCCCTATTCTAGAACGTCACACTTTAGAAGCTTTTATATCTACACGTCGCGCAAATTCTTCAACTCCCTTCCTAACACTATACAGGTTATTCGAAATCTTAACTTCTTTTAGAAAACAGTTAAACTGTATCTGCTTGGACATAATC
This sequence comes from Campiglossa producta, assembly GCA_964058755.1. Taxonomy (NCBI): domain Eukaryota; kingdom Metazoa; phylum Arthropoda; class Insecta; order Diptera; family Tephritidae; genus Campiglossa; species Campiglossa producta. Next base: position 46,974,204 of record CAXKVI010000002.1, read on the forward strand.
ATCTTGAACTGGAATCGCTGTTGAGGGCGATATTATAAACCATATTTACCTGAACTTCTTTTTTAGCAAATTTTGCATTTTTATTAGTAACTTTGATAATTTTTATGTATGTGTTATGAAAATATACCATGTACACCCCACACAAAAACAGTATACCATTATTGAAAAGCGCGTTAGTACTATTTTAAATCTTAAAATAATAAATGCCATCTCCTTTTCTTATGCTAGGTTATAGTCAATGTGTATGTAGAATACTATATTGACCCAGTCGGGACTTTTGTAGCCTGTCTAACAAAAAAGTAACTTTAAGTAAATTTATACAAATGGGTTTATAGCTAGCCCTAAAGTCATCCAGAAATCAAACAGATGAAAAAAATTTCTTTGACTTTGCTTCCACTTTTCAAACCTGACTTTTAGTTAACCTTAAAGTCATGCAGAGACCAACCAATTGCTTTTTGTTTGACTCCAAAGTCAGGCAGAAATCAAACAGTAAGGAAAAATTTCTTTGACTTAGTTTAAATTTTTCTAACCTGACTTTTAGTTAACCACAAAGTCATGCAGAAAGCAACCAATTGATTTTTAGTTGGCCCTAAAGTCATGCATAAACCAACCAGTCGAGAACAAAAATATTTACTTTTGGCTAGTTTTTCTTGGCTGACTTTAAGCTAACCATAAAATAATGCAGAAACCAAACAGCTTAAACTTTACTTTATTTTGTTTTTCAGCTTTTTGAGTTTTTAAAAGCGTCAACTTTCAAATTTTTTTCATAAAATATACATACTTTTTTGGGATATCATGTCCACAATTTTACTAGGTACACATTTTAGGACGCAATAAGGACAAAAAAATACAAGGTAATTAGAAAGTGACCCAAAGTAAATAATTTATGTAATAACACAAAATTTTTAACAGATTTAGCAATCACAGCAGATCCCGGTCTGTCACCTCCTACTTGAAAAGGTTGTGCCCATCACCTCAATTGCGGTTACGAAATTCTAAATGTTCCCGAAAATTCGTCTATCTATAAAACATGAGAGTTTAATACCCTTCAATGGGTCCATTTGTCGTTCCACTGCTTTCCACCTTCAAATACAAGATGTAGATCGACCGAATTGCCATTTACACGGTGGAACGACCAAAAATCTATCAGAAAATCGACCCGTGTAAATGAGCCTTTAGGTTCAAGTGGCTGCCGCATTTTTTGTTTTGAAGTTTTATATATGTATCTGTTTTTATATCTGGACTATGTATGTAGATTATATTTGTTAATATCTACTGTGCCACATTTTGTACTCAAATATTTAAAGATACATAAACAATAAATGTGGGAATGGACCCATATAAAATTGAGTTAAGTTCTTAGTAATTTTTTAAATTTGATTTGATTTGCAAAAAATTTGCCAAAAGCTATGGAAAGAGATTCGACCATAAGCTAACTTAAAGTAGTCGGGTTAAAGCCCTGCTAAAGTATCCAACGAAAAGCCATCTGAAAAAAGTGAGCTAAAAATTATCTCAATATAGTTATTTTTAGTCTTCCTTAAAAAAATGGGTTTATAGTTGGCTAAAAGTCATTCAGGAAAAGACACAACTGACTACTTCCTAGGCCATCGCTATGTAAAAATAGTCAGTCTGTTCCATACAAAGTAGTTAGTTTTTCAAACAGTACTGGGTGCGATGTAGTCAACTTAAAATGCATTTGTGATTAGCCAAATTCCCGACTGGGGAAATTTAATGTAATAGCATTAAGAAAATGTTTAATAAATGAAATGAAATTAAAAACAAGTAAGGAAGTCTAAGTTCGGGTAAGCCGAACATTAAATACCCAGTGTATGGAAACAATAGTAGTACCTATAAGTTATATATTTTCTATATATATTATAATTGTGGAAAAACGAACTCAATAAATTTATTAGTTAGTTTATAAAATTAATATTTATTTATGCTACGGTATAACATATATGTACATTGTTCGTGTGCCCTCAAAATATTACTTATAGTTGAATGCATTTCTTACTTCTAATATACTTACGCCCAATTTGTGACAAAGTTTTAAGTTGAAAAAAATACGTTTGGGCCAGTTTTTCGAAATTCAAATTATTTTCAAAGTTATAGCTATCACCACTTTTCGAAATTCCTTACTTTTTGATGTAAATAACTTCCGCTCCCTTAAAGTGCCAAAAAACATCATACAAAAGCGCCATCTCGCCACGAAGGAGAAGTTAAAAATTGCGAATAATGTTTGCAAAAATTGAAAATGTCCTTTTGTAGAAGATACCATATTTTATATATATTTAAAAAATTAGCAAAATCGGTTTGACCAATCGTGAGAAAATCATCAAAAAGTGAGGAATTTCGAAAACTGTTCATAGATATAACTTTCAAAATAATTCGAATTTTGAAAATTGTATACGTATTTTTGTTGAATCGTTCTGAGCCATACTACCCACTTTCAATAAAATACATGGCCGTCGAAAAAATTATAGGTGGCTCACTTAACAAAATTAACTCATCTTTTAAGACTCGTTAATAGTAGACAATTCCTTACAAATTTAACTACCAAATTATACTATAATTATACTATTTTAGTTATTTACCTTACCGAATTATGTCAATTTATGTAATTTTCGAAATTTTCCATATTGAAAGTGGACGTGATTGGGAAGCGATTTCGTTTAATTTCAATAGGTATACTTCCTATAACTCTAGTATACCTTGTGCCGAATTTCACGATTCTACCATAATCAGTTTAAAACTTACGACCGGTCTTTTAGGTGATTTTCTAAATTTTCGATATCGAGAGTAGCCGTGGTTGGACGGGGATTTTATCCAATTTCATCACGTATGATTTGTGCCAAATTTCATCGTTCTACCATAATTTGTTTAAAAGTTACGACCAGTCGAATTTACAAAAATGCCTCCCTTGTTGTTGTTGTTGTTAACAATGCATTGCCCTGTCTAGAGTGTATGATCATTCCGAAGATCTTCATCAAGCTCTTCTAAGGGGAGTCCAAGGAAACGTGCAGTTTCAACAGGGTTTGTCCAGAGGGACAGAGGGGTTAGAAGAGTAGGTTCAAATGAACAATTGAAGAGATGTAGAGTATCATGGGGGGTCCTACCACATGCAGGGCATGTGTTTGAGATTGTGTCATTAAGTCTGGACAAGTAGGAGTTTAACCTTACACTATATCCAGACCTAAGCTGTGCCAGGGTAACTCTTGTCTCCCTTGGTAAGGTGCGTTCTTCTTCAGCAATATCCGGTGGAGGACTGTTCAGAACGGGGTTCACAGTTAGAGATCCGACAAAAGTATCTACCGACTCGGTGTGGATGTCGGTTAGAGCCCGCTTATGATTCTGCAGATCAAACGGCAAGGTAATATGATGCCGGATCTCATCATAATGTTTACGGAGATGTTTCCTTATGTCTCTCGGGGGCGGATCTATGTCCAAAAGATGACGGTTTGGATGTGCTGGCTTGTGGCAGTTCAGAAGGAATTGCTTGCTCAGCATTTCCGCATGCTCTTTTACATTGAGCAGTTTTGCCTCCTGATGGAGGTGAGACTCGGAAGACATGAGGAGACATCCCGTAGCAGTTCTGATGGCAGTATTTTGGCAGACTTGTAACTTCGTCCAGTTGGTGTTATGTACATTAGGCGACCATATGGGTGCAGCATAGTCAAAGACTGGTCGGCCAATGGCCTTATATGTAGTCAACAACGTTTCTTTGTCTTTTCCCCAAGTACTGCCGGCAAGTGACTTGAGGATCTTGTTGCGACCACGTACCTTTGAGACCATTGCAGACACATGACCAGCAAATGAGAAAGTATTATCCAATGTCATCCCTAATAACTTTGGGTGGCTGACAGTTGGTAGCTTAGTGCCGTCAACGAAAATGTCTAATTCATTTCTCACCTGTTGCGTCCACGTCGTAAAAAGCGTCGCCGTTGATTTAGTCGGAGATATCGTCAGATCTCGCTCTGTGAAAAACCTGGAAAGGTCGCAGAGGTAACCGTTGATTTTATTACAGAGTTCATCAGTATAGGGGCCCTTCCCCGTCGCCATTATTGTACAGTCGTCAGCATAAGAAACGACGGAGACACCCTCTGGTGGTGGGGGCATCTTCGATAGATAGAAATTAAACAGTGTCGGGGATAGGACACCACCCTGTGGCACCCCCTGTCTAATTCGTCTTGGTTTTGATGTTGCGTTTCTAAAGTTGACCGACGCCTGCCGCCCATTCAAGTAATTAGCGGTCCATCTCTTTAACCCATCAGGTATTTGTGTTTCTAATAGATCTTGTATGAGAGTGGCATGGTTGACTGTGTCAAAAGCTTTCGACAAGTCAAGTGCCACTAACACAGTCCTGTGATTTGGTTGGTTTTGATTTAGACCGCTATTTATTTGCGTTGTAATGGCATTGAGTGCGGTGGTGGTACTGTGCAGCTTACGGAAGCCATGTTGATGATTAGCCAGGTGCAGATTTGCGGTGTAATACGGGAGCAAAATGGACTCTAGCGTCTTCACTACCGGCGACAAAAGTGATATAGGGCGATATGAATCGCCTATGTTTGCCGGCTTTCTAGGTTTTAATAATGGAACCACTCTCGCCTTTTTCCATATTTCAGGAATGACGAAAGTGTTCAGTGAAAGATTGAATAGAGCCGCTAAGTATTTGTGTCCCTCCTGGCCTAGATGTTTCAGCATCTTCATGGCAATGCCGTCGGGGCCGATGGATTTTGAGGGCTTAGCCTGTCTGATGGCTTCCTTGACCTCTGAGGCAGTGATGACAATGGGCGTGTTTTGGTTTTTGTATTTACGCGCCTGTCGCATGGTTCTACGTTTAGCTCTATCGGGTGGGGAATGTAGTACAAATTGTCTACAGAAGGAGTTCGCACATCCCCTAGGGTCCTTCTTCACCCTGTCACCGAAAGTAATATCTACTTTATCCTTGTGTTGTGTTGGATTAGATAGAGCTTTGACCGTAGTCCATAATTTGCCAACACCGTCAGAGAGGTTGCATTGTTCTAGGTGTTGTTTCCATTTGGCCAGTTTGTGTTTATCGACCAACCTTCGAATTTCCGCGTTGAGATCCCTTATACGGGGGTCTGCGGGATTGAGACTTCGCACTTCATCTCTTTCTCTAGCCATGGCCGCTGCCTCCGCGGGGAAATTTGGTCTTATTCGAGATATTCGACCCGCAGGAATGAAGCGTCTAGAGGCCAAGTCAATGATGTTGCGGAAGTCTCGTTCGCCTTTGCGCACGTCCGTAGGAATGGATAGAGCAGCCAAGGATTCGTCCGTATATGTCTGAAAACTGTCCCAGTCCGCCTTGGTAAAGTTGATGTATGTACCATGCTCAGGTGTTATAAAGTCCGTCGGTCGTTCGATGGTAATGACTATTGGGAGATGGTCAGACGCCAACGTGAGTATGGGTCGCCAATTGGTGTTGTTCAATAGTCCTGCACTTACGATAGAAATATCTGGCGAACTATAGCAGTTACCCGATACTCTCGTAGGGGCGTCTCCGTTCAATGTACAGAAAGCCGTATCATCTATTTGTTCTGCGAGTACATGCCCCCTACTGTCTGCTGGCAAGTTTGAGTGCCACATATCGTGGTGCGCATTGAAGTCGCCCAGGATCACGCGGTTATCTCCTCGTAATAGCAAGCTAATGTCGGGGTGATAACCGGTGGGGCAACTTGAGACAGGGGGTATGTAGATGTTTATGATTTGCAGATCGACATCTCCTGTACGGATGGTAATACCTTGGCTTTCTAAGATATCATCCGTTCCTTCGATGTCGGTATCAAATAGATGATACTGTACAGAGTTGTGCGTTATGAACGCTAGACCACCTCCCAGACCTCCTGTTACTCTATGACGGTCCTTCCGGTGAATGTTATATCCACCATAGGTAATGAGGTCCGACCTTGGACTGAGCTTGGTTTCTTGGATTGCGGCAAGTTTTATGTCATATTGCGTCATCAAGTTGGTTATCTCTGCGATCTTACCAGTTAATCCGTTACAGTTGTGCTGTAAGATTTGGAAGTGCGCCGGTGGGGTCGATGTCGAGTTAACCAAAGGCGTGAGAGACGGATGTGTTCGCCCAGGTGTTGGTAGGCGAAGACCAAGGCTGTGCCTCAGCCTAGTTAGCTGTGGACCTGGTGTAACCGGGTTGGCTGGCGTCGTAGGCTGAGGCGTGTTACAGCATGGTGCAATGAACGCATCCGTCCAAAGATTCCTGTTCGCGAGCCCAGAGCATAGATGCACGTGGCATTGGCCTAAGCAGTTATTGCATTTGACCGATGACGCGAGCGTGTATAATCTTTGCCGACAAACAGTACACGTCGAGACAGGTGCAAGAAGATGTTGATCCTGACTCACGTGTAAACGGGAGGGGGGGTGTAACGAAACAGACAGAGACTGATGCTCGGAGTTGCTCATGTCTAAACTGCTCCGGTGGGAGCAAGAGTGTTGAGCTGCTGCGCGTGATGTTGACGCCATAAGGCACGAGCAACAGTCTGGAATTTGTGTGGCGGGTATAGCAGAAATGCTGCTAGTCGTTAAGACATTATTATTATTAGTATTGCTACTAGAAGGTGGCGGTAGGGGTGCGCTTGAACGGCGCTTACCGCGGGACGCCCGACGGCGCAAACAGCAAGGGGCCACGAAAGTACTAAAGAAAGTACGGGGTCTGTGGATGTTAGGGTTAAGCCCTGAACATCCAGATTTATGGAGCCATCTCTTACACGAGAAGCATTGCACAGAATGCGACCGTTTAACATATATTTTTTTGCAACAGACACTGCATATCCATTCTTTTGGTCCGGGGTTCGGCTCAACGCCCGCCCGTAACAAAAGAATATCTTGCAGCCCTGCTGCAAGGGGGAGGATGATAGTTTCGGAATGGGACAAAACATACTAAACAGGGTTACATTGAAAGTGACAGTCCTTGGCCGAGGTAAAACCCCGGGTGGTTCCACTGCGCAGAGATCCATGGCGATGTCCTGGGTTTTCTGCTCTGAGAAGTGACTGTACATAGGGAACCTATGCCTCCCTTGAAAGTGGGTGGTACCACGGCCACTTTTTAAAATTTAACAGAAAATCATAATAGAATGATAAGAGAGATTCACCTATGAAATTATATCATTTTATCAATTTCAGCTACCGATATATGTCAGTATATGTGATTTTCGAAATTTTCGATACCGACAAAAGGGACGTGGTTATAATCCGAGTCATCTGTATACCAAATTTCATGCAAATTCCCCAATTTTTACTCAAGTTATGTTAATTTGTATGATTTTCGAAATTTACGATCTCGAAAAAGGGGGCGTGGTTATCATCCGATTTCGCCCATTTTCAATAGCAACCTACCTGGGCCAAAAAGTAACCTGTATATAAAATTTCATGCAAATATCTTAATTTTTACTCAAGTTATCGTGTACAAAGACGGACGGACGGACGGACATGCCTGAATAGACTCCTCTTTTCAACCTAAGAACTTTCATACATGGATCTTGATTATTTTGCGTTGCGCCGGTACATAGTACAGTTATGTGGACAAAATTATAATACCCCTGTACTAGTACGCTTGGTATAAAAATGCCTCCCTTAAAAGTGGGCGGGGCCGCGCCCACTTTGGAAAATTTATCAAAAAATCATTATATAATGACCATGGGGATTCACCTGTAAAATTATATAATTTTACCCATTTCATTTTATCCATTTTCATCAGGTATACTCCCAACGATACTAGTATGCTTTTTGCCAGTCAAATTTTCAAAAATGCCTCCCTTAAAAGTGGGCGGTGCCACGCCCACTATAAAAAATTTATGGAAAAATCATAAGAGAATGACCAAGGGGATTCACCTATAAAATTATATCATTTTAGCCATTTCAGCTGCCGAGATAAGTCAATTTGTGTGATTTTCGAAATTTTCGATATCGAAAGTGGGCGTGGTTGAAGGGCGATTTTATCCACTTTCATCAGGTATACTCCCAACGATACTAGTATGCTTTGTGCCAAATTCCATCGTTCTATCGTAATCTGTTTAAGAGTTAAGACCAGTCAAATTTTCAAAAACGCCTCCCTTAAAAGTGGGCAGTGCCACGCCCACTATAAAAAATTTATGAAAAAATCATAAGAGAATGACCAGGGAGATTCTCCTATATAATTATATCATTTTAGCCATTTCAGCTGCCGAGATATGTCAATTTGTGTGATTTTCGAAATTTTCGATATCGAAAGTGGGCGTGGTTGAAGGGCGATTTTATCCAGTTTCATCAGGTATACTCCCAACGATACTAGTATGCTTTGTGCCGAATTCCATCGTTCTATCGTAATCAGTTTAAAAGTTAAGACCAGTCAAATTTTCAAAAACGCCTCCCTTAAAAGTGGGCAGTGCCACGCCCACTATAAACAATTTATGGAAAAATCATAAGAGAATGACCAGGGGGACTCACCTATAAAATTATATCATTTTAGGCATTTCAGCTGCCGAGATAAGTCATTTTGTGTGATTTTCAAAATTTTCGATATCGAAAAAGGGGGCGTGGTTATCATCCGATTTCGCCCATTTTCAATAGCAACCTACATTGGCCAGAAAGTAACCTGTGTACAGAATTTCATGCAAATATCTTAATTTTTACTCAAGTTATCGTGTACACGGACGGACAGCGGACAGACGGAGGGACATGGCTTAATCAACTCCTCTTTTAATCCTAAGAACTTTCATATATGGAACTCTATATCTATCTCGATTATTTTGTGCCGTTACAAACAGCCGTTATGTGAACAAAGTTAATATACCCTTGTACTAGTACTTTCTTGAACGCAACTAGCCCCTCAGTTTTAAAGATATTTGGCTGAAATTTTGTATGCGGCCACCATTTTCTAATATAGGAATCACTTGTCGGAACCAGCAAGATCGGACCGATATTTCATATAGCTCCCATACAATCGATTGTTCCGATAAACTGAATTTGGGCTATAACTCCTGTAATTAAAGAGGTAGGGACGTGAAATTTTGTAAGAGTTACTTTTTTTTAAATAAGTAATGTCGGTGTCGAAAACCATTGCGATGGGATAAATATTTTACATAGCGCCCATACAATCGATTGTTCCGATAAACGGATTTTTGGCTATAACTCATGTTATTAAACAGTTAGGAACGTGAAATTTTGTAAGAATTGCTTTTTTTTATATAAAAAATATCGAGGTTGAAAATCATCGAGATGGGATAAATAATCCACATAGCCCCATACAATCGATTGTTCCGATAAACGGATTTTGGTAGATAACTCCTGTAATTATATAGGTAGGAAAATGAAATTTCGTAACAATTGCTCTTTTATAATGTGGAATAAAAAAAAAAAAAAAAACTAATGGCGGCGATATACCAACAGGTTATCATAACCTCTAACGAGATTTTTTAGCCGAGCTTCTCTTTCCAACTTGTGGTGTGTTGCTTTTTGAGTTTTTCCTACAAGTTGGCGGGACCTACAGTTTTTTGCCGACTCCGAACGGCACTTGCAAAGCAAATGAATTTTTTTGCTGAGAAGCTTCTCATGGCAGAAATACACCCGGAGAGTTTGCCAAACTACTGCCGAGGGGCGACCCCGTTTAGAAAAATTCTTTTTCTAAATAATTTTTGATGTTACTTTTGCCGGGCATCGAACCGCCACGACTTGGTGTAGAAGGCCGAACACTTAACCGCTACACCACGGCGGCCGCCCCCATATAATCGATAGCTCCGATAATTTCGGTATGAGCTAAAGTTAAATTGAAACAGGCTGTACTGAGGATCGAACAGTGAAAATGGTGACGCTTGTTCATGAAAGGTATATAGCCTTCGGCACATCCGAAGACACGGATGACTCAAATTTATCGGGATTTAAATGAAACACGCTATTTCCTTTCGTCAATCTATCCAAGAACTGACATGCCAGAAGTCTCTTTCCTTTCTCCTTTATTTTTCTCATCCTTTCAATCACTCCATCGTAGGGCAACTGCGTTAGTTGTCAATATCCCATATAACATACCTGTCATTTCCAAAGACCGTATGTATTATATAAGGTCCTTTGTATGCTGGAACAAATTTTTTGTTAGTTCCACAAGTGGTATCAACGTTTCTTATAACAACGTAATTCCCTACTTCGTACGTCTTGGGGTCAGTTTTATTCTGGGCAAATCGATTAAGGGCATATTCTTGTCTAGCAGATATTCGAGTGGATGCATCTTCGCGCATACGATCTAAATTTCGGTGACTATCCGGGCAAAGTTTGTCTTGGAAATATTCAGTGAATTCGTCAACTATTATTCCCCTTTGCTCTACCCCGAACCACAACCGGTTGGGCGTATCTATGCAAGTACTGTGGATGGAATTGTTTATCGCATACTCTACATCCAAAGTTTTTAAACCCAATCATCATGATTTATTTCATTGTCAATTTACCTAACATTGTTTTTAAGACTCTATTCACCCTGGTCAAGCCATTAGCTTGAGAAGATGCAACCGCGACTTTCACATGGTTAATGTTCTTCCGTAAAAGGAAAGCGGAAAACTCGAGTGTGGTGAAACAAGTACCTCGATGCGCTTCGGTCGACTAGACCAATTAAAATATTTTTAGAGTGCGGCAGTGACCTCTCTGGTACTTGTAGAGTTCGTTGGATAGAGTTTGACGAACTTAGTGAAAGCATCAACTACTACCAAAACATGCTTACGCTTGGACTTCAATGACAGAAGTGGTCCAAAATGGTCGATGTGAATCGTGTCAAACGGCAGGGGAATCTTTACAACGAGGAGGGCTAGAATAAATGATGCACTTCACACAATTTCTAATCAATTTTTCTACTTTCTTCCGCATTTCTGGAAACCAGTAATAAAGGTTTAGCTTACTAAGTGTTTTATCCAAAGAGAGATGACCCATTTTCTCATGTATCAACTGAATAACGTTATTTTCCATCTCGTACCCAAGAATATGTGAATATTCAAATCAAAAGTGCCAATGAGTGTGTCCGTAAGAGTGGATTTTAGATTCATCTGAACCCAAGAGAAAAATTATTATACAAACGCTTTTTTCATAGTGATAGGTAACAAATGAAAAGTGTTGATAAGAGTTTTCACAAGGAGCGGTTTTCAGGGTCATCTGTTTCCAAGATATGGACCATTAGGTGGACCAAGGCTGACCCATTTTCATATAATATAGCTATCAAATTAAAGGTATTATGGGAGTTTTCACAAGGAGTGGTTTTTTAGGTTCATCTGTTTCCAAAACATGGACGATTAGGTGGACCAAGGCTGACCCATATTTATATAATATAGCTATCAAACTTAGGGTTTTGATTGGGGTTTTTACAAGGAGTGCTTTTTAGGTTCATCTGTCAACCCGTTTTCAAGATTTTGACCATTAGGGATAGGGGCAGGTATAGGGTTGTGGCGATAAGAATGCAGGCAGACTAAAGGACAACGTCTGCCGGGTCTGCTAGTGCTTAATAAAAATGGTTAAACAAAATGTTCAGTAAAAGATATACAAATCCTTTTTCCTATTAAAAAGGAAAAATATCGTTTTTGAGATAAACGATTTTTCTCCCTTTAAATTAAAAAAAAAATAAAAAAAAATAATAATTTTCTCATATTTCCACCTTAGAAAAATTTCGTTACGCTCACGCGACTCGTCAGGATTGATTTAAGTAAGAATCAAATACGATATCTGCCCGAAGAATTTGGTTTACTACGAAATTTACGACACTTGGATTTATATGATAACAAATTGGAGCATTTACCTCTAAGTTTTGGAAATTTAATAAACTTACGATATTTGGATTTGAAAGGTAATCCCCTCACGCCAGCACTAGCAAAGGTAGTTGGATTTTGTCTTACCACAAAAGAGTGCCAAGAATCAGCCAAAAATACTGTGAGTACTACTTATATGAATTTGCTTTGCGTTCCGTTTAATTTTCTTTTCATTTTTACTTTCAGGTAAAACTCTTAGCACGCATGCAAGCTGAAGCTGAAAAGGCTAAAGAACAATACAAACTTGAAGCGCTAACTACCACTGCCATGCCAACTGAAGATGCGAACCCCGATGAAAAGTCAAACGAGAATCAAAAACCAAAAAAATCCGCCGCTAAGAAAGCTAAGTCTAAGTCCAAAAAATCGTCCAACACAAACAATAATAATGAACCAAATAATGAAGTTAACATTGCGCCAATAACTGTGAGCAATAAATCGTCCAAGTCAAAAAGGAATGGTTCATCCAAAAAATCCGCCAATAAATCGAGTGCAGCACTTGCCACTATCTTCACATTCGTTTTGCTCTTGGCAATCAATATTGTACTCATTTATTTGATTATGTTTAAAAATCCAGAAATTGCTGATAAATTGGTGGAATTTATACCACATCAATATCGCGATTGGTTGCTAACTAAAACCGAAATATTTCGCTTACGTATCACCGACTGGATTTCCGAATTTCGTACAACACCACAGGAACAATGACGGTTCATTTATTTGAAGCCGTAAGTGATGTAAGGTGCTTCAAATGCTATATACGATATTAAAATAACAAATATGGAGTTGGATAAATATATGAGAAATGAAATGATGTTCATTAACAAGTAGAGCAAATGTTTAAAGAAAGCGTAATGGAAATATGACTTGAAGTTGAAATGATTACCCGCGAATTTCGTTGCGCGCAACCAAAGATCATTCTAAATATATATGTTAAGTTAAAAAAAATGCCATGGGAAAAAAATAATGGCGTCTTTTTTTCTCGAAAAATTGTACCCTCGGACTACCCTCTCAAAACTGTAACTTTTGGCCTAGGTAATTTTGCAAAATGGCTTGATTTGAGCTAAATCAACAGGGTAACAATTTTTCTAGGAAAGATACCGCCATAGGGGTTTTTTTTGGCACTATATATGTAGACCTAAGAGCTGCAGCAATTTGTTTAACATCTAACATTGGGTCAAATTAATACAACCTTTAGCAATTGCTTTTAGTTCAGGTTTTAAACTCTTCTAAAATTTTGATACTTTCTTTATACAAATTTATATCAAATTTCTAAAAATTTGAGAAAAAGCAATTGTCCAAACATAAACATAAAACGATGTTTAAATGCTGAAAACACCACTGTGCGCCATAAAATGTTTACAACACGTTGGTTAAGGATTTTAAACGGCCAAGAAATTCATGTGTAGAATTAGTCTCTAATAATTATTATTATAAAATTAGTTTAAGTCAATCACAGTTCACAAACAAACAAGGCGAATATGTTTTTTTTTTTTTTAAATTATATTGATAATATTTTTCAAAATGGCGGACAAAAATAATTACGCAATTCACAAATTATATTGGAAACCATGGAAACATACAACGATAGACGAATACGACACTCCTTGTGAATTGCTCAAATGTAAAAGTTTATGACCTTTAGCAATAATGGACTTGGCGATTATTACAAATCGACGCAAATATTAATTTTTAGATCTAAATCATTGCTAGGTTAGATTTTTTAGAACTGATTGCAATAATCGCTTAAGTCGACTTAAGCGACCATTAGCGATACTTAGCATATACTTGACTTGACTTGGGAACCTGCACTTAGCGTTCTGTTATATGAAGTTTGCATCTAATGTTGTTGTTGTTGTTGTAACGAGGTGTAGCCCTGCCTAAATGTCAGACAGGGTCACCTCGAGTGTATTGCTCTTGGCCGGGTCGATATAAGAAAACGGCCCGGGTCGTTTCGGCACGATGGGTACAGCACAAGTACTGGTACCGTTCTCGTAGATCCGGCAATACAAGAAACTAAACTAGCCGTGCAGGCTATGTAGGTCATTTAGCGTTACCCAGGCTGCACCAACTGGGAGGCGACCTGCTTTTACACATCTAATCGATTACCCTTCTTGACTTGACTTAGAAATTTGATTAATTTTGATTTTCTACGTAGGTTCTAAGTTTACTGAGCGCCGTGAGAAAACTGCGTGATGCCATACCTTTTTGTTACACAGTTTGAATAAAATCCTCCAAATACAGTGATTAGAATTTTTGGTTCTATATTATTCATATGGCAGCCGCAAAACTGGCTGTCAAATAAATTTAATTCAAATTAGGCTAACCAAAAAAAAATGTTTTTTCCTCCCAAAATTCTTTATAGTTTTGTTCGGGCATTGAGTATATACTGATTACACTACGCTACACCAAAAATGTACCTCGATAAAAAAGTACTTTCTAGCCTTATTTGGGGTCTCTGAAAACGAAAATGATACTCATTTATTTTTCCAAAGAACGGTTTTTTCGATTTTCGCAAAAAACGTGTTTTCCAGGACTTATTCCAGTTTTTCATCGAACTCTTCGCGAAAGATAATTCTGTCGCAAACAATTAAAGCTTTATATTGTTTTAATCGAAGAAGAAATTTAGAAGTTATGACGCATTATGTAAAATCAAGCAATTCGCGTTTTTTTACATTTTGACACTTCAGGTCGAAAATATGATTTTTCTGTGAAACTTCTTCGCTTGTGTTGCATGTTGTCTTCTCGAAGTTGCATCCAGCAATAGTCGCCCATCATGGCCTGATCCCAGGAACCTTCATACCGCTTTTCGATAGTTGCAATGTCTTGGTGAAATCTTTCGCCTTGTTCGTCGCTCTCGGCACCCAAATTTGGGCACGACACGACAAAGTGGCAATCAATCATGAATGCCGCGGTCGCCAGATTAGATCTATTTCTTTTTATGAATAAAAACCAAAATAAATGCAAATAGCCTTATATATGTGTTGAAATTGATTAGTTATATATTTTTTTAACACATGCAATACTTTTTTCTAAATTTTTTGTTGTTGTTTGAGCTAATGCAGAACTGCCGTTGTCGCTTTCATTATAATCAGTCGTCGGTGCTTGGCGGCAAATATCGTCAAGCTTCAGTTTTTTGCCGTTGTCGTTCGCAGTCGTCGTTTTGAATGTGGGCCGGGCTATTAAACAAACTAACAGAGAAACAAAAAAAAAAAAACAGCAAGAACTGAAAATGTCTTTTTTTACATATTTCGTTGTAACTTCCACATTTCTTATCCGATTCAGACTAGTTTGGGCTGAAAATGTTACTGATAAAATTACGCTTAAGAAATCATAGAATAATTACCGCATTTAAAATTTTATAACCCTGTTAAACAACAAATAAACTGTGATACTTTTAAAAAAAGTTATAAAAATTACACATTTTTCGCATTTCAACAGCAGTTTTGCAAAAAATATCGATTCAATTGAAACCAGTGACGTAAAGCCGTTAACAATAAGTACGTTCCTCTGGAAAAAAATACATTTACAATGAATGACGAACATCCTGTTCGAAATTTTCGGCAATATCTGGATCAGGGCTCAAAAAACACCTTTTTCCTCATATCACAGAAACGGTTCTTTGAAAAATTAAACACTGGCCATTTTTGTTTTCAGCGACCTACCTTTTTGTAGAGGTACATTTTTTGAAGGGAAAATTTGTCGCATAGTGTTATAGATAAGCTCAAAACATCGAAACCTAATGCCACGCAAATGCGTGTTGGTACTTTTTACATAGTTATATGTAAAAAATCACCTAATTACTTTTAAAAAGCAATTCGAGAGGGGAAAATTTAACGCTTATTTGAAACTGGCTAGTGTGCTCTCTCGTTATTTTTCTAAGTGCTCAAGTCAAGTCAAGTCTATGCTAAGTATCGGTAATGACACCTTTAGCGATAATTACAAATCGATACAAGTATAATTTTTTAGAGCTAGAGTTTGCTTCCAAACTTTCAAACCATTCCCACAAAATTTTTTTACATCAATGGTTTGGCAGTTTTAAAGCAACAATTACAGTGACTCACAGTGAATTCGGCCCACTAACATTTTTTGAATTTCTTTAGACAGGGTACTAAGATGGTATTACTAAAATTTTTTAATTAAAATATAGCCAATTATGTAACAGAAACAAAAAAAAATTTCTTTAAAAATTGGCGCAAACTTCAGGGGAATTTTTCAAAATTTCATCAGTTTTTTAGGCTAGTCAATTTCACTATGCAAACTACACCTTTTTCAGTTTATATTCAGAAAGTTACAATTTATATTCAGAAAATTACAATTGATATTCAGAAAATTCCAATTAATATTCAGAATTTCCATTTCATATTCAGAAAATTACATTTCGTATTCAGAATTTCCATTTGATATTCAGAAAAATACAATTAATATTCAGAAAGTCCCATTTGATACTCAGAAAATTCAAATTAATATTCAGAAAATTACAATTGATATTCAGAAAGTTGCAATTCATATTCAGAAAATCTCTTTGTACTCTGCATTTGAAAGTTTTTCATATAAATTTGGATTTCTGAATGTCAATTTTAATTTTCTGAATATCAATTGTAATTTTCTGAGTATCAAATGGAACTTTCTGAATATAAACTGAAAAAGGTGTAAAAGTAGTTCAAAAATGTTCCCTGATTTTTAAGAATTTTTTTTTGTCGAGGGTGTTAAGTAATTTCTTCCATAGAAAAAAAAAATCATCTATGGTTGAACTGACAGCTGTGGCTAACTGTTCTTTCATGCACAGTTAGAATTCGATCTCTCAAACTATCACCATTTTTGTTTTCTTGTTTAAATTTTTTTTGCATATTTCGATGAAAAGCTACGGAATTCGTTTGCGTGTTTTAATGAGTTTTAGTTAATTTTTTTTAGAAAAAAATAGTTGTGAAAAGAAATTTAGTGAGTGCTTTGTGATAATCTCTTTAGAAAATGGGGAAAACAAGTAAAAAGCATGGTATAAATACTACAGGTAAAACCGTTAATGACACTAATGACATTTTTAAGCAATTCTCATACTCATTTATTTTTTGCCACCACGTGTCTGTTTGGTTTTTTCAATCAAATAAATTACAAATC
Source organism: Campiglossa producta (assembly GCA_964058755.1). Taxonomy (NCBI): domain Eukaryota; kingdom Metazoa; phylum Arthropoda; class Insecta; order Diptera; family Tephritidae; genus Campiglossa; species Campiglossa producta. The sequence continues at coordinate 46,991,114 of CAXKVI010000002.1, forward strand.
AAAATAATTTCTTTTCATTTTTCTTCAATTTGCGATTAGAACTATTGCTAGAATTCTTAAAAATAAGGACTGTAAAAGCGGTTCACATGTGTCCCTCTAGCAGGCTAATCGACCATCTCATTTCCTGCCATTTTATAGTGTCCAAGCGTCCACCTAAACGTGCAGTGTAAATTGAAAAATATTTTTTGATTTTTTTCAAATTTTTCTTATTTTCAAATTTTTTGAATATTTTTTTTCTATTTGACTTACATACTGACACATTTTATATTGCTTAAAAACGTCAAAACAAAATCAAAAGAGAGAACGGTTTTACCTATAGTACTTATACCATGGTAAAAAGCCAGGAAAATAAGTATATCGTTTGTGCACGTGTTTTTATGCGTTTGTTGTTTCGCCACTGCCTTTGTCAGAAGCCCTCTGGCCAAAACGGTAATTTCGTATTCTGCTTTTGGATGCGGTTACCATGAATTATTTTGCTATGACCCTCGACGAAAAAATTCTTAAAAATCAGTGAAAATTTTGAGCTACTTCTAGCTTCCACATTATTGTAGTGAAATTGACTGTCCTTCAACACTGTGTAGTCAGAAATTCGCTAGAAATTCTGCAAAAAAAGTTGAACATTTTGAAGAAAATTTGAGAAAAACCCCTGAAGTCTAAAAATTTTTAAGGATATTTTTTTTTTTTTTCTGTTATATAATTAATTTAAAAAACTTTAAAAATACCATTTTAGTACCCTGTCTAAAGAAATTCAAAAAATGTTAGTGGACCGAATTCACTGTGAGTCACTGTATACATATCTATCCACTAAACCCGAAACCAGCTATGATGGTCCTGCAAAAAAATAATATTAAGTTCTAAAACTTTTACAGTTAGACAATCCTATCGGCGTATCTGCTATTATTTTAAAATTGTCAGAATTTCTAAAATTTTAACAGCACAATAAAATTGAGCAACCTATGTACATATATCAAGTGTGCTATTTTTTTTTTTTTTTTCTTAATTTTTTTAATTTCAGTTTTTTGAAAAGTAAAAGAGGCAGGAAAAGAAAAATAAATTTTTTTGATAAGATTTTGTAAAATTCCAATTTAATATATTCAGATACGACCATTAAACAAGAGTTGTCTTATTTAAATATGTAATGCATACTATACGAGGTCTTGTGAATTGCCTAAGTATTTTTTCGCCATTCTAAAAAGTAATATCAACCATGATATAAATACTACAGGTAAAACCGTTAATGACACTAATGACATTTTTAAGCAATTCTCATACTCATTTATTTTTTGCCACGACTTTTCTGTTTGGTTTTTTCAATCAAATAAATTACAAATCAAAATCATTTCTTTTAATTTTTCTTCAATTTGCGATTAGAACTATTGCTAGAATTGTTAAAAACAAGGAATGTAAAAGCTGAGCGAATGGGCCCCTCTAGCAGGCTAATCTACCATATCCTTTTCCTGCCATTTTACAGTGTCCAGGCGTCCACCTAAACGTGCAGTGTAAATTGGAAAATATTTTTTGATTTTTCTATTCCTATTTTAAATTTTTTGAATATTTTTTTATTTGACTTATATACTGACACATTTTATATTGCTTAAAAACGTCAAAACAAAATCAAAAGAGAGAACGAGTTTACCTGTAGTATTTATAGCATGATATCAACATAATTTTTATTTTTTTGTTTGCCCGGTCTACTAAACACAATTAAACAATTCACCTCAACAGCAAGACAAATGTTAACATAAAAACTAAACAATAGCAGTCTGCGTCTGCAGTTGAACTACCGAATATAGCTCACACAATCACACTTACCAAATACTTATTACAGCAATAGTTTACAGTTACTTCAACAGTTCCGATTCAATAAAGCAACAACTAACTAAACTCACATAAAACTCCTAAGCAATAGACTATCTACATACGTACATATAGGAAACGATAAATGCCATAAACTAATTACTAATTAGCAATAGAATTAAATAAAACCATATTTGAAAAAAAATCAACTCAAGCAGAGCTAACAAATTTATTTTGTACCACATTTGCGATTTACTTAATTCCATAGCCACAATAAGAGTTCTTTAAGAATTCGTTGCATCAATAGCTTTTCTTTTTTTTTAATTTTGTTATCTTGTTGACTGATTGTAATAAGTTATTTCACTTTTACTTTTTTCTAAATACATATATACATATAATTATATTTATTCAAGCTCATATATATTTACTTGCATGCTAAAATACACATAAATAGATACACATATTTACATACATACTTTATTGTGTTGCTTTACAATTAAATGTTTTTTTTTGCTTGCAAATCGTCGGCTGGGCGGAAGATTATTCCATCTTGGTTAGAAATTTTTCTGAAACTTGCACTTAGTATATAAAAGTAAATTTAATGTAATTTCAGTATAGCCGGTCAGGATCTTTTACGCTTCCGACGATAAATTTTGTTCTTAAAAAAAATTTATACGAAATGGATTTTAATCAATTAGGAATATTTAAAAACACAACTACGAAAAAATGTAATCAATAAATTTTTATAAAATGAAATAAAGGCACATTTTGTAGGAACAAAGAAATAGTGATCTTATTTCATAAAAAAATGTACGTATGTACAGGAATTCGATGTCATCCCTACTTTTTAGTCGCTAGAAATCAGCTAAGCTTTACGAAAGAAATGTAACTGGTATTAAGTAACTATCTTCTAAAAGATACTTGACGAGCTGGACTGCAACCATTCTGGTTAGTTTGTTGCTGTGCTATCCGGTGGAGGAAAACCCCTAAGCCTAAGTAGCGCACATTTCGATTCACGTAACTATTTTGGGATAATTTTCAAGTCATTTTTGGATTATTTTTAAATCATTTTGGGGTTTTGGGATCATTTTTGCATAATTATGACCCCAAAATGATCCCAAAGGCACCGAAACGAAGAAATAAAAAAAGTTTAAAAAAACAAAATTCACCAACACAATCATTAAGAGGTTAGGGATAAGGCAAAAAAACAAAAACCAATTGGTCGACTATGGTATGGTTAACGCGTTGTGGCATGAATAATTATTCGTTTACATTGATTTCCATAAGGTTGGCTGGAACAGCGGATTAGCGTTGTGGGTATGGCGTTAGCCATAACGAAGATTAATTACAACTTAAAGCTGAACTTTCCCTTAGGTTGTTTTTGTTGTTGTCGTTGTTTTTGTTGTTGTTGTAACGAGGTGTAGTCCTGCCCCAAATTGTCATCAATATCTTCTAACGGGAGTCCAAGGAAACTAGCAGTTTCAATCAAATAACGTTCCGGTTTCGGTTTCGGTTTTGTAACACGATTCGGTTTCGGTTCCGGTTTCGTTCTTCAAAATTGATTTCGGTTTCGGTTACGGTTTCCAAATAAAAACACGAACGCCAAAAAAATTTTACAAAACTATAGTATGTAGCTGCAAAATAGGTCTGCATTTTTATAACATTTTTCCAATATAATACCAGTACGACAAAATCCAATTTTTTCTTTATATTGGACTAAATCAAATTTTTTTAAGAGATTAAGAGATAAGTATTTTTACTTAATGGCGTTCCCTGAATTTGGAAGTTAGCCTCCAATAATTAGTTACGGGCTTTTGAAGTTGGACCCTTCCAAGATTTGGTTTTCTAATTGTTTTGTGAAAAAAATTGAAAAAGGTTAAATGTGGGCGTGGCCTTCTTGCTCCTCTTACTTGATTGGTGCACTTTCTTTTTATTTGAAAGTGTATTTTTTAATTTCTTAAACAAAACAATTAGAAAAACAAATTTTGGAATGGTCCAACTTCGAACTTCGAAAGCCCGTAACTTAATTAAATATTAGTACCTGGGTGACCGAGCTTGCTCGGTGCTATCAATTTAGCGCTAAATTTACTTACCCAAAATGATCCCAAAATGACCCTAAAATAATCCAAAAATAATCCTAAAATGATCCCAAAAAGACCCTTAAATGTACCCAAAATGATCCGAAATTGAACCCAAAACGACCCAAAAATGATCCGAAAATGAACCTAAATGCACACTAAACGATCCAAAAAATACACCAAAATGATCCCAAATATATCCTAAAATAATCCCAAAACCACCCCAAAAAGACCCTCAAATGATCCCAAAGTAACCCAAAAATTATCCCAAAATGATACAAAAATTATCCAAAAATGGCTCCAAAATGAACCGAAAATAACCCAAAATTGTACCAAATTAATCCGAAATTGAACCCAAAATGATCTCAAGCAAGCCCCAAAATTATCCCAACGTGATGTTCTCAAAATAATCCTAAAATATCCAAATATGATCCCAAAATACAAAATACAATTACAATACGGTAAAATGGTAACCCTGGGTGGCAACCCTACTTGAAAATATTTTAGCTGGTATGTCGGCGACAATACCTTTACTTTTATACCCAAAACTACCCAAAAATGATCCCAAAATGACCCTAAAATGATCCCAAATTGGTCCAAAAATAATTCACAAATTACCCCAAAAACACCCTTAAATGTACCCTAAACGATTCGAAAATTACCACAAAATTATCCAAAAATGATCCCAAAATAATCCTTGAATAGTCCCTCAGATGTTCCCAAAATAACCCAAAAATTATCCCAAATGATGACGTGGCAACCCCCAAATTGATAGTCTTAGAATCAATCATACTATCTTTGTGCCAAATTTCACCCAAATCGGGCAGCGGTTCTCGAGATAGTACCGGATATAGAAATATATTGTGGTAAGGTGGCAACCCTGTAAACCGCCCCAAGTGGCAACCCTAAAGTGGGTAGTCTTAAAATCGATCATACTATCACCATGCCAAATTTCAGCCGATTCGGTCAAGCGATTCTCGAGATAGTACCGGATATACAAATATACAAATATACAAGATTAACTCGTTTAAAGATATTAGATTAACGTTATGTATGGATGAAATTTCTGCAAGGTGGCAACCCTAGGTGGCAACTCTACTTGAAAATATTTTAGTTGGTATCTCGCCGAAAATACCTTTCATATGATACCCATATTGGCATATCTTGCTCCATAATTAAAAAAAAGGGATAGGTGGCAACCCTGTAAACCGCCCCAAGTGGCAACCCTAAAGTGGGTAGTCTCAGAATCCATCATACTATCTTTGTGCCAAATTTCATCCCAATCGGTCAAGCGGTTCTCGAGATAGTCCGAACATACAAATATACAAATATACAAGATTAACTCGTTTAAAGATATTAGATTAACGTTATGTATGGATGAAATTTCTGCAATATAATTAAAAAAAAATCATCAGGGTTGCCACTTTGGAATTTTCTTTCCTACCAAAATCGAACTGAAAACCTACCAAAATGGCCTTCATCCTACCAATATTTTTCACAGCACCATGTTTTCCTTGATTTTTTTATTTTATATCCGCGTTTCATCAAGTCATGTTAGAAACAGACTCCAAGAGATGGTTGCGAGTGTTGATTTGCAGTCGAATTTTTTTTTGCGATTGAGTCGATCGTATTTTACTTTGGTACCTATTGTGTAACTTGATCGAACAAAAACTACAAATTTTTAATGTTTTTTTTTTTTTAATTTCTATTAAGGTTTTAGTGGTCCAGCCTTAGGAAATCGCAATGTTAATTAGAGCATCATTTTTATATGAAAAAGGTTTACATTTGAAGTACTGTGATACTCCAGACGGAGTAGTCTTTAGATAGCGAACTGAGTACTCGATTTTTGCAGGGTATACTCATTCAAGCGGATGTCATTGCATTTAAAACTTCGCTCAATATACAATGTTTTTTTTTTTCAAAATTAACACGAAAATATACTGTTTGACATCAGGTCCAAGGAATGGCACTGCGGTGTCAGAATAGATCACTCTTAACCTCGTCTCTGATTTAAATACTTGGATAACCACTGTGCAATCAACTTCATAAAGTTCTCGATTTATGATAAGAAGTTCCAAAAAAAAGTGATCGTACATCTTTCCTATAAAATTCCCTTCTTCCGAGCGCACAATGAGACTAGCCTCTAAAGAACTTGACTTTGCGGCAAAATAGTGATGTTACTCGAACAAAGGTAAAAACCTACCAAAATTCAAATCGTCCTACCATCCTACCAGCAGTAAAAAAAACCTACCAGTTTTGGTAGGAAAAGCCCACAAATCACATCTCTGAAAATCACTACTTTTTCTAATAGAAAAACTAAGTGAAATAAATCGTCAAAATATATGATACGGGCCACTAAACACATTTTTCTCGGATCTCGTAAATTTTTTCAATGCCATTATTCAGCTATAGCAAAATTTCCTCTTTCGGAATTTGATACTGAGGTCAAAACGTGTCTTTTGTAACATTGCTCGACAATCTTCCATGAAAGCTATTCAGGGAACCCTTTGGTAAAAGAAAATGTGTTCCCATAAAAAGAAAAAAGGCATAAAAAAATTTAAAACTGTTTGGAACCGGTTCCGGCTTTTGAAACGGTTTCGGTTTCGTTCTTTTTCAGATCAAAATAACGGTCACGGTTTCGGTTTCGGTTTTGAAAAATGAAATGGTTTTAATCGGCTACGGTTACGGTTTCGGTTTCGGTTTCGGTGAATAGGTGGTTGGTGAATAGTTGGTTGGTAATATGGGGGGACGAGCCGCATGCCAGACATTCCATCGGCACATCAGGGTTCAGCATGGATATGTAGGAGTTTAATCTGCTAGAATATCCAGAGCGTAATTGAGCCAGAGTGACCCTTGTCTCTCGAGGAAGATGACGCTCCTCTACAGAAATGCGTGGTATTGAGGCGTGTAAAACAGCATTCACCGGACAGAGCGCGACCTTGTTTGACAACAGACGTGTCATGGATGTGCCTGGATGAAATGGCGGTGTTATAAAGTGCCGGATCTCATCACAATGTTTACGTAGATGCGTCCTTACGGTCCTAGGAGGCGGAGTTAGCTCAAACAGTTGCCTATTGGAGTGCTGTAGTTTACAGCAATTCAGCAGGTACTGCTTCTTTAGCATTTCATTATGCTCCTTAACTGGAAGCATTTCCGCATCATGGTGTATATGAGTTATGGGAGACATAAGGACGGACCCCGTAGCGGTTCTGAGTGCGGTGTTTTGACAGGCCTGCAGCTGACTCCAACGAACGTTTGCAAGCCCCGGCGACCATATCGGCGACGCATAGTTCAGGATCGGCCGACGTTTCTTTGTCTTTACCCCAAGTGCTGCCGGCTAGTGACTTGAGGATTTTGTTGCGGCTCTGTAATTTTGAGATAATTGCAGCTGAGCAGATAGCGAAAGTGTGCATGGTGTCGAAAGTCACTCCTAAGATTTTGGGATGAGCGACAGTAGGTATTTTTTGATCGCTTACCTACATAGATTTCTAATTCTATGCCAACTTGCGCCGTCCAAGTCATGAATAAAGTCGCCGAGGTCTTTGTTGGCGATAATGTCAACCTCCGAGCGGTGAAGAACTCGACAAGAGATGAGAGAGAGAGGGGAGATAACCATTTATTTTAGAGCAAAGCTCATCAACGGAAGTACCTGTTGCCAATATCGCGCAGTCATCTGCGTAAGAAACAATCGTAACTTCTGGTGGAGGAGGAAGCTTCGAAATATAGAAGTTAAACAATAACGGGGAAAGGGCACCACCCTGAGGTTTGATCTTCCTGGCTTTATATTTTTTGTTCCTGAACACAATAGACGACCACTGAGATAATTGGCGGAACAGCGCTTAAGACAGGGAGGAGTGACGAGTCTTCCAGATCGGACACCAACTGCCCATGATTAACTGTGTCAAGAGCTTGACTCAGATCAAGCGCAACTAGAACCGTCCTGTCATTAGGTCTATTTTGATTTAGTCCGTCAGTTATCTGAGTGTTTGTGCCATTTAGAGCAGATGTTGTGCTACTACCTTTCCGGAAGCCATGTTGGTGCTCGGCTAACATCAAGTTTCATGTGTAGAGCGCCTCAAGTGTCTTTACTACTGGCAAGAGGAGTGATATCGGACGATATGACTCCCCAACGTTGGCTGGCTTGCCAGGCTTTAGTAGTGGGAACACAGTTCCCTCCTTCCATTTATCGGGTATTACAGCTGTGGTCAAGGACAGATTGAAGACGGCAGTGAGGTACGTAACTCCTACAGCGCCGATGTGTTTAAGGTGCCCCATGGCTATGCCATCTGGACCAAACGCTTTAGAGTTTTTGGCATTCCTGATGGCCTCTTGAACCTCTGTAACGGTGATGGGAACGGGGGCATAGCTTTTTTGTTTATGCGCACGCCTGAAAATTCCACGTCTTCTCCTGTCCTGGGCAGGATGAGGGACATACTGTCTGCAAAAAGCCTGTGTACATTTCTTTGGGTCGTTAAAAGTCTTGTCACCAAAGGTGTTTTCGACATTCTTTGGCGGACCCATAGGATTGGACAAGGATTTGACTGTGGACCATAATTTCCCCTCCCAATCCAGGGTGTTATGCGACCACGTGCCCATTGGACGTTTGCAGCCGGGAGGCAAATCGTGGCTGTAATCGAACGGAGGCTCTCTGATACCGGACCGCCTCGAAGAGTGACTATGGGCTTACCGCGGTATGGGGCTCTGCCGCGGCGGACGACACACTTCTTACTCTTCCCTTGACCCTAAACTGGCCTTGCCCGGCGAGGGGTCGTACGAACATGATGAAAAATAGTAACAAACACCCTAAAACTAAAGATACAACAATGTATACTGCACAGCAGAGGAGGAAAATGCTGGAGCAAGCGAGAACGCAACATCGGAGGACAAACTCCATTTCTTTATCAGCCGAGAGATCGACAGCGATGGCAACTACGGGTCGATTAGCTCTGGATAATAAGGGGGCAATCCCCAAAGTAAGTACCGGTACAAACACAGTGCAGCCAACAACGCCTGATGCTAAAGCCCCAGTAAGTGCCGGTACCGCAACCAAGTCTTTAACGTCTGTGGCAGTGGTCTCACGACCTGGCCCCAGAGATCCAAATAAGGGAACGACCGCGATGGCAACTAAGGGTCGAAATTTACCCCAAAAGACATCTCCCAGTCGCTCTGAGTACTTGGACAAAAGAGCGGCCGCGAGGATCCTGAAGAAATACGAGGGTATTTCACAAGAGACGCTATCGCCGAATGCTAGAAAGACGGTGGAGATGGCTGAAGCTATCTTACCGAACTTCCAAAGCGATTACGCGCCAAAGAAGGTTAATGGAAATCCCTTCAAACGCCAGAGATCGGACGTGGATTTAAAACCTCACCCGAAGCGGCAGCAACACGCCCCCGTAGTGGGTAAACTCAGCTTTGCTGAAGTGACTAAGGATAGGATCCTCATAGAGAATTCTCACGATGCTGAGGATCATGAACCCGTCTCTCCCGACGCAGGACTGGGGTGTCAATCTGGGCGAGGATGCGGTAGGGCCTGATAGGCAAGTGGTCTTCACCTTGAATAAGGAGGCACTCGAGCCCCTTAAACGGTGCATTGGACGAGTGCACTACGGCAGGGGCCAGATCGTGATCCACGTATACCTGCACAAATCTAAAGCAGCCTCGGCTGCTTTAATCAGTCCTCTCTAAAGGCGACGTAGATGTGGTCCTCGTCCAAGAACCCTGGGTCAACAGCTCAAGGATTTGCGGTTTGGGGACTAAGGGTTTTAAGCTTATCCGAGCCAGCGAGGGGGGCAGGGTTAGAGCCTGTATTTTGGTTAAGTCTGAGCTGAATGCTTTTCTCTTGCCCAACTATGCCAATGGTGACGTTACAGCTGGCAGTTTAACAGTCGACAGTACCAGTCTGACGATATGTCGGTCTATATGCCCTACGATGCCGAAGAACCTCCGCCACAGAGGGAGGTAAAAGACCTGGTGGCAAATTTCTCCATGGGTCATCTTATTATCGGAACTGACGCCAATGTTCATCACGTCCAGTGGGGAAGCTCCGATATCAATGCTAGAGGAGAGTCGTTGCTTGTCTATTTGTTAACAACTAACCTTTGCAACGTGGGTAACGAACCTACGTTTATTACTAAAACCCGTAGGGAGGTCACAGATCTCACTATTTGCAGTGAAGGCACTTACGAGTGGGTCAGAAAATGGAGAGTTCTCGATGAACACTCATTCTCCGACCACCGGTACGTAGAATTAGTTCTAGACTTTTCTGTTGAGCCGCCGGTTATGAAACGCAACCCACGAACACTAACTGGCAGCTACACAATGAAATATTATCTAGGGACTTACCAGCACTGCCCCCACAAGTCCCCTCATCAGTAGGGGAGTTGGAGGATCTGGTAAAGACCTTTACAACGGCGCTATCGAATGCCCTAGAGCAGGCTTGCCCAGTGCCAAAACCACGCGGTAAACATAGGCCGCATTGGTGGTCCTACGACCTGGACTCGCTCCGAAAATCATGTAGGACACAATTTAATAAGGCCAAGAGCCTTGGCACGGAGACTCAATGGCTCGAATATAAAGTTAAACTCAGGGCCTACAAAAAAAGCTCTAAGGCAGGCGAAGAGAGTATCGTGGAGAAATTTCTGCACTGGGGTCGAAAATGTCGACGATACAGCGAGACTTAGACGAGTGCTCTCAAAAACTCAAACAGCCACAAGCTATTTGCGCAAACCTGACGGATCCTGGACCAGCACGGAGAGGGAAACCCTAGAGCTGCTCTTGAATACGCACTTCCTAGGGAACTTGCATGAGGAACCCTTAGCACCTACAACAAACCTGGCTGTATACATACCCATCACGGAGGAAAAGGTTAGGTGGGCGGTTAAAAGTTTCGAACCGTTCAAGGCTGCCGGGCCAGACGGGATTATTCCCGCACAACTCATAAACACGCTGGAGACATCAGCCAAATGGCTGGTATTTCTCTATACAGCCTGCCTGGCTCTTAGCTACATTCCGTGCTCCTGGAGAAGTGTCACGGTAGTGTTTCTTCCTAAGGCGGGATAATAAATGACTACCTCTCCTGTACTATTGATAGCAACCTGATCTGTAGCTATCAGCATGCATACACCAAAGGGAATTCCACAGAAACTGCGCTTCACAGCCTAGTTTCTGTTATTGAAAAATCGCTGTATGAAAAGGAGTTCTGTCTTGTGGCCTTTTTAGATATTGAAGGAGCCTTCAACAACATAAGCCCTGATGCTATAAACACCGCTGTAACAAGTCTGGGAATGAGCAGGTCTCTTATTGGACTTATTGATCAACTACTAAGGGGTAGACGAATAGTTTCATCACTGGGCTCGGTTGACTTATCACGCTATGTCACAAGGGGAACGCCTCGGGGTGGTGTTCTCTCCCCGCTTCTATGGAACATCACTGTCAACTCGATGCTGCGAGACACAAGCTGGGGGGGGCGGGAAGGTAGTGGCATATGCAGACGACTTAGCTATAGTATATAGGGGCAAATTCCCACTCGGGCTGCGGACTGAGCATCAACCCGGGAAAAGTAGAACTGGTCCTTTTCACCAACCGCTATAAGATACCACCGCTAATACTACCAAAACTGAATGACGTGCACCTGAACTTGGCTGACAAAGCCAAGTTCTTGGGCACAGTTCTGGATAGGAAACTAACCTGGAAGGAGAATGTTCTTCAGCGCCAGAAGAAAGCGTGTATTGCACTCTACACGTGCAAAAGAGCCATTGGAAAGAAATGCGGGCTCAGCCCCAAAGTATGCAAATGGATCTACACTGCAATCATTCGACCAATCATGCTCTATGGAGTTGTGGTATGGTGGCCTGCGCTGAGCAAGGCAACAAACCTTAATCTGCTAGGTAAAGTACACAGATCTTGCATGATCTGTATAAGCGGTGCGTTAAGAACAACGCCCAATGAAGCAGGCCATTCTTGGAATTTTGCCACTCGATCTGGAAGGGCACCGGGTAGCAGCAGCATCGGCTCTGCGTCTGTATTTTGGGATCCTATAGCTTTCTTCCGCTGAGCACAGATCGCTGTGCGACCACAACAGTCGGAGATAGCGGTTTTAAAATCAACATTCCCAGCAGGGAAGAATGGGAGAGCACGGATCGGAGTCCCGTCACTCATGGCGGCACTTCCATTTATACTGATGGCTCGAAGTTAGACGGCAGAGTTGGGGGAGGGGTTTATTCAAAGGATCTGAACCTTGAGCTCTCCTTCAGACTACCTGATCACTGCAGTGTCTTCCAGGCTGAAGTTTCAGCAATCATGGACGCCGCGGCTTGGATAGGCCAACACACTATCAGACAGGACATTTTTATATTCAGCGACAGCCAGGCGGCCATCAAATCCCTTGGCTCTTACTCGTTCAACTCTGAACTGACACTCAGCTGTCGTCGATCTGTACAAGAGATGGCCCAACAGAATCGCGTTAACCTCACATGGGTCCCGGGGCATAGGGACATTGAGGGAAATTGTAGGGCAGACGAACTTGCGAGGCAGGGCACGACCAAGCAGGTTCTTCGCGATAAAGAGCGCGTAGGTATGCCGTTTGCCACATGCAAACTTATGCTGAAGGAGTACACACTCCGCCAAGCCAACGAAAGATGGCTGCAATCTCCAGGATGCCGGATATCCAAAGAAACCTGGCCGAAATGGGATCATAAAAGATCAAGACAAATTTATGCTCTAAGGAGAAGGGAAATCTCCATATTAATAGGCGTATTAACTGGGCACTGCCTCATTGGTAGGCACGCAGAAAGACTAGGTGTGCCCTACCGACGATGCTGTAGGAGTTGTAAGGATGATGATGAGGAGGAAACCTCATCTGCAACTGCCCGGCTTTAAGTGGCGTGAGAATGCGCTTTTTGGGAGTTCCCTTCCTGGTTAGCCTACGCCAGGTCACGCAGCTGGGCATAAAGGACCTGATGGCCTTCATCAAGTCATCTAAATGGTTCGAGGAGGAGTAACGGTGTCGGTATAGGAACGTCAGTCCCGGGATTCTGCTATGTGGAGAATTCCGTTAATACCGGGATTTTCCATATGGCAGGGTCCCGGAACTGACTTTCCTAGTGTTGGTGGTATCACAACGGGCCTTTTAATACTGGCCTAGGTGTGCCTCTGCGGCAGCCACTTGAACCTAACCTATAATTTCCCAACACCGGTAGAGAGCTGCTCCTCCCGTTTGGCTTGTTTGTGTTCGTTTACAAGCCGTCTGATTTCCACGTTGAGATCACCAATCTGTGGATCTGAAGGATCGATGTTGCGTAGCCAAGACGGCAGCCTCAGCTGGGAAGTTTCACCTTATGTTTTTTATTCTACCAGCTGGTATAAAGCGGGCTTTAGCCTTTTTTATGACCTCACGAATTTTACGACCGTTAGGTAATATTCGACTGTTGCATTCATCTCACAGCTCCAGTATCTGTTGCTGAACGGTATACCCATCCTTTTCTCGTCGTGACTTTTGTTCACAAGATTTCCTTCCTTGAACTATGCTATGCATGTTTCTTTAATGTTGATGATTGGGTGCTGTATCATGATCGCCCCAGAATAATTCAAAACAATTATACGCAGGGTCATTTTTGCTGAGAGCTTTTCATAGCGGAAATCCAAGGCTTCTCGAACACAGTCAAGGGGCCGGGCCGGCCAAGGAGCCTATCCCAGGGACCATTGGTATGTGGGCAAGCACACTGCCACTAAGACCGATGTTAACTAGAGCTTCGGTCCACCTACCCATTGATACTGCTCTCAATTCATCGCCCAGTCAACTGCATTACTCTGAACAACGTACCTGGAACAGCCGATTTTCGATTTCTCCAGCTTAAGCTTTGGCCTGAGCCAGATAGTTTGATCAAGTGAAAATTTAAACCCTGAATATGACCAGATAGAAGATCTTAATGCGAAAATCAGAAGGCTGATAGAGCCGTTTTTCCGCAAATTTGTACCAAACAGTGCAAAAGACGAGTCACCAGGCAGAAGAAAAGACACAGCGGCACAGACAAGGCATCAGAAAAACACACGTTAGAAATGTACATAGGCGATCACAAACTACCTGCTGTCGCCCACCCCATTCGGCAGCAATCGTCTCTAAAATACAAAGCCTCAAGTCGCTAGCCGGCAATACCTGGGGTAAAGGCAAAGAAAAGTTGTTAGTAACCTAAAAGGCAATTGGTCGGCCGATCCTGAACTATGCGTGGCCCATATGGTCGCCGGAGCTTGCAAACGTAAACATTTTGATGAGATCCGGCACCTTGCAACAACGCCGTTTGTTCCAGAGGTACATGTGCGGGCCCTGAAGCAAATCCATGATACGTCTGCTGCCTACCATCTTGAGTTCTGTCCGGTGTACGCCGTTTTGCATACTTCAACTTCGCGCATTGCTGTATAGGAGATGACGTACCTCGAGAGACAAGGGTCACTCTGGCTCAATTACGTTCTGGATATTGTAGCAGGTTAAACTCCTACTTATCCAGACTGAACCTCGACGTGCCGAATGAATGTCCAGCATGCGGCTCGCCTCCTCATAACACCTACCACACCAACTAGACAGAGTTACAAGTCTGCTAAAATACCGCTATCTGAACTGCTATGGGGTGCCTCACGAACATGCTGAGCAGGCAGTTCCTTTTGCTGTAACAAGCCCACATACCCAAGGTGACATCTCCACACAAGGTGACATCTGACACACTATCAGGCAGGATATTTTTATATTCAGCGACAGCCAGGCGGCCATCAAATCCCTTGGCTCTTACTCGTTCAACTCTGAACTGACGCTCAGCTGTCGTCGATCTCTACAAGAGATTGCCCAACAGAATCGCGTGAACCTCACATGAGTCCCGGGGAATAGGGACGTTGAGGGAAATTGTAGGGCAGACGAACTTGCGAGGCACGACCAAGCAGGTTCTTCGGGATAAAGAGCGCTTAGGTATTCCGTTTGCCACATGCAAACTTATGCTGAAGGAGTACACACTCCGCCAAGCCAACGAAAGATGGCTGCAATCTCCAGGATGCCGGATATCCCAAGAAACCTGGCCGAAATGGGATCATAAAAGATCAAGACAAATTTATGCCCTAAGGAAAAAGGAAATCTCCATATTAATAGGCGTATTAACTGGGCACTGCCTCATTGGTAGGCACGCAGAAAGACTAGGTGTGCCCTACCGACGATGCTGTAGGAGTTGTAAGGATGATGAGGAGGAGGAAACGGTGGAGCACCTCATCTGTAACTGCCCGGCTTTAAGTGGCGCGAGAATGCGCTTTTTGGGAGTTCCCTTCCTGGTTAGCCTACGCCAGGTCACGCAGCTGGACATAAAGGACCTGATGGCCTTCATCAAGTCATCTAAATGGTTCGAGGAGGAGTAACGGTGTCGGTATAGGAACGTCAGTCCCGGGATTCTGCTATGTGGAGAATTCCGTTAATACCGGGATTTTCCATATGGCAGGGTCCCGGAACTGACTTTCCTAGTGTTGGTGGTATCACAACGGGCCTTTTAATACTGGCCTAGGTGTGCCTCTGCGGCAGCCACTTGAACCTAACCTATAATTTCCCAACACCGGTAGAGAGGTGCTCCTCCCGTTTGGCTTGTTTGTGTTCGTTTACCAGCCGTCTGATTTCCACGTTGAGATCACCAATCTGTGGATCTGAAGGATCGATGTTGCGAAGCCAAGACGACGGCCTCAGCTGGGAAGTTTCACCTTATGTTTTTTATTCTACCAGCTGGTATAAAGCGGGCTTTAGCCTTTTTTATGACCTCACGAATTTTACGACCGTTAGGTAATATTCGACTCTTGCATTCATCTCACAGCTCCTGTATCTGTTGCTGAACGGTATACCCATCCTTTTCGCGTCGTGACTTTTGTTCGAAAGATTTCCTTTCTTGAACTATGCTATGCATGTTTCTTTAATGTTGATGATTGGGTGCTGTATCATGATCGCCCCAGAATAATTCAAAACAATTATACGCAGGGTCATTTTTCCTGAGAGCTTTTCATAGCGGAAATCCAAGGCTTGTCGAACACAGTCAAGGGGCCGGGCCGGCCAAGGAGCCTATCCCAGGGACCATTGGTATGTGGGCAAGCACACTGCCACTAAGACCGATGTTAACTAGAGCTTCGTTTCACCTACCCATAGATACTGCTCTCAATTCATCGCCCAGTCAACTGCATTACCTCTGAACAACGTACCTGGAACAGCCGATTTTCGATTTCTCCAGCTTAAGCTGTGGCCTGAGCCAGATAGTTTGATCAAGTGAAAATTTAAACCCTGAAGATGACCAGAAAGAAGATCTTAATGCGAAAATCAGAAGGCTGATAGAGCCGTTTTTCCGCAAATTTGTACCAAACAGTGCAAAAGACGAGTCACCAGGCAGAAGAAAAGACACAGCGGCACAGACAAGGTATCAGAAAAACACACGTTAGAAATGTACATAGGCGATCACAAACTACCTGCTGTCGCCCACCCCATTCGGCAGCAATCGTCTCTAAAATACAAAGCCTCAAGTCGCTAGCCGGCAATACCTGGGGTAAAGGCAAAGAAACGTTGTTAGTAACCTATAAGGCAATTGGTCGGCCGATCCTGAACTATGCGTCGCCCATATGGTCGCCGGGGCTTGCAAACGTAAACATTTTGATGAGATCCGGCACCTTGCAACAACGCCGTTTGATCCAGAGGTACATGTGCGGGCCCTGAAGCACATCCATGATACGTCTGTTACCTACCATCTTGAGTTCTGTCCGGTGTACGCCGTTTTGCATACTTCAACTCCGCGCATTGCTGTAGAGGAGATGACGTACCTCGAGAGACAAGGGTCACTCTGGCTCAATTACGTTCTGGATATTGTAGCAGGTTAAACTCCTACTTATCCAGACTGAACCTCGACGTGCCGAATGAATGTCCAGCATGCGGCTCGTCTCCTCATAACACCTACCACACTAACTAGACAGAGTTACAAGTCTGCTAAAATACCGCTATCAGAACTGCTATGGGGTGCCCCACGAACATGCTGAGCAGGCAGTTCCTTTTGCTGTAACAAGCCCACATACCCAAGGTGACATCTCCGCAAGAGCCATGCCACCATATTATTATACCGTTTGATCTGCGGGGTCATTATCGGCCTACTACCAACATCCAAACTGAGTCTTAGGCTGAGTGTCTGAAGAAGAAATAGCCATACGAAGGAAGTCTCACACTAGCTCAGTTTCAGGTTAAACTCTTACTTATCCAGACTCAACACCACCATACCGAATGCACCAATCTCGTCTTGGATTAAGAGCATGAAATGATGGTTTGGGAACTTGACAACACATGTGAATTGAAAATAAGTCATGCAGTACCAACTTCCCAGAAAATATACTGAGTACTATTAACACAAGGGAGTCCAGAATTAAGAGATTTTTCTGAAGCTGCTAGTGTCTCGGCGTCAAATTGATATCCGCGAGTGCAAAGGAAGGAGTATGAAAGGAGTTCTCACCACGTCGAAAATATTTTGTGAGTTGGGGTTTCAGCTATCGCTAATAAGCATGACATCGAATCCGAAGCTGGAATCTACCCTCTTCTTAATTCAGATGTGCTCTAATCACTTTGAGCGAGTCAAGTGCTGGCTCCTTCACGTTCCATACTCTTTATCATCTAATACTCATCATCAAACAAAAGATTTCCCGCCGATCAACTTGCATTTATTTGTTGGTGTGTGTGCTCTTGACACCACAAAACAAACTCTAGCTTAGACAGCGGCTCTGAGCTTCTCACAGTTTGGCGCCGATCTTTCAACGAGCTAGTTCAGGTTTTGTACTCGCAACTTATTAACGCTCGTCGCTTTGATAGCGGCAGCGTGTCGGTTTATCAGTATTAGTTTTGTTTTTGCATTTTTTGTTTATAATTTCTCTACAACAATGTTACACCGGATATTTGGTGCGCATATTGTCGTTCATTTGTTGATAATTAGTTTTGCTGCATCAAAACGTTATGAACCGAATTGGGCTAGCCTTGATACACGTCCCCTACCGAACTGGTATGATGAGGCGAAAATTGGAATTTTCATACATTGGGGTGTATATTCAGTGCCCAGTTTTGGTTCTGAATGGTTTTGGACAAATTGGATAAGTGAGTGTTCGTGTTGTTGTATACCTTCATACATACATGCTATTGTTTAAACTAAATTATTTTGATTCATTTCAGATTTACGAAATGAAAATTACTTGAGTTTTATGAAAAACAACTACAAGCCGAACTTCACTTATCAAGAGTTTGCTCGCGAGTTCTCGGCGGAATTATTCAACGCTACACAATGGGCACTTCTCTTTCGTGACAGTGGAGCAAAGTGAGTTAAATTGATTTCGTATTTATTAGTTTTGGTTATACAAGGTTTGTATGAGAAGAGATGTTGAGGATGGTGTGTCAAGGTTAGGGAATAAAGCAGTTACTGCTTAGTAGAGCTACGGAAGTAATTGGATAACAGCGAACGCAAAACCCCCTGGTATGACGAAAAATGTAGCAGTAAAAATGCCGACGTAAGTTTAAGAGTTTTTGAAGGAACTAGGGAGAAGATTAAACTCCTTTCAGAACGAAAAAATTCGGTGAATGACGAAAGGTCCTAAGCCCAGGAAATCAACTGTAAAAACTTAAAACAGCGACTAGCCATCTTATACGAAGAAATTGAGTAAGAAGATGGTTGTGTTCCCGGAATCTATGTACTATGACGAGGTACGAATAGCTTTATCTCCTTTCAAAAACACGAAATTAGCGAACAGTGACAGTTTTCCTGTCAAGAAAAGAATTGACACACATAACCTCGACCGACTGACTATATGTCGTTTCGTCTGAATTCCGCCTCCCTTACGTACCTGTGACAAATGTCGCTGGGGAACAGCATCCGCTCAGTCGGAATTAAGACAGTGTCATCTTTTGGCGGGACACCAGTTTCACTTGAAGATGGAGAAGATAAATTGAGAAACATACCTAAACCGATGAGGTGAAATTGCAAGAGCCTGTCGATACGGCAGCTGACTAAATTGTTCTCTGTAGAGAACATTTTGAGACACTTTATTTTCTTAAGATTAGTCAATTGGTATTTATAATTTTAGATATGTTGTATTGACCAGTAAACATCACGATGGCTACACGCTCTGGCCCTCTACAGCATCTTTCAGTTGGAATTCTATGGATGTTGGGCCAAAACGAGATATCATACGTGAGTACTTTTAAAACACACTTGTTTAGTTAGCTATTCTACCTTTTGCTATTTCTAGGCGAACTTTCTTCGGCAATACGTAAACAGAGCTCACTAAAATTTGGTCTCTATTACTCACTCTTCGAATGGTTTAATCGTCTCTATATAAATGATAAATTGCATTTATTTTTGGAACAAAATTATGTCAATCGAAAAATGCGTCCAGAACAAATGGAATTGATAAATGAGTATTTACCGGATGTGCTATGGTCTGATGGCGATTGGGAGGCACCAGCAAAATATTGGAAATCGGAAGAGTTTATTGCGTGGTAATTATTTGGAAGAGATCATTTTAGGAGGGGTATCTTTATACATTTTTTTTGTGTGCAGGTTATATAATGATAGTCCAGTACGTGATACAATCGTAACCAATGATCGTTGGGGCTTCGCCACTGCTTGTCGTCATGGTGATTTTTATAATTGTCAAGATCGTTATAATCCAGGCGTCTTACAAAAACATAAATGGGAAAATGCTTTTACTTTGGATAAAAGTAGTTGGGGCCAACGTTTCGACGTAACACTTAAGGATTTCATGACATCAGAAGAACTTATTACCGGTAAGCCTTAAAGTTAAGAAATCCCAAGTACGGCTGAAGAAAAAAGTGGGCGTAAAAAAGCGGAGTATCGACCTTTCAAAGGAGTTGACAACCCCAGCGGTTGAGGGGTCTAGAGTATACCCACGGTAAGGCTTGCCTGTCGTAAGAGGTGACTAAAAGCCATAAAGCGTAGTTACGTGTAACTTATAGCTGATCTAAGGATATGATGACTCTCACCCCTTATTACCAACCTTCGTTTTCCTTACGGAAGGAAGAAGCTTTCACTAGTTATTCTAGTATTATAGTACCGGAGCGTATCGGGTCCATATCTGGAAAAGGGCTTTCATTATCGAAATTTTTTCCAAAACCTTCGGGTGTGTTTTTTCGCTACAAACCACAAGAAACACGAAACCAATATCTTAACTGTAGATACTTTGCTTCAGCACCCGAATATGGCGAAGTGAATGGCAATATTTCGGGCGAAGAAAAACGAATCTCCGAGAAAAGTAGAGTTTTCGCAGGAAGATATAACGAGACTACTACCATACATGTTTTCGGACAGGAGACTATTTTGTAGACTTAGGATAAGGGGTCAAATAATTTGAACCTTCGGGTCATAAATTTAATCATCTGTTACGACAAGCTACTGTGCGGCAGGTACATATAAGCCCCCCAGAAAATGTCATGCGAATGAAGAAGGATAGGTCCTCTCTCGGTTTAGAAGGTAAGGTATAGAACCACTTGGACGAAACCAAAATGTTTGAGAAGGTTAAGCGCCAATGAATATAAGCAAATACGAAAAGTCCTCCTGAGTTTTAAGATTTTAGTGTCAATAGTTTCGTTTTCAATAAATATTGTATCTCTCTTCATCTAGAAATTGTGAAAACCGTTAGCTGTAACGGCAATGCTCTCATCAATGTTGGGCCAACCAAATATGGGACAATACTACCAATATTTGAGGAACGTTTACGTGATATGGGTAAATGGTTAAACGTCAATGGTGAAGCTATTTATGGTACAAAACCATGGCTTTTTCAAAACGACAGTGTCACGCCCGACGTTTGGTACACACAAAAGTTGGATCCCACCAATACTACATCAACGATGTATGCTATAGTTTTGGCATACCCGTACGATACAAATGAGATCGATTTATATCCATTGGGCAGTTTTAAAAATTATGCGAACTCAGATGTTATGTTGTATGGCTATGAGGATGGAATGATTGAGCTTGGTGTAGGAGATATGAATGTTGTACTTTTAGGAATGGAGAAAACAGAAATTAAGGTATATAGTTGAAGAAATACATACCATTTTGTTTATTTAAACTAAATTTGTCGTTGTATTTACAGTGGTCTCTAAATGGAGACAGTTTACATATTGTACTACCGCCAAAGAATCATATTGATAAAAATGGTTTGAAATTCGCCTGGACCCTTAAGATAACCAAAACTACGAATAACTGGTTTTAAATAGTTTAATATATATTTATTTATCGCTTCATTCTATAATTAAAACTACCAAAACTTATTATAAAAAAATGCAAATATGTGTGCAGATTAAAAAAAAAAAAATTTCTAAATATTCGGAAGTTATGGTATGCACAAGTTTCTAGATTAGTGCGTATGAACAAAATCCATTCTAACTATTTTAACGTTCATATATATATTTTTATTTTTTTTTTTCTACTTTCTTTTAGTAAATTTCATGAACATGAAAGGGTAAGTATGAGACGAAAAATATAGAGAACCACCAATATGATTAGGACGATGACCTGAGTTCGTTGAGCCATGTCCATGAACGCAAACTACACCATTTTCAGTTGATATTCAGAATTTACAATTGATATTCAGAAAATTCCAATTAATATTCGGAATTTCCATTTCATATTCAGAAAACTACAATTCATTTCCAGAATTTCCATTTGATATCCAGAAAAATACAATTAATATTCAGAAAGTTCCATTTGATACTCAATAAATTAAAATTAATATTCAGAAAATCTCTTTGTACTCCGCATTTAAAATTTTTTCATATAAATTTGGATTTCTGTATATCAATTTTAATTTTCTGAATATCAATTTTAATTTTCTGAATATTAATTTTAATTTTCTGAATATCAAATGAAATTTCTGAATATCAATTGTAATTTTCTGAATATGAATTATGACGTATGGAAAAAGCACGTGCAAAAGCAGATGCTTTGTTAATCAATTTTCAATTTACGTGGTTTTCATGCATTTATATCGCGTATTATTACGGTGACCATAATTTTTTTCTTAAAAAACAGAACTCTTTTTTACTCACGTGAAAATTTCGCTACTAGCTTATAAACTATTTAGACCAAGATCCCAGAGCCTAAAAGCGTCACTTATTTTATAATGGATGAAACCAATACCGATCGATAGTCCTCCCCGAATCTAGAAAGAATGTGACAATTTTAAAGCTGTACCTATGACAAGGGCCTAGGAATCGGGGGTCAAAGTCGCCAAAAAATGACCCTAACTTCACTTATTTTATAATGGATGATTTTCACATATTTGACGTAGATTACCACCCCACGTCAGTATCAAGTGTTGTTAGACCCGTACCAGTGACAAGGCTCCAGCCAGAGACCCCCAGTTCGCGGATTTTCCTATGGAAATTTATTCTGTTTTACTAATTTCACGCATTTGGCCACTTTGGCTGCTTTTAACTACCCAATATTTTCCCATTTTTTATAGAACACTACCCTCAAGTAGTATCAGGAATTTTTAGACTTCGTCCCATGGAAAAAACTTCAGCCAGACACCTCAAAACTCGGGAAATTTCACTAATTTTTACTGCGCTTTCACATGTTTAAGCGGATTTGACCAACTTTGGCCTCTCTTAAATAACAGATCTTTACACATGTGTCGTAAAATGCTACCCTTAAGTAGAATCCAGCATTTCTAGACATCATCCCATGGAAAAAACTTCAGCCAGACACCTGAAAGTTCGAGAACTTTTATTTTCCTATTAATTTGCTTTCTCTTGTTTGTCCCACTTTTACTAATTTTAAATGATAGATCTTTTCACATGTGTCGTAGGACACTACCCTTAAGTAGTTTCAGTAATTTTTAGACCTCGTCCCATGGCAAAAACTTCAGCCAGACACTTCAAAACTCGGGAAATTTCACTAATTTTTACTGCGTTTCACATGTTTAAGTGGATTTGACAAACTTTGACTACTTTTAAATAGCAGATCTTCACACATGTGTCGTAAAATGCTATCCTTAAGTAGAATCAAGCATTTCCAGACATCATCCCTTGACAAAAACTTCAGCCAGACACCTCAAAGTTCGGGAACTTTTATTTTCCTATTAATTTGCTTTCTCTTGTTTGTCCCACTTTTACAACTTCTAAACGACAGATCTTTTCAGATGGTTCGTAGGACACTACCCTTAAGTAGTTTCAATCATTTCTAGACTTCGCCCCATGGCAAAAACTTCAGCCAGACACCTCAAAGCTCGGGATTTTCACTAATTTTTACAGAGATTTCACTTGTTTCAGCAGGTTTCTCCAACTTTGTCCACGTTTAAACGGCGGATCTTTACACACGTGTCGTATAACACTACCCTTAAACAGTATCAGGCATTTCCGGACTTCATTCCATGAAAAAAACTTAAGCCAAACAACCCAAAGCACGGGGACTTTTCATTATTTTTAATGTGCTTTCACATGGTCAAATCGGTTTACCCAACTTTGGCTGCTTTTAAATAGCTGATCGTTACAAATGTATCGTATAACACTACTATTAACTAATATTAGGCATTTTTAGACTTCGCCCCATGACAAAAACTTCAGCCAGACACCTCAAAGCTGAGGAAATTTCATAATTCTTGCTGCGAATTCACATGTTTAACTGCGTTGCTCTAACTTTGGCTGCTTTTAAAGGGCAGATAATTTCACATGTGTCATAGAAGACCACCCTTAAGTCGTATCACGTACTTGTTGACTTCGTCCCATGTCAAAAACTTCAGCCAGACACCTCAAAACTGAGGAATTTTTATAATTCTTACTGCACTTTCACATGTTAAAGCGAATTTGTCCAACTTTGGCTGTTTTTGAAAGGCAGATCTTTGCACATGTGTCGTGGAACACTATCTCCAAGTAGTATCAGGCATTTTTATACTTCATCCCATGGAAAAAACTTCAGCCAGACACCTCAAGCCTGAGGAATTTTCATAGTTCTTACTGCTTTTTCACATGTTTAATCGGGTTGGTCCAACTTCGGCTGCTTTTAAAGAGCAGATCTTTTCACATGTGTCATAGAAGACCCCCTTAAAGAAGTATTGGGTATTTTTATACTTCGCCCCATGTCAAAAATTTCAGCCAGACACCTCAAAACTGAGGAATTTTCATAATTCTTACTGCGATTTCAAAGGTTTAAGCGAGTTCGTCCAACTTCGGCTGCTTTTAAAGAGCAGATCTTTTCACATGTGTCATAGAAGACCACCTTAAAGAAGCATCGGGTATTTTTTATACTTTGCCCCATGTCAAAAATTTCAGCCAGACACCTCAAAACTGAGGAATTTTCATAATTCTTACTGCGATTTCAAAGGTTTAAGCGAGTTCGTCCAACTTCGGCTGATTTTAAAGAGCAGATCTTTTCACATGTGTCATAGAAGACCCCCTTAAAGAAGTATCGGGTATTTTTATACTTCGCCCCATGTCGAAAACTACAGTCAGACACCTCAAAACTGAGGAATTTTCATACTTCTTACTGCGATTTCACATGTTTGATTGGAACTTAAGCCAAACAACCCAAAGCACGGGGACTTTTCATTATTTTTAATGTGCTTTCACATGGTCAAATCGGTTTACCCAACTTTGGCTGCTTTTAAATAGCTGATCGTTACAAATGTATCGTATAACACTACTATTAACTAATATTAGGCATTTTTAGACTTCGCCCCATGACAAAAACTTCAGCCAGACACCTCAAAGCTGAGGAAATTTCATAATTCTTGCTGCGAATTCACATGTTTAACTGCGTTGCTCTAACTTTGGCTGCTTTTAAAGGGCAGATAATTTCACATGTGTCATAGAAGACCACCCTTAAGTGGTATCACGTACTTGTTGACTTCGCCCCATGTCAAAAACTTCAGCCAGACACCTCAAAACTGAGGAATTTTTATAATTCTTACTGCACTTTCACATGTTTAATCGAATTTGTCCAACTTTGGCTGTTTTTGAAAGGCAGATCTTTGCACATGTGTCGTGGAACACTATCTCCAAGTAGTATCAGGCATTTTTATACTTCATCCCATGGAAAAAACTTCAGCCAGACACCTCAAAACTGAGGAATTTTCATAGTTCTTACTGCTTGTTCACATGTTTAATCGGGTTGGTCCAACTTCGGCTGCTTTTAAAGAGCAGATCTTTTCACATGTGTCATAGAAGACCCCCTTAAAGAAGTATTGGGTATTTTTATACTTCGCCCCATGTCAAAAACTACACCTCAAAACTGAGGAATTTTCATAATTCTTACTGCGATTTCACAGGTTTAAGCGAGTTGGTCCAACTTTTGCTGTTCGTAAAGGGCATATCTACACACTTGTGTCATAGAAGACCACCTTAAAGAAGCATCGGGTATTTTTATACTTCGCCCCATGTCAAAAACTACAGCCAGACACCTCAAAACTGAGGAATTTTCATAATTCTTACTGCGATTTCACAGGTTTAAGCGAGTTCCCTGCAGCGAAAGCTCAAACTAATCAGAAAAATACTAGTATACAACTATAATTTTCTGGCAGAACTCATACTAGTCAGGAAATATCCATTTCATACCAGTATACAACTAGAATTTTCCGGCTGAACCCATACTAGTCAGGAAATATCCATTATACAACTAGATTTTTCTGGATGAAATTATACCAGTTGAAAAAAACAAAATTCATCCGTTTCGTTTTCTCTTATAATTCATAGATGCTTTTTCGTGATAGGGTAAATACAAATAGCCGCTGCTTTCTTAAGAATAAACATGAAAATAAAGTCAAATGATAAAATAAAGGGTAAGCCAGGAAAATTCTGGTTGAAATCATACTAGTCCAGGTTAAAAGCCTTTTTGACTAGTATATTCCATACTGGTCCTTTTTGGTCCAGTTCATTTTTTGGAAATTATACTAGTCCAGGATGAACTAGTATGGAACTGGTATCTTACAACTAGCATGAAACTGGTACTTCCTGACTAGTAAATAACTGGTATATATATATATGGAAAAAACACAGAACACCGGGCCCAACTAGTCAGTGTTCTGTCTTTGTTCCATATAAGCCCGGTGCACCAACTAGTTGTAAAGTAGTTTTCAACTAGTTGCTTTCGCTGCAGGGTAGCGACATAAGAGTGACATTGTCTGAAATGCAACAAATTCCACATCTGAACACTTTTTATGGGCTGAACTGTTCTAATTTGCTTGATCATGTCCTATGGAGAGATCAATTGCGAAAAAAAACTCGAGCTTTGAGGTGTTTGGATGTAGTTTTTGTCATGGGAAGATCTCCAAAAATGCCTGATACCACTTAAGAGTTGCGTTCTACGACACATGTGTAAATATTCGCCTTTTAAAAATAGTCAAAGTTGGACAAACCTGCTTAAACAATCGAAAGCACAGTAAGAATTATGAAAACTACCCAGATTTAAGGTGTCTGGTTAAAGTATTTGTCATAAGGCGAAGTCTAAAAGTACCTGGTACCACGTAAGGGTGGTCCTCTATGACACATTGAAAATATCTGCCCTTTAAAAGCAGCCAGAGGTAGACGAACCATCTCAAACATGTCAAATCGCAGTAAGAATTATGAAAATTCCTCAGTTTTGAGGTGTCTGACTGTAGTTTTCGACATGGGGCGAAGTATAAAAATACCCAATACTTCTTTAAGGGGGTCTTCTATGACACATGTGAAAAGATCTGCTCTTTAAAAGCAGCCGAAGTTGGACGAACTCGCTTAAACCTTTGAAATCGCAGTAAGAATTATGAAAATTCCTCAGTTTTGAGGTGTCTGGCTGAAATTTTTGACATGGGGCAAGGTATAAAAAATACCCGATGCTTCTTTAAGGTGGTCTTCTATGACACATGTGTGAAGATATGCCCTTTACGAACAGCAAAAGTTGGACCAACTCGCTTAAACCTGTGAAATCGCAGTAATAATTATGAAAATTCCTCAGTTTTGAAGTGTCTGACTGTAGTTTTTGACATGAGGCGAAGTATAATAATAGCCGATACTTCTTTAAGGGGGTCTTCTATGACACATGTGAAAAGATCTGCTCTTTAAAAGCAGCCGAAGTTGGACGAACTCGCTTAAACCTTTGAAATCGCAGTAAGAATTATGAAAATTCCTCAGTTTTGAGGTGTCTGGCTGAAATTTTTGACATGGGGCAAAGTATAAAAAATACCCGATGCTTCTTTAAGGTGGTCTTCTATGACACATGTGTGAAGATATGCCCTTTACGAACAGCAAAAGTTGGACCAACTCGCTTAAACCTGTGAAATCGCTGTAAGAATTATGAAAATTCCTCAGTTTTGAGGTGTCTGACTGTAGTTTTCGACATGGGGCGAAGTATAAAAATACCCGATACTTCTTTAAGGGGGTCTTCTATGACACATGTGAAAAGATCTGCTCTTTAAAAGCAGCCGAAGTTGGACCAACCCGATTGAACATGTGAAAAAGCAGTAAGAACTATGAAAATTCCTCAGGCTTGAGGTGTCTGGCTGAAGTTTTTTCCATGGGATGAAGTATCAAAATGCCTGATACTACTTGGAGATAGTGTTCCACGACACATGTGCAAAGATCTGCCTTTCAAAAACAGCCAAAGTTGGACAAATTCGCTTAAACATGTGAAAGTGCAGTAAGAATTATAAAAATTCCTCAGTTTTGAGGTGTCTGGCTGAAGTTTTTGACATGGGGCGAATTCAACAAGTACGTGATACCACTTAAGGGTGGTCTTCTATGACACATGTGAAATTATCTGCCCTTTAAAAGCAGCCAAAGTTAGAGCAACGCAGTTAAACATGTGAATTCGCAGCAAGAATTATGAAATTTCCTCAGCTTTGAGGTGTCTGGCTGAAGTTTTTGTCATGGGGCGAAGTCTAAAAATGCCTAATATTAGTTAAAAGTAGTGTTATACGATACATTTGTAACGATCAGCTATTTAAAAGCAGCCAAAGTTGGGTAAACCGATTTGACCATGTGAAAGCACATTAAAAATAATGAAAAGTCCCCGTGCTTTGGGTTGTTTGGCTTAAGTTCCAATCAAACATGTGAAATCGCAGTAAGAATTATGAAAATTCCTCAGTTTTGAGGTGTCTGACTGTAGTTTTCGACATGGGGCGAAGTATAAAAATACCCGATACTTCTTTAAGGGGGTCTTCTATGACACATGTGAAAAGATCTGCTCTTTAAAAGCAGCCGAAGTTGGACGAACTCGCTTAAACCTTTGAAATCGCAGCAAGAATTATGAAAATTCCTCAGTTTTGAGGTGTCTGGCTGAAATTTTTGACATGGGGCAAAGTATAAAAAATACCCGATGCTTCTTTAAGGTGGTCTTCTATGACACATGTGAAAAGATCTGCTCTTTAAAAGCAGCCGAAGTTGGACAAACTCGCTTAAACCTTTGAAATCGCAGTAAGAATTATGAAAATTCCTCAGTTTTGAGGTGTCTGGCTGAAATTTTTGACATGGGGCGAAGTATAAAAATACCCAATACTTCTTTAAGGGGGTCTTCTATGACACATGTGAAAAGATCTGCTCTTTAAAAGCAGCCGAAGCTGGACCAACCCGATTAAACATGTGAAAAAGCAGTAAGAACTATGAAAATTCCCCAGGCTTGAGGTGTCTGGCTGAAGTTTTTTCCATGGGATGAAGTATCAAAATGCCTGATACTACTTGGAGATAGTGTTCCACGACACATGTGCAAAGATCTGCCTTTCAAAAACAGCCAAAGTTGGACAAATTCGCTTAAACATGTGAAAGTGCAGTAAGATTTATAAAAATTCCTCAGTTTTGAGGTGTCTGGCTGAAGTTTTTGACATGGGGCGAAGTCAAAAAGTACCTGGTACCACTTAAGGGTGGTCTTCTATGACACATGTGAAATTATCTGCTCTTTAAAAGCAGCCAAAGTTAGACGAACGCAGTTAAACATGTGAATTCGCAGCAAGAATTATGAAATTTCCTCAGCTTTGAGGTGTCTGGCTGAAGTTTTTGTCATGGGGCGAAGTCTAAAAATGCCTAATATTAGTTAATAGTAGTGTTATACGATACATTTGTAGCGATCCGCCATTTAAAAGCAGCCAAAGTTGGGTAAACCCATTTGACCATGTGAAAGCACAGTAAAAATGATGAAAAGTTCCAGTGCTTTGGGTTGTTTGGCTTAAGTTTTTTTCATGGAATGAAGTCCGGAAATGCCTGATACTGTTTAAGGCTAGTGTTATACGACACATGTGCAAAGATCCGCCGTTTAAGCGTGGACAAAGTTGGAGAAACCTGCTGAAACAAGTGAAATCTCTGTAAAAATTAGTGAAAATCCCGAGCTTTGAGGTGTCTGGCTGAAGTTTTTGCCATGGGGCGAAGTCTAGAAATGACTGAAACTACTTAAGGGTAGTGTCCTACGAAACATCTGAAAAGATCCGTCGTTTAGAGGTTGTAAAAGTGGGACAAACAAGAGAAAGCAAATTAATAGGAAAATAAAAGTTCCCGAACTTTGAGGTGTCTGGCTGAAGTTTTTGCCATGGGATGATGTCTGGAAATGCTTGATTCTACTTAAGGGTAGCATTTTACGACACATGTGTGAAGATCTGCTATTTAAAAGTAGTCAAAGTTTGTCAAATCCACTTAAACATGTGAAACGCAGTAAAAATTAGTGAAATTTCCCGAGTTTTGAAGTGTCTGGCTGAAGTTTTTGCCATGGGACGAGGTCTAAAAATTACTGAAGCTACTTAAGGGTAGTGTCCTACGACACATGTGAAAAGATCTATCATTTAAAATTAGTAAAAGTGGGACAAACAAGAGAAAGCAAATTAATAGGAAAATAAAAGTTCTCGAACTTTCAGGTGTCTGGCTGAAGTTTTTTCCATGGGATCATGTCTGGAAATGCTTCATTCTACTTAAGGGTAGCATTTTACGACACATGTGTAAAGATCTGTTATTTAAAAGAGGCCAAAGTTGGTCAAATCCGCCTAAACATGTGAAAGCGCAGTAAAAATTAGTGAAATTTCCCGATTTTTGAGGTGTCTGGCTGAAGTTTTTGCCATGGGACGAAGTCTAAAAATTCCTGATACTACTTGAGGGTAGTGTTCTACAAAAAATGGGAAAATATTGGGTAGTTAAAAGCAGCCAAAGTGGCCCAAATGCGTGAAATTGGTAAAACAGAAAAAATGTCTATAGGAAAATCCGCGAACTGGATGTGTCTGGCTGGAGCCTTGTCACTGGTACGGGTCTAACAACACTTGATACTGACGCGGGGTGATAAGCTACGTCAAATATGTGAAAATCATCCATTATAAAATAAGTGAAGTTAGGGTCATTTTTTGGCGACTTTGACCCCCGATTCCTAGGCCCTTGTCATAGGTACAGCTTTAAAATTTTCACATTCTTTCTAGATTCAGGGAGGACTATCGATCGGTATTGGTTTCATCCATTATAAAATAAGTGACGCTTTTAGGCTCTGGGATCTCGCTCTAATTTGACGTTACACTTTCAATGATTGGAATAAAAAAGTGTTCCTGATTTGCATGACGTAATCATTTTTTTGCAGTAAAAAATGTTGTCAACATCTGTAAAACATTGAAATTGTAATCTCAAATAATTTCAACTAAACTGCATCAATTAAAAGTTAGTAATTTTTGTGAATAGTATTTCTTGATGGTGAGAGACATTTTCCTTGTTAATATAAAACCTAGAATAACTGGTTTGTTTGTGCTAAGAAAGTTCAACTATGATTTTGCGTCTATCTCGGCTGGTATGTAAACTCTAACCCTCATATTCATAAAAAATAAAATTCGTTTATATTTTGATTAATTCGTCGCTCCCAACGAAGACTAACTCGGTTCAGTTAACATGGTCCGTTCTCTGCGTCGAAGACTAACACACTTCAGTTTTCTGAGTCGAAGACTAACACACTTCGGTTTTCTGCGTCGAAGACTAACACACTTCGGTTCTCTGCGTCGAAGACTAACACACTTCAGTTTTCTGAGTCGAAGACTAACACACTTCGGTTCTCTGCGTCGAAGACTAACACACTTCAGTT
The DNA here is from genome assembly GCA_964058755.1 of Campiglossa producta. Lineage (NCBI taxonomy): Eukaryota > Metazoa > Arthropoda > Insecta > Diptera > Tephritidae > Campiglossa > Campiglossa producta. The sequence continues at coordinate 47,022,045 of CAXKVI010000002.1, forward strand.
TTCTGCGTCGAAGACTAACACACTTCGGTCTCTGCGTCGAGAAATTCGCAAGTGTATGCAAACCCAAAGCAAACACGCTTTGAAAAGAGGATTGTAATGGGCTTGGGTTATGAGATTTGTATGAAATTTTCGAATGGTGTTTTGCGTCGGTAATTTCTTATATGTAGTCGGCATTTTTGACTAAATTTCTTACATGCAGTCGGCATTTTTGACTAAATTTCTTATATGTAGTCGGCATTTTTGACTAAATTTCTTATATGTAGTCGGCATTTTTGACTATATTTCTTACATGTAGTCGGCATTTTTGACTAAATTTCTTACATGTAGTCGGCATTTTTGACTAGTCGGCATTTTTGAGTAAATTTCTTATTTGAGCCTTTCAGTGCACACAATGACTAAGTCCACTTTTTTCAAAATCTGAGATTTAAGTGTCGCATCTTCTCGTGATTTTAGTAACTATACCGAACAACAAGTATTAACACCATTTAACTAAAAAATTTTTTTGGCCACTGAAAAAGTTTTATTTTTTTTTCAGAAGCCATTCTGATTAACTCCATGATTCAATGCAGCCAATATCTGGCTCCTTGTAGGGCGCAACAACACCAAAAAAATACAAAATATACTGTCAAATGTAAGCTATATCCGTATTTATGCATCCTACATCTAATATTTTAGATTCAATTACACAGGGAATTTTAAAATGCAATGTAAATTAAATCAACGGATTTCTCAACTTCAACTCGAATGGACTTAGTCACTGTGTGCACTGAACGGCTCATATGTAGTCGGTATTTTTGACTAAATTTCTTAAATGTAGTCGACATTTTTGAGTGTGCGATGCCGGAAAAAAATTGGTATACAGCTTTGTATGTTTTTTTTTCTGGAAGTACGAAACGTTTCTTGAGTTGGCGTGAAGAGTTAGGTAATATTGAAAATTCATTGCAGCTGAAGAATTTGTCAAAAACACGATGGACTGCTCGGGCAGAAACAGTCAAAGCTGTATGGATTTCTTTCGAAGGCATCATTCATGCTCTTGAAACTATAAAGAAAGATTCCGAAAATTTTGACGGCAATTCACGTACACAAGCTTCAGGCTTGTTAAAAAAAATTTTGCACTTCGATTTTATAAGCTCTTTATTTTTTTGCAAAAATATAATGTTCAAAGTTAAAAATTTGACAGAAAATTTGGAAGCTGAAGAACTTAGCATCATCGATGCTTTATTGTTGATTCAAAGCACATCAGAGTCATTTCAGCAAATGAACGATGATATTCAAATAAACGATTTGATTGCGAGCTCGGTTTCCTTTGCTCGGAAGTGGGAGATAAGCCCCGAAAACGACTTTTCAAAGCATCACAGAACGTGACGAGTGCCAAAAAAAAATTGACGAAAATCCGGAATCTGCTACAATTTTCGATTTTGAAACATTTTATAGAAAGGAATTCAAAATTGTTCTTAAAGTTTTTACAAGTTACATCCAAGAAAAGTTACAAGAAAGTTTGTCAACTTTCAAACCCATTCAGGAAATGTTTAGAATTCCACTAGACAGAAATAATGTTACGATTGATTTGATAAACTCTATTGTACAATTGGAACCCGAAATTTTCAAGGAGGAAGTCGAATGTTTGCTTTGTGAGTTACAAGTTCTTTTTGACTCATATCAAAGTTGTAAATCATTCGAAGATATTTCCATGGTAGCATTCAAGTTAAAACGGGTTACTCCCTTAGCATATAAACTGGTTCGTTATATTTTGACTGCTCCTGTCACGTCAGCATCGTGTGAACGTTCCTTCAGTAAATTGAAAATAGTTTTCGACCATTTGCGCACAACAATGGGAGATGATCGTTTAAATTCGTTGATGTTGCTCTTCTCTTCAAAAGATAAAGTAGATGAAATTGACCTTTGGGAAGTTGTTGTTGTTTACTAAAACATCGCAGAGTCAAAATTTGAATTTAATTCTTCCATTTTTCTCAAAAAAATTTTTCTTTGTAAAATTATTTTATATATACGACGAAAATAAAGAAAGAGTAAACAAACACTGTAATTTTTTAATTCATTCGGTAACATATTGCGCATTTTCACAAGTGTATTTCACTTATTAATTTTTTTTATATCCATTATTATATCTATAAAAAATGTCGGCAAATTTTCGAGATCAGTCGGTATATCAGTAAGATTCACCCCCCACGATCGGGACCTTCGCGACGCCCCTGGTATTAAGTGTTAAATTTATAAAGAGACAAAAACCAGTTAAACGAGGTCGAACGAAGAGCTAGTTTATTAGCGAATGCTGAGAATATGGGGTACTTATAGCAGCGGTTCTTAAGCTATTAAGGTTTGGACCCCTTAAGCATATCAGGCGATTTTTTACGAGTTCATTTTTGTTGTTGTTGTTGTTAACAATGGATTGGGTGTATAAATTAGCCCCCACTGAATTAGCCCCACTTACCTTCATTTTTAATTTATTTTGCTTGCTTTAAACTTCAAGTTTTTAAATCAAAATTTTAACAAAAATTCAATTATACCTATGTATGAAAAAATAGTTGTAAGAGATGGATTTTTATTATATGATTATTTACAAAATTATGGTTTCTCCTTTTACGAAATGTGCACTATTAGTGATTTTAACCTTTCGTAAAAGTAAAAATTCCCTTCTATTATTTTATAATTTACAAAATTATGGTTTCTCCTTTTACGAAATGTGCATTATTAGTGATTTTAACCTTTCGTAAAAGGAAAAATTCCCTTCTATTATTTTATAATTTACAAAATTATGGTTTCTCCTTTTACGAAATGTGCACTATTAGTGATTTTAACCTTTCGTAAAAGGAAAAATTCCCTTCTATTATTTTATAATTTACAAAATTATGGTTTCTCCTTTTACGAAATGTGCACTACTAGTGATTTTAACCTTTCGTAAAAGGAAAAATTCCCTTCTATTATTTTATATTTTACAAAATTATGGTTTCTCCTTTTACGAAATGGGCACTATTAGTGATTTTAACCTTTCGTAAAGGGAAACATTCACTTCCATTATTTTATAATTTACAAAATTATGGTTTCTCCTTTTACGAAATGTGCACTATTAGTGATTTAACCTTTCGTAAGAAGAAAAATTCCCTTCTATTATTTTATAATTTACAAAATTATGGTTTCTCCTTTTACGAAATGTGCACTACTAGTGATTTTAACCTTTCGTAAAAGGAAAAATTCCCTTCTATTATTTTATTATTTACAAAATTATGGTTTCTCCTTTTACGAAATGTGCACTATTAGTGATTTTAACCTTTCGTAAAAGGAAAAATTCCCTTCTATTATTTTATAATTTACAAAATTATGGTTTATCCTTTTACGAAATGTGCACTATTAGTGATTTTAACCTTTCGTAAAAGGAAAAATTCCCTTCTATTATTTTATAATTTACAAAATTATGGTTTCTCCTTTTACGAAATGTGCACTATTAGTGATTTTAACCTTTCGTAAAAGGAAAAATTCCCTTCTAATATTTTATAATTTACAAAATTATGGTTTCTCCTTTTACGAAATGTGCATTATTAGTGATTTTAACCTTTCGTAAAAGGAAAAATTCCCTTCTATTATTTTATAATTTACAAAATTATGGTTTCTACTTTTACGAAATGTGCACTATTAGTGATTTTAACCTTTCGTAAAAGGAAAAATTCCCTTCTATTATTTTATTATTTACAAAATGATGGTTTCTCCTTTTACGAAATGTGCCCTATTAGTGATTTTAACCTTTCGTAAGAGGAAAAATTCCCTTCTATTATTTTATAATTTACAAAATTATGGTATTTTATAATTTACAAAATTATGGTTTCTCCTTTTACGAAATGGGCACTATTAGTGATTTTAACCTTTCGTAAAAGGAAAAATTCCCTTCTATTATTTTATAATTTACAAAATTATGGTTTCTCCTTTTACGAAATGTGCACTATTAGTGATTTTAACCTTTCGTAAAAGGAAAAATTCCCTTCTATTATTTTATAATTTACAAAATTATGGTTTCTCCTTTTACGAAATGGCACTATTAGTGATTTTAACCTTTCGTAAACGGAAAAATTCCCTTCTATTATTTTATAATTTACAAAATTATGGTTTCTCCTTTTACGAAATGTGCACTATTAGTGATTTTAACCTTTCGTAAAAGGAAAAATTCCCTTCTATTATTTTATAATTTACAAAATTATGGTTTCTCCTTTTACGAAATGGCACTATTAGTGATTTTAACCTTTCGTAAACGGAAAAATTCCCTTCTATTATTTTATAATTTACAAAATTATGGTTTCTCCTTTTACGAAATGGCACTATTAGTGATTTTAACCTTTCGTAAAAGGAAAAATTCCCTTCTATTATTTTATAATTTACAAAATTATGGTTTCTCCTTTTACGAAATGTGCACTATTAGTGATTTTAACCTTTCGTAAACGGAAAAATTCCCTTCTATTATTTTATAATTTACAAAATTATGGTTTCTCCTTTTACGAAATGGCACTATTAGTGATTTTAACCTTTCGTAAAAGGAAAAATTCCCTTCTATTATTTTATAATTTACAAAATTATGGTTTCTCCTTTTATGAAATGTGCACTATTAGTGATTTTAACCTTTCGTAAACGGAAAAATTCCCTTCTATTATTTTATAATTTACAAAATTATGGTTTCTCCTTTTACGAAATGGCACTATTAGTGATTTTAACCTTTCGTAAAAGGAAAAATTCCCTTCTATTATTTTATAATTTACAAAATTATGGTTTCTCCTTTTACGAAATGTACATTATTAGTGATTTAAACCTTTCGTAAAAGGAAAAATTCCCTTCTATTATTTTATAATTTACAAAATTATGGTTTCTCCTTTTACGAAATGTGCACTATTAGTGATTTTAACCTTTCGTAAAAGGAAAAATTCCCTTCTATTATTTTATAATTTACAAAATTATGGTTTCTCCTTTTATGAAATGTGCACTATTAGTGATTTTAACCTTTCGTAAAAGGAAAAATTCCCTTATATTATTTTATAATTTACAAAATTATGGTTTCTTCTTTTGCGAAATGTGCACTATTAGTGATTTTAACCTTTCGTAAAAGGAAAAATTCCCTTCTATTTTTTTATAATTTACAAAATTATGGTTTCTACTTTTACGAAATGTGCACTATTAGTGATTTTAACCTTTCGTAAAAGGAAAAATTCCCTTCTATTATTTTATTATTTACAAAATGATGGTTTCTCCTTTTACGAAAAGTGCACTATTAGTGATTTTAACCTTTCGTAAGAGGAAAAATTCCGTTCTATTATTTTATAATTTACAAAATTATGGTTTCTCCTTTTACGAAATGTGCACTATTAGTGATTTTAACCTTTCGTAAAAGGAAAAATTCCCTTCTATTATTTTATAATTTACAAAATTATGGTTTCTCCTTTTACGAAATGTGCACTATTAATGATTTTAACCTTTCGTAAAAGGAAAAATTCCCCTATATTATTTTATAATTTACAAAATTATGGTTTCTCCTTTTACGAAATGTGCACTATTAGTGATTTTAACCTTTCGTAAAAGGAAAAATTCCCTTCTATTATTTTATAATTTACAAAATTATGGTTTCTCCTTTTACGAAATGTGCACTATTAGTGATTTTAACCTTTCGTAAGAGGAAAAATTCCGTTCTATTATTTTATAATTTACAAAATTATGGTTTCTCCTTGTACGAAATGTGCACTATTAGTGATTTTAACCTTTCGTAAAAGGAAAAATTCCGTTCTATTATTTTATAATTTACAAAATTATGGTTTCTCCTTTTACGAAATGTGCACTATTAGTGATTTTAACCTTTCGTAAAAGGAAAAATTCCCTTCTATTATTTTATAATTTACAAAATTATGGTTTCTCCTTTTACGAAATGTGCACTATTAGTGATTTTAAACTTTCGTAAAAGGTAACGGAATTAAAATGAATTAAACTCCACGAAAATGATTTTAAGCCCACCAATCAAAATGAATTAAGCCCCACCAAACGTGGACGTTCTTATATGACAGAATCCCCACTAAAAAAAAAAGAATTAATCCCCACGAAAATGACTTTAGCGTGTCCCGTACGATATGTCGAAAAAAAATGTCGAATTTTCAAGACCGAATTTAAAAAATTTTTAAAATACCGAAGAGATTTTTGACCGAAAAAAAAAATGTCGAAAAAATGCAAATGACCGAAAAAGGTCGAAATTTGGATGCTCGGAAATTTGAGTTTAACAACGTGTTTTATGACAGTATACAATTATTTATCACTTCCTTACCTCTTACCAAGAACTTTTCAACCATTTTCCATTACAAAGCCTATTCAAATTTTCCCCTTGTTAGAGGTAACAACAGAAATATTCTCAGGCATTTTCGGGCTGCAAACTGCACATGTAAAAATTAAGATTGAGAATGACTTATGATTTATACTTATTAAAAGCATAACACTAATCATTTGTTAATGATCATTTCGAGAAAGTTACCGTTATCTTATTAAGCTAAACAATGCTGGAGCCACCAATGGCAAAAATAAATCGATGGGTCTTTGATGCAAGGTAGGTAGGTAGGTTCAAGTGGCTGCCGCAGAGGCACACTTAGGCCAGTTTTGAAAGGCCCGTTGTGATACCACCAACACAAGGAAAGTCAGTCCTGGGACCCAGCCATATGGAAAATCCCTGAGTTGTTGGGATTTTCCACAAAACAGAATCCCGGGACTGACACTCCTAAACCGACACCGTTACTCCTCCTCAAACCACTTAGATGACTTTATGAAGCCCATCAAGTCCTTTATGTCCAGTTCCGCGATCTGGCTTAGGCTATATAGGAACGCAACTCCCAAAAAGCGCGTTCTCGCGCCGCTTAAAGCCGGACAGTTGCAGATGAGGTGCTCCACTGTTTCCTCCTCCTCATCATCTTTGCAACTCCTGCAGCATCGTCGGTAGGGCACACCTAGCCTTTCTGCATGCCTACCAATGAGGCAGTGACCGGTTAATACCCCTATCAATATGCAGATTTCCCTCCTAGTTAGGGCATAAATGCGTCTAGACCTTTTAAGATCCCATTTTGGCCAGGTTTGTTTCGATATCCGACACCCTGGGGATTGCAGCCATCTTTCGTTGGCTTGACGGAGTGTGTGCTCCTTCAGCATTAGTTTGCATGTGGCAAACGGCATACCTAAGCGCTCTTTATCCTGAAGAACCTTGGTCGTGCCCTGCCTGGCAAGCTCGTCTGCCTTACAGTTTCCCTCAATGTCCCTATGTCCCGGGACCCATATGAGGTTTACGCGCTTCTGTTGGGCCATCTCCTGAAGAGATCGACGACAGCTGAGCGTCAGTTCAGAGTTGAACGTGTATGAGCCAAGGGATTTGATGGCCGCTTGGCTATCGCTGAAAATAGCGATATCTTCTCCGATAACACGTTTGCTTAACCAGGCCGCGGCGTCCAGGATTGCCGAGACTTCCGCCTGGAAGACGCTACAATGATCAGGTAGTCTGAAGGAGAGCTCAAGGTCCAAATCCCTTGAATAAACCCCTCCTCCAACTCTGCCGTCCAACTTCGAGCCGTCGGTGTATATGGAAGTGCCACCATTTGTTTCGGGACACCAATCCGTCCTCTCCCAGTCTTCTCTGCTGGCTATCGCTGAAAATAGCGATATCTTCTCCGACAACACGTTTGCTTAACCAGGCCGCGGCGTCCAGGATTGCCGAGACTTCCGCCTGGAAGACGCTGCAATGATCAGGTAGTCTGAAGGAGAGCTCAAGGTCCAAATCCCTTGAATAAACCCCTCCTCCAACTCTGCCGTCCAACTTCGAGCCGTCGGTGTATATGGAAGTGCCACCATTTGTTTCGGGACACCAATGCGTCCTCTCCCAGTCTTCTCTGCTGGGAATGTTTATTTTGAAACAGCTATCCCCGACTATAGTGGTCTCACAACGATCTGTGCTTAGAGGGAGAAAGCTGATTCCAGAATACTGGAGTGTCCAATAGTACCCGCACCCCAACTGGAGGTTTCTCTTAGGCGCAGAGCTGATGCCGCCGCTGACCGAAACCCTTCCAGATCAAGTGACAAAATGCCCAGAATGACCTGGAGGACTTCGTTGGGCGTTGTCCTTAGCGCACCGCTTATACAGATCATATTGGATCTATGGACTTCCCGCAACAGATTCAGGTATGTTGCCTTGCTCAGCGCCGGCCACCATACGACGACTCCATACACCATGATTGGGCGAATGATGGCCGTGTAGATCCAACTGCATACTCTAGGGCTGAGCCCCCATTTTTTGCCAATGGCTCTTTTGCATGTGTAAAGAGCGATGCAAGCTTTCTTCTGGCGCTGAAGAACATTCTCCTTCCAATTCAATTTCCTGTCCAGAACTATGCCTAGAAACTTGGCCTGATCCGACAAGCCCAGGCGCGTGCCATCTAGTTCTGGTAGGCTTAGTGGCGGTATTTTGTACCGGTTGGTGAAGAGGACAAGTTCCACTTTCCCCGGGTTGATACTAAGTCCGCAGCGAGAGGACCACCTCGAAACCTCTCGCAGTGCTACTTGCATCAGGTCACACAGAGTTTGTGGGAACTTGCCTCTGAATGCAATATCTAAATCGTCTGCGTATGCCACTATCTTCCCGCCCCCCCAGCTTGTGTCACGTAGCAACGAGTTGACTGTGAGGTTCCATAAAAGCGGGGAGAGAACACCACCCTGGGGCGTTCCCCTTGTGACATAGCGTGATAACCCAACCGTACCAAGTGAAGAAGCTATTTTCCTTCCTCTTAGAAGTTGGTCAATTAAACCAGTTAGAGGTCTATCTACGCCCAGATTAGTTAAAGCGGAGTTGATCGCCTCCGGGCTTATATTGTTGAAAGCCCCCTCAATGTCTAAGAAGGCCACGAGACAGTAGTCCTTTTCACACAGCGATTTCTCAATGACAGATACTAGGCTGTGCAGAGCAGTTTATGTTGATTTACTCTTGGTGTATGCATGCTGATAGCTAGAGATAAGGTTGCTATCAATAGTCGTTGAAAGGTAGTCGCTTAGTATCCTCTCAAAGGTTTTGAGTACAAAGGACGAGAGACTGAACGGTCTGTAATCTTTTGGCTCGTAGTGGGATGCCTTCACAGCCTTAGGGATAAACACTACCGTGGCGCTTCTCCCGGAATGTGGTTGAGAGCCAGGCAGGCTGTGAAGAGAAATACCAGCCATTTAGCTGATGTCTGCAACGTGTTTATAAGTTGCGCGGGGATAATCACGTCCGGCCCGGCAGCCTTATACGGTTCAAAGCTCTTAACTGGCCACCTTACCCTTTCCTCAGTGATGGGTATATTTACCGCCAGGTTTGTTGCAGGTGCTAGTGGTGCGTCATGCAGATTCCCCGGAAAATGTGTATTCAAGAGCAGCTCAAGGGTTTCCTCTTCCGTGCTGGTCCAGGATCCGTCAGGTTTTCGCAAATAGCTGATGCCTGTTTGACTTTTCGAGAGGACTCGTCTAAGTCTCGCTGTGTCGTCGACCTTTTCGACGCCAGTGCAGAAATTTCTCCACGAGGTCCTCTTCGCCTGTCTCAGAGCTTTTTTGTAGGCCCTTAGTTTAGCTTTATATTCGTGCCAGTGAGGCTCAGAGCCGAGGCTCTTGGCCTTGTTAAATTGTTTCCGGCATGATTTGCGGAGCGAGTCCAAATCGTAGGACCACCAATGTGGTCTGTGTTTACCGCGTGGTTTTGGCACTGGACAAGCCTGTCCGAGAGCATTTGAGAGCGCCGATGTAAATGTAGTAACAAGATCCTCCAGCTACTCTACTGATGAGGGAGCTTGTGAAGGCAGTACTGGCAGGTCTCTGTCTAATATTTCATTGTGTAACTGCCAATTAGTGTTACGTGGATTGCGCTTCATGATTGGTTGTTCTACAATAAAGTCTAGAACCATTTCTATGTAACGGTGGTTGGAGAATGAATGTTCTTCCAGAACCCGCCATTTTCTGACCCATTCATAAGCGCCTTCACTACAGATAGTGAGGTCTATGACCTCCCTGCGGGTCTCAGTGATAAAAGTAGGCTCATTACCCACGTTGCAAATTACCAGGTTAGTTGTTAAGAGGTAATCAAACAGAGACTCGCCCCTGGCATTGATATCGGAGCTCCCCCATTGGACATGGTGAGCATTAGCGTCCTCTCCAATAATAAGATTACCCGTGCAGAAATTTGACACCACGTCTTTCACCTCCGTTTGTGGTGGGGGTTCTTCGGCGTCGTAGGGCATATAGACCGACGCCACCGTCAGGCGGGTGCTGTCGACCGTTAGACTGATAGCGGTAATATCACCATTGGTGTAGTTAGGTAGGAGAAAGGAGTTCAACTCAGACTTGACCAAAATACACGTTCTGACTTTGCTCTCCTCGCTGGCTCGAATGAGCTTGAAGCCCTTAGTCCCCAATCCGCAGATTCTCGAGCTATTGACCCAGGGTTCTTGGATGAGGACCACATCCACGTCGCCTTTAGAAAGACGACTACTTAAAGCAGCTGAGGCCACTTTCGATTTGTGCAGATTAATCTGAAGCACCACCAACATGAGAGCGCACAGACTTCCCTGCCGTCCCCATATCGTAGAGGTTTGCCCCATCCCGGAGGTTGCCTATCAACGACGAGTTGTTCCGATTAACTGCCCGATATGCCGTTGCAGGAGTCCTGCTGCCTGTAGCGTTAGATGTTAATCGCTCAGCGTTGGCTGCTACCACCGTGACGTCGAGGACTTCCTCGTCCTGTAGGCTGTCCTCCATCTCCGAGTTGTTCACAGCACTATCGCCAAGGGACGTGGCGGATAACATGCTTTCCGCATCGGAATCCTCCGCTTCCTCTTCTGGTAATTCGTTTTCCAGCGCGCTGAGCATCACCACGATATACGTGGATAACGATCTGGCCTACGCTGTAGTGTACTAGGCCATTGTACCTTTTGAGGGGCTCGATTGACTCTTTATTCATGGTGAACACCACCTGTCTGTCGGGCCCTACCGCATCCCCGACCAGATTGACACTCCAGTCATGCGTTGGGAGGGACGGATTCATTAGCCGTAGCATCCCGAGAATTCTCTCGGGTTCGTCAGGGATGGCCGGAATCCACGCCCTTGCCCTTGGACGAGCTGGAATGTCCTTCCAGTCGACGACCTCTATCTTTGCGCCCTTGTAGACTTCACCCAGTTTAGCAGCTGCTGCCTTGTATAGTGCTACGGTTTTTGCATCCTCGCATGCGAGTAATTTAATCTGACCCTGGTGTCAACCCGCATCCGTTACTCGCGCCGAACTACCCGGAAACTCCGGAGCAACGTTGAGAAGAATGTTGCCGAGTTCATTTCGCACGTAACGCCACCGGTCCTTGGGGATGGCCAGACGGTCATTGCCTCGGTCAAGGACGCCTATAAGGATCCTGTCCTTGGTTACCTCAGCAAAGCTTAGTTTGCCCGCTCCAGGGGTATTCTGATGCCGCTTGGGAGGGGGAATTAACTCCAGGTCCGATCTCTGGCGCTTGAAAGGGTTAACTTTTAACCTCTTTGGCATGTAAGAATTTTGGAAATCCGGTATCACAGCTTTCGCTAGCTCTACCGATTTACTGGAATTCGGCGACAGCGATTCCTGCGGTACCCCTTCAGCTTCCTTCTCCTTCGAAACTCCGAGGCCAGGTCGTGAGACCGCTGCCACAGACGTAAAGATACTGGTTTTCATATCAGCGGTTGATGGGAGTTTAGCATCCGCCTTTGTCCGCTTAGCTGCGTTGGCAACCGCACTGGTGCAAGCTCCCATCAAGTCAATCTTACTCGATAGAGGGTTGGTTGGTCGACTCGCAGTTGCCATCGCTGTCGATCCCCCCCTTGATTGTGGAACGGAGGTTGTCCTCCGGCGTTGTTGTTGCTTTCTCGCCTGCTCCTCCATAGCTCTCCTTTGCTGAGGAGTGAAATTTGGCGTTGTTTGTTTTTTAGATTTTTCGTTTTTATTTAGGTTATTTGAGTTCATCTTGTTCGTACGACCCATCGCCGGACAAGGCCAGCTTAGGGTCCAGGGAAGAGTAGGGGAAAATGTGTCGTCCGCCGCGGCAGAGCCCCGTACCGCGGTAAGGCCATGCTTACTCTCTGAGGCGACCCGGTATCAGAGAGGCTCCGTTCAAATACAGCCACGATTTGCCTCCCGGCTGCAAACGTCCAATGGGCACGGTTTCGCATAACACCCTGGATTGGGAGGGGGAAGATCTTTGTCGTCGCGCCAGAGAGGCTAGGCTGCTCTCGTGATGAAGTGCCGTACGGAGCTATGATCACAAGGGCAGCGTAGCCCCGTGGCTATCGACTTAAGCCCTCGTACCGCGGCAAGGTATCCACCCTTCACGAGGGTGTTTGATGCAAAGTCTATGTACATTTGTTTCGCTATATGTATATGTACATCGATGCTTCGACTTGGTTAGTTTTCTAATATGTGTATATTTTTCTTATTACGTGCATATTTTTGAACAAGGAAAAGATGTTGGTCCAATTTACTTTTGCTTTTGGACAAGTGAGAAACCGAAATAACGTTTAAACGTACGTACGATACATCAAATATTTACGTGACTATAAAAGTCGCCAAAAATCAAAATTTTTCTGACATCTTTAAACCGGAGATTCGTTTCTGGAAGGTTGTTGTTATAGACCAAGATCCCAGAGCCTAAAAGCGTCACTTATTTTATAATGGATGAAACCAATACCGATCGATAGTCCTCCCCGAATCTAGAAAGAATGTGAAAATTTTAAAGCTGTACCTATGACAAGGGCCTAGGAATCGGGGGTCAAAGTCGCCAAAAAATGACCCTAACTTCACTTATTTTATAATGGATGATTTTCACATATTTGACGTAGATTACCACCCCGCGTCAGTATCAAGTGTTGTTAGACCCGTACCAGTGACAAGGCTCCAGCCAGACACCCCCAGTTCGCGGATTTTCCTATGGAAATTTATTCTGTTTTACTAATTTCACGCATTTGGGCCACTTTGGCTGCTTTTAACTACCCAATATTTTCCCATTTTTTGTAGAACACTACCCTCAAGTAGTATCAGGAATTTTTAGACTTCGTCCCATGGAAAAAACTTCAGCCAGACACCTCAAAACTCGGGAAATTTCACTAATTTTTACTGCGCTTTCACATGTTTAAGCGGATTTGACCAACTTTGGCCTCTTTTAAATAACAGATCTTTACACATGTATCGTAAAATGCTACCCTTAAGTAGAATCAAGAATTTCTAGACATCATCCCATGGAAACAACTTCAGCCAGACACCTGAAAGTTCGAGAACTTTTATTTTCCTATTAATTTGCTTTCTCTTGTTTGTCCCAGTTTTACTAATTTTAAATGATAGATCTTTTCACATGTGTCGTAGGACACTACCCTTAAGTAGTTTCAGTAATTTTTAGACCTCGTCCCATGGCAAAAACTTCAGCCAGACACTTCAAAACTCGGGAAATTTCACTCATTTTTACTGCGCTTTCACATGTTTAAGTGGATTTGACAAACTTTGACTACTTTTAAATAGCAGATCTTCACATATGTGTCGTAAACTGCTACCCTTAAGTAGAATCAAGCATTTCCAGACATCATCCCATGGCAAAAACTTCAGCCAGACACCTAAAAGTTCGGGAACTTTTATTTTCCTATTAATTTGCTTTCTCTTGTTTGTCCCACTTTTACAACTTCTAAACGACGGATCTTTTCAGATGTTTCGTAGGACACTACCCTTAAGTAGTTTCAGTCATTTCTATACTTCGCCCCATGGCAAAAACTTCAGCCAGACACCTCAAAGCTCGGGATTTTCACTAATTTTTACAGAGATTTCACTTGTTTCAGCAGGTTTCTCCAACTTTGTCCACGTTTAAACGGCGAATCTTTACACACGTGTCGTATAACACTACCCTTAAACAGCATCAGGCATTTCCGGACTTCATTCCATGAAAAAAACTTAAGCCAAACAACCCAAAGCACGGGGACTTTTCATCATTTTTAATGTGCTTTCACATGGTCAAATGGGTTTACTCAACTTTGGCTGCTTTTAAATGGCGGATCGTTACAAATGTATCGTATAACACTACTATTAACTAATATTAGGCATTTTTAGACTTCGCCCCATGACAAAAACTTCAGCCAGACACCTCAAAGCTGAGGAAATTTCATAATTCTTGCTGCGAATTCACATGTTTAACTGCGTTGCTCTAACTTTGGCTGCTTTTAAAGGGCAGATAATTTCACATGTGTCATAGAAGACCACCCTTAAGTGGTATCACGTACTTTTTGACTTCGCCCCATGTCAAAAACTTCAGCCAGACACCTCAAAACTGATGAATTTTTATAATTCTTACTGCACTTTCACATGTTTAAGCGAGTTTGTCCAACTTTGGCTGTTTTTGAAAGGCAGATCTTTGCACATGTGTCGTGGAACACTATCTCCAAGTAGTATCAGGCATTTTTTTACTTCATCCCATGGAAAAACCCTCAGCTAGACACCTCAAGCCTGAGGAATTTTCATAGTTCTTACTGCTTTTTCACATGTTTAATCGGGTTGGTCCAACTTCGGCTGCTCTTAGAGAGCGGATCTTTTCACATGTGTCATAGAAGGCCACCCTTAAGTGGTATCAGTTACTTTTAGATTTCGCCTCATGTCAAACACTTCAGCCAGACACCTCAAAACTGAGGAATTTTTATAATTCTTACTGCACTTTCACATGTTTAACCGAGTTTGTCCAACTTTGGCTATTTTTGAAAGGCAGATCTTTACACATGTGTCGTGGAACACTATCTCCAAGTAGTATCAGGTATTTTTAGACTTCATCCCATGGAAAAAACTGCAGCCAGACACCTCAAGGCTGAGGAATTTTCATAGTTCTTACTGCTTGTCCACATGTTTAATCGGGTTGGTCCAACTTCGGTTGCTTTTAAAGAGCAGATCTTTTCACATGTGTCATAGAAGACCCCCTTAAAGAAGTATCGGGTATTTTTATACTTCGCCCCATGTCAAAAACTACAGTCAGACACCTCAAAACTGAGGAATTTTCATAATTCTTACTGCGATTTCACAGGTTTAAGCGAGTTGGTCCAACTTTTGCTGTCCGTAAAGGGCATATCTACACACATGTGTCATAGAAGACCACCTTAAAGAAGCATCGGGTATTTTTATACTTCGCCCCATGTCAAAAACTACAGCCAGACACCTCAAAACTGAGGAATTTTCATAATTCTTACTGCGATTTCACAGGTTTAAGCGAGTTCCCTGCAGCGAAACCTCAAACTAATCAGAAAAATACTAGTATACAACTATAATTTTCTGGCAGAACTCATACTAGTCAGGAAATATCCATTTCATACCAGTATACAAATAGAATTTTTCGGCTGAACCCATACTAGTCAGGAAATATCCATTCCATACTAGTATACAACTAGATTTTTCTGGATGAAATTATACCAGTTGAAAAAAACAAAATTCATTCGTTTCGTTTTCTTTTATAATTCATAGATGCTTTTTCGTGATTGGGTAAATACAAATAGCCGCTGCTTTCTTAAGAATAAACATGAAAATAAAGTCAAATGATAAAATAAAGGGTAAGCCAGGAAAATTCTGGTTGAAATCATACTAGTCCAGGTTAAAAGCCTTTTTGACTAGTATATTCCATACTGGTCCTTTTTGGACTAGTTCATTTTATGGAAATTATACTAGTCCAGGATGAACTAGTATGGAACTGGTATCTTACAACTAGCATGAAACTGGTATTTCTGAAATTGACATCTTGTAGGACATCAACACGTAAAAAATACCAGTTGCTTATAAAAAGACAGAACACCGGGCCCAACTAGTCAGTGTTCTGTCTTTGTTCCATATAAGCTCGGTGCACCAACTAGTTGTAAAGTAGTTTTCAACTAGTTGCTTTCGCTGCAAGGTAGCGACATAAGAGTGACATTGTCTGAAATGCAACAAATTCCACATCTGAACACTTTGTATGGGCTGAACTGTTCTAATTTGCTTGATCATGTCCTATGGAGAGATCAATTGCGAAAAAAAACTCGAGCTCTGAGGTGTTTGGATGTAGTTTTTGTCATGGGAAGATCTCCAAAAATGCCTGATACCACTTAAGAGTTGCGTTCTACGACACATGTGTAAATATTCGCCTTTTAAAAATAGTCAAAGTTGGACAAACCTGCTTCAACAATCGAAAGCACAGTAAGAATTATGAAAACTACCCAGATTTAAGGTGTCTGGTTAAAGTATTTGTCATAAGGCGAAGTCTAAAAGTACCTGGTACCACGTAAGGGTGGTCCTCTATGACACATTGAAAATATCTGCCCTTTAAAAGCAGCCAGAGGTAGACGAACCATCTCAAACATGTGAAAACGCAGTAAGAATTATAAAAATTTCTCAGTTTTGAGGTGTCTGGCTGTAGTTTTTGACATGGGGCGAAGTATAAAAATAGCCGATCCTTCTTTAAGGGGGTCTTCTATGACACATGTGAAAAGATCTGCTCTTTAAAAGCAGCCGAAGTTGGACGAACTCGCTTAAACCTTTGAAATCGCAGTAAGAATTATGAAAATTCCTCAGTTTTGAGGTGTCTGGCTGAAATTTTTGACATGGGGCAAAGTATAAAAAATACCCGATACTTCTTTAAGGTGGTCTTCTATGACACATGTGTGAAGATATGCCCTTTACGAACAGCAAAAGTTGGACCAACTCGCTTAAACCTGTGAAATCGCAGTAATAATTATGAAAATTCCTCAGTTTTGAGGTGTCTGACTGTAGTTTTTGACATGAGGCGAAGTATAATAATAGCCGATCCTTCTTTACGGGGGTCTTCTATGACACATGTGAAAAGATCTGCTCTTTAAAAGTAGCCGAAGTTGGACGAACTCGCTTAAACCTTTGAAATCGCAGTAAGAATTATGAAAATTCCTCAGTTTTGAGGTGTCTGGCTGAAATTTTTGACATGGGGCAAAGTATAAAAAATACCCGATACTTCTTTAAGGTGGTCTTCTATGACACATGTGTGAAGATATGCCCAGCAAAATGTAGCAAAAGTTGGACCAACTCGCTTAAACCTGTGAAATCGCAGTAATAATTATGAAAATTCCTCAGTTTTGAGGTGTCTGACTGTAGTTTTTGACATGAGGCGAAGTATAATAATAGCCGATCCTTCTTTAAGGGCGTCTTCTATGACACATGTGAAAAGATCTGCTCTTTAAAAGCAGCCGAAGTTGGACCAACCCGATTAAACATGTGAAAAAGCAGTAAGAACTATGAAAATTCCTCAGGCTTGAGGTGTCTGGCTGAAGTTTTTTCCATGGGATGAAGTATAAAAATGCCTGATACTACTTGGAGATAGTGTTCCACGACACATGTGCAAAGATCTGCCTTTCAAAAACAGCCAAAGTTGGACAAATTCGCTTAAACATGTGAAAGTGCAGTAAGAATTATAAAAATTCCTCGGTTTTGAGGTGTCTGGCTGAAGTTTTTGACATGGGGCGAAGTCAAAAAGTACCTGATACCACTTAAGGGTAGTCTTCTATGACACATGTGAAATTATCTGCCCTTTAATAGCAGCCAAAGTTAGACCAACGCAGTTAAACATGTCAATTCGCAGCAAGAATTATGAAATTTCCTCAGCTTTGAGGTGTCTGGCTGAAGTTTTTGTCATGGGGCGAAGTCTAAAATTGCCTAATATTAGTTAATAGTAGTGTTATACGATACATTTGTAGCGATCCGCCATTTAAAAGCAGCCAAAGTTGGGTAAACCCATTTGACCATGTGAAAGCACAGTAAAAATGATGAAAAGTTCCCGTGCTTTGGGTTGTTTGGCTTAAGTTTTTTTCATGGAATGAAGTCCGGAAATGCCTGATACCGTTTAAGGGTAGTGTTATACGACACATGTGTAAAGATCCGCCGTTTAAACGTGGACAAAGTTGGAGAAACCTGCTGAAACAAGTGAAATCTCTGTAAAAATTTGTGAAAATCCCGAGCTTTGAGGTGTCTGGCTGAAGTTTTTGCCATGGGGCGAAGTCTAGAAATGACTGAAACTACTTAAGGGTAGTGTTCTACGAAACATCTGAAAATATCCGTCGTTTAGAAATTGTAAAAGTGGGACAAACAAGAGAAAGCAAATTAATAGGAAAATAAAAGTTCCCGAACTTTGAGGTGTCTAGCTGAAGTTTTTGCCATGGGATGATGTCTGGAAATGCTTGATTCTACTTAAGGGTAGCAGTTTACGACACATATGTGAAGATCTGCTATTTAAAAGTAGTCAAAGTTTGTCAAATCCACTTAAACATGTGAAAGCGCAGTAAAAATGAGTGAAATTTCCCGAGTTTTGAAGTGTCTGGCTGAAGTTTTTGCCATGGGACGAGGTCTAAAAATTACTGAAACTACTTAAGGGTAGTGTCCTACGACACATGTGAAAAGATCTATCATTTAAAATTAGTAAAACTGGGACAAACAAGAGAAAGCAAATTAATAGGAAAATAAAAGTTCTCGAACTTTCAGGTGTCTGGCTGAAGTTGTTTCCATGGGATGATGTCTAGAAATTCTTGATTCTACTTAAGGGTAGCATTTTACGATACATGTGTAAAGATCTGTTATTTAAAAGAGGCCAAAGTTGGTCAAATCCGCTTAAACATGTGAAAGCGCAGTAAAAATTAGTGAAATTTCCCGAGTTTTGAGGTGTCTGGCTGAAGTTTTTTCCATGGGACGAAGTCTAAAAATTCCTGATACTACTTGAGGGTAGTGTTCTACAAAAAATGGGAAAATATTGGGTAGTTAAAAGCAGCCAAAGTGGCCCAAATGCGTGAAATTAGTAAAACAGAATAAATTTCCATAGGAAAATCCGCGAACTGGGGGTGTCTGGCTGGAGCCTTGTCACTGGTACGGGTCTAACAACACTTGATACTGACGCGGGGTGGTAATCTACGTCAAATATGTGAAAATCATCCATTATAAAATAAGTGAAGTTAGGGTAATTTTTTGGCGACTTTGACCCCCGATTCCTAGGCCCTTGTCATAGGTACAGCTTTAAAATTTTCACATTCTTTCTAGATTCGGGGAGGACTATCGATCGGTATTGGTTTCATCCATTATAAAATAAGTGACGCTTTTAGGCGCTGGGATCTCGCTCTATTAATTATATTGAGAAGAGCTTAAGAGTTTGTGCTTGTAACTTTACCGTCTGGTTTTATATTTGCTTGCAAGAGCTATTGCAAAACACTAGAAAAATAATACTCAACATTAATATATAAGATGTAGACATTTTTTTTCGAGACATTTTTTTTCAGGGTCTGGTACGATATGTCGAAAAAAAAGAAGTCGAAACTAAAAATGTCGAAAAAAAATTTGCCGAAAACACAAAAGGTCGAAAAAAAAATTTCTCGAAAAAAATATATAAGATGTAGAAACAATGTAATGAATGATGTGTGAAATTTGCGCGAATTTAACACATCATTCATTACATTGTTTCTACATCTTACCCAACAAACATCGAGCACCAAAAACTCAAACGTTTGAGAAAACATCTATTCTCAACTTTTTCTCAAATGTTGTTTATATAACAGGATTATTTGTTGAACTATATTAATTAAAAAAATATTATGTAAAATTTAACTGCATAAATGGAAACTCGCTTTTTATTAAAATTGGTATTTGTTTTGCATGATTGGCATCTCTGAAAAAATATTTCAATGAGAGCATGTGGATTTCATTTCGATCCACTCCGCTCAGATTGAGAAACGTTTGAAAATTCTGCCGTTCTCAATTTGAAAATCAGGGAAAATCTCATATAAAAATGAGCCTTTTAGGTTGAGAATGCTATCAACGGTTATTTCGCCTCAAATTGAAAACGAACGTTTGAGATTTGAGAAGATGGTTGGTTCTCAAATGCATCTCAAATTGAGATTAGCTAAAAAGTTTGTTGGGTATATACCTATTAATGTTGAGTATTATTTTTCTAGTGTTTTGCAATAGCTCTTGCAAGCAAATATAAAACCACCTGACGGTAAAGTTACAAACATAAACTCTTAAGCTCTTCTCAATATAATTAACAACAACCTCTCAGAAACGAATCTCCGGTTTAAAGATGTCAGAAAAATTTCGATTTTTGGCGACTTTTATAGTCACGTAAATATTTGATGTATCGATACATCGATGTTTCTATAAAAATTGTGAAGTTTTGAACGTTGACACGTTATTTCGGTTTCTCACTTGTCCAAAAACAAAAGTAAATTGGACCAACATCTTTTCCTTGTTCAAAAATATGCACGTAATTAGAAAAAATATACACATATTAGAAAACTAACCTGGTCGAAGCATAGATGTACATATATCGCCGGTTCAAAAGTAAACAGATGTATTTACTTTTTAAAATTTTTGGGAAAACAGCTTTTTCATAGAACTCCATTGTTTAAATGAGATTTTGAATGCCGTTTCAAAAACAATTTAAATTTTGAAATACTTCTGTTTACTTTGGAACCGGCGATATAGCGAAACAAATGTACATAGACTTCGCATCAAAGACACATCGATTTATTTTTGCCATTGGTGACTCCAGCATAGTTTAGCTCAATAAGATAACGGTAACTTTCTCGAAATGATCATTACCAAATGATTAGTGTTATGCTTTTAATAAGTACAAATCATAAGTCATTCTCAATCGTAATTTATACATGTGCAGTTTGTAGCCCGAAAATGTCTGAGAATATTTCTGTTGTTACCTCTAACAAGGGGAAAATTTGAATAGGCTTTGTATTGGAAAATGGTTGAAAAGTGGTAAGGAAGTGATAAATAATTGTATACTGTCATAAAACACGTTGTTAAACCCAAATTTCCGAAGTTTTACATTAAGCATCCAAATTTCGACCTTTTTCGGTCATTTGCATTTTTTCGAATTTTTTTTTTTCGGTCAAAAATCTCTTCGGTATTTTAAAATTTTTTTTAAATTCGGTCTTGGAAATTCGACATTTTTTTTTTTCGACATATCGTACGGAACCCTTTTGCAATAGCTCTTGCAAGCAAATATAAAACCTGACGGTAAAGTTACAAACACAAACTCTTAAGCTCTTCTCAACATAATTAACAACAACCTCTCAGAAACGAATCTCCGGTTTGAAGATGTCAGAAAAATTTCGATTTTTGGCGACTTTTATAGTCAAGTAAATATTTGATGTATCGATACATCGATGTTTCTATAAAAATTGTGAAGTTTTGAACGTTGAAACGTTATTTCGGTTTCTCACTTGTCCAAAAACAAAAGTAAATTGGACCAACATCTTTTCCTTGTTCAAAAATATGCACGCAATTAGAAAAATATACACATATTAGAAAACTAACCAAGTCGAAGCATCGATGTACATATATAGCGAAGCAAATGTACATAGACTTCGCATCAAAGACACATCGATTTATTTTTGTCATTGGTGTATCCAGCATAGTTTAGCTCAATAAGATAACGGTAACTTTCATTTGATCATTACCAAATGATTAGTGTTATGCTTTTAATAAGTACAAATCATAAGTCATTCTCAATAGTAATTTTTACATGTGCAGTTTGTAGCCCGAAAATATCTGAGAATATTTCTGTTGTTACCTCTAACAAGGGGAAAATTTGAATAGGCTTTGTATTGGAAAATGGTTGAAAAGTTCTTGATAAGAGGTAAGGAAGTGATAAATAATTGTATACTGTCATAAAACACGTTGTTAAACCCAAATTTCCGAAGTTTTACATTAAGCATCCAAATTTCGACCTTTTTCGGTCATTTGCATTTTTTCGACATTTTTTTTTTGGTCAAAAATCTCTTCGGTATTTTAAAATTTTTTTAAATTCGGTCTTGGAAATTCGACATTTTTTTCGACATATCGTACAGGACCCCTTAAGTCATTTTGCCCGGTAGGGGTTAATTCATACACCCCAATGGATTGCCCTGCCTAGAGTGTATGATGCAATTCAAAAAGGTTGGACCAGAGCGACAGAGGGATTAAAGAGATGTAGAGTGTCATGGGGGGACTACATGCAGGGCATGTGTTTGAATGGTGTCATTTAGTCTGGATAAGTAAGAGTGTAACCTGTTACATTATCCAGACCGAAGTTGTACCATTGTGACTCTAGTCTCCCTTGGTAAGGTGAGTTCTTCTTCAGCAATATCGGGTGTAAGACTGCTTAAAACGGGATTCACTGGCCGAGATCTGACAAAGGTATCAATCGACTCAGGGTGGATGTCGGTTAGAGCCCGCTTATGATTCCGCAGATCAAACGGCAAGGTAATATGATGCCGGATCTCGTCATAATGCTTACGTCCAAAAGATGACGGTTTGGATGTCCCGGCTTGTGGAAATTCAGAAGGAATTGCCTGCTCAGCATTTCCGCATGCTCTCTTACATTGAGCAGTTTTACCTCTTGATGGAGGTGAGACTCAGGAGACATGAGGGGACATCCCGAAACAGGGATGACGGGTCTGTGTCCAAAAGATGACGGTTTGGATGTCCTGGCTCGTGGAAGTTCAGAAGGGCCTTTATCTCAAGTAAACGTAAAAATTTATCTGCCCGAGGTAAGGAAGTGACAAACTGTTTGACATTTTGTATGAAATTTTTTTTATCGGGCGGATAAATTTTAAATTTACTTGAGAAAATGGTCATAAATAAAATTAAAAAAGAATTGAACAAGATGAAATAAAATAAAGTGAAATTAGAACCATGACGTAACCACAAAGGTGATATACATCTTGACAGATGTCAAATGAACGGTCTTGAACCGTTCACACGATGCTGACGTGACAGGAGCAGTCAAAATATAACGAACCAGTTTTTATGCTAAGGGAGTAACCCGTTTTAACTTGAATGCTACCGTGGAAATATCTTCGAATGATTTACAACTTTGACATGAGTCAAAAAGAATTTGTAACTCACAAAGCAAACATTCGACTTCTTCCTTGAAAAATTCGGGTTCCAATTGTACAATAGAGTTTATCAAATCAATCGTAACATTATTTCTGTCTAGTGGAATTCTAAACATTTCCTGAATGGGTTTGAAAGTTGACAAACTTTCTTGTAACTTTTCTTGGATGTAACTTGTAAAAACTTTAAGAACAATTTTGAATTCCTTTCTATAAAATGTTTCAAAATCGAAAATTGTAGCAGATTCCGAATTTTCGTCAATTTTTTTTGGCACTCGTCGCGTTCTGTGATGCTTTGAAAAGTCGTTTTCGGGGCTTATCTCCCACTTCCGAGCAAAGGAAACCGAGCTCGCAATCAAATCGTTTATTCGAATGTCATCGTTTATTTGCTGAAATTACTCTGATGTGCTTTGAATAAACAATAAAGCATCGATGATGCTAAGTTCTTCAGCTTCCAAATTTTCTGTCAAATTTTTAACTTTGAACATTATATTTTTGCAAAAAAATAAAGAGCTTATAAAATCGAAGTCCAAAATTTTTTTTAACAAGCCTGAAGCTTGTGTACGTGAATTGCTGTCAAAATTTTCGGAATCTTTCTTTATAGTTTCAAGAGCATGAATGATGCCTTCGAAAGAAATCCATACAGCTTTGACTGTTTCTGCCCGAGCAGTCCATCGTGTTTTTGACAAATTCTTCAACTGTAATGAATTTTCAATATTACCTAACTCTTCACGCAAACTCAAGAAACGTTTCGTACTTCCAGAAAAAAAAACATACAAAGCTGTATAACACTTTTTTTTTTTCTGGCATCGCACACTCAAAAATGCCGACTACATTTAAGAAATTTAGTCAAAAATACCGACTACATATGAGCCGCAGTGACTAAGTCCATTCGAGTTGAAGTTGAGAAATCCGTTGATTTAATTTAATTGCATTTTAAAATTCTCTGTGTAATTGAAACTAAAATATTAGATGTAGGATGCATAAATACGGATATAGCTTACATTTGACAGTATATTTTGTATTTTTTTGGTGTTGTTGCGCCCTACAAGGAGCCAGATATTGGCTGCATTAAATCATGGAGTTAATCAGAATGGCTTCTGAAAAAAATTAAAATTTTTTCAGTGGCCAAAAAAAAATTTTAGTTAAATGGTGTTAATACTTGTTGTTCGGTATAGTTACTAAAATCACGAGAAGATATGACTATAACAAGTGCTAATCTAATCTTGGCTTGCGTCATAATGACGCTTAACCGCCTAGGCGATTTTGGCCGTTTCGTATCAAAGCACGCCAGTCATTCCTTTTTAGCGATAACTGACGCCAATTGGAAATCCCAAGGGAGTTCAAGTCATCCTCCACCTGTTGTTTCCATCTCAGTCGAGGGCTCCCCCTTCCTCTGCTGCCGAATTCGGGTGTCGATAGGAAAACTTTCTGTGCTGGTGGTTCTTTGTCCATTCGCATAACATTACCCAGCCAGCGGAGCCTTTGGGCTTTAATCCGCTGAACTATGGTCAGGTCTGCGTAAAGCTCGTACAGCTCATCGTTAAATTTCTTTCGATACTCGCCGTTGGCATCACGGGAAGGACCATAAATCTTCCGGAGAACTTTTCTCTCAAATACTCCAAGGGCCATCTCATCTTCTCTTGACACTGTCCATGATTCCGAGCCGTACATCAGGACTGGTATTATGAGAGACTTATAGAGCGTGATCTTTATTTGTCGAGAGAGGACTTTACTTCTCAATTGCCTTCTTAGTCCAAAGTAACACTTGTTGGCAAGGGTGATTCTCCGTTGGATTTCTAGACTGATATTATTTTCGGTGTTAATGCTGGTTCCCAAATAGACGAAGTCTCTCACCGTTTCAAACTTGTAGCTATCAACGGTGACCTGGCTGCCAAGGCGCAGGTGCGCTGATTCTTTCTTTGATGACAGCAGATACTTCGTCTTGTCCTCGTTCACCGAAAGACCCACTTTTTTCGCTTCCTTATCCAACCCAGAGAAAGCAGCGCTTACACCGCGGCTGTTAAGGCCAATGATATCAATATCATCGGCATACGACAGCAATTGCACGCTTGTAAAAGATTGTGCCATTGCGGTTTAGCTCTGCTGCTCGAATTATCTTCTCTATAACAAGTCCTGCGACACTTAAATCTCAGATTTTGAAAAAAGTGGACTTAGTCACTGTGTGCACTGAAAGGCTCATATAAGAAATTTACTCAAAAATGCCGACTAGTCAAAAATGCCGACTACATGTAAGAAATTTAGTCAAAAATGCCGACTACATGTAAGAAATATAGTCAAAAATGCTTACTACATATAAGAAGTTTAGTCAAAAATGCCGACTGCATGTAAGAAATTTAGTCAAAAATACCCCCCACACCCCCCACTCGTGACGCCCCTGCATTTGAACTATGTACAATAAAAAAAATTATATCACTTCGTACTTACTATTTCTAATTAATTTATTTAATATTTTTTTGCCTTTATACATATTTATTTTATTAATTGTTATTTTATTTTGTTTTTTTTTTTATTATTTTCTTTATCATTTTTTCAAATTTAATTTAATTTAATTTTATTTTTTTATTTTGCTTTTAACGCTTTTTTAAATGTTATTTTTTTATTTAAATTTTTTATTTTATTTTATTTGATTTTATTTTGTTTTTTTTTTTTATTATTATTTTTCTTATATTTTCTTATATTTTATTTAATTCTTTTTTATTTATTTATTTTTTTTTGTTAATTTTTTTTCTTGTTATTTTATTTACTTTTTTTTAATTCTATTTTTTAATGTTCATGGAAAATACTTTTTGTTTTTATTATCTTGTTTTTATTTTTTAATTTAATTTTATTTTTATTTTATTTTTTTATTTATTTTTATTTTTTTGTTATTTACCTTTATTTACCTTTATTTTGTTTTATTATTTTATTTCATTTTTATTTTTATTTTTTATTTAATTTAATTTTTTTTTTTTCTATTTTATTTTTTTTTCTAATTTTATTTTTTTTTTTCATTTTATTGCATTAGTAAATTATTCACGCAACACATGCAGAAAATACTTTTATTATCTTGTTTTTGTTTTATTTTTTAATTGTATTTTATTTTTATTTTATTTTTTATTTATTTTTTTTATTTCGTTTTTTATTATTTTTTAATTTTATTTGATTTAATTTTTTTATTAGATTTTTCATTTTATTTTTACTTTATTTTTTTATTTTATTTTATTTTGTTTTTTATTATTTTATTTTTTAAATTTTATTTTTTTGTTTTTTTTTTAGTATTACTTACTTTTAATTTTTTTTAATTATAATTTTTTATTTTTTTTTTCTTTTTTAATTTTTTAAAATTTTTTTTTTATTTATTTTTTTATTTGTTTACTTTATTTTATTTTAGTTTTTTTTTATTTAACTTAATTTAAACGATCTTAAATGCATTCGTGAATTATTCACCCAACATATGCATACGTATATGAAAATGAACGACAAGAAGGATGTTCATACATAGATTCGAATTCTATAAGCAAAAAATTAAAATTAAAATAAAATGACATAAGGACTTATAATATGTCCGAACGAGGTGTCCTATAATTATGATAAGGGGTATAGTTATTTAGTTTCAGTGGCCTTCTTGGGTTTGGCTTGTGTTCCTTCGAGGAAACCGTTGCGGAAACGGCGACGTATGACTTTCAGATAACGCTTGCGACCCGTGTCAGTGGTCTTCCTCCTCTTGGCATTCACGACCAGTTGTATGAGCGCACCCTCGTGAAGGGTGGATACCTTGCCGCGGTACGAGGGCTTAAGTCGATAGCCACAGGGCTACGCTGCCCTTGTGATCATAGCTCCGTACGGCACTTCATCACGAGAGCAGCCTAGCCTCTCTGGCGCGACGACAAAGATCTTCCCCCTCCCAATCCAGGGTGTTATGCGAAACCGTGCCCATTGGACGTTTGCAGCCGGGAGGCAAATCGTGGCTGTATTTGAACGGAGCCTCTCTGACACCGGGTCGCCTCAGAGAGTAAGCATGGCCTTACCGCGGTACGGGGCTCTGCCGCGGCGGACGACACATTTTCCCCTACTCTTCCCTTGACCCTAAGCTGGCCTTGTCCGGCGATGGGTCGTACGAACAAGATGAACTCGAATAACCTGAATAAAAACGAAAAATTTAAAAAACAAACAACGCCAAATTTCACTCCTCAGCAAAGGAGAGCTATGGAGGAGCAGGCGAGGAAGCAACAACAACGCCGGAGGACAACCTCCGTTCCACAATCAAGGGGGGGATCGACAGCGATGGCAACTACGAGTCGGTCAACCAACCCTCTATCGAATAAGATTGACTTGATGGGAGCTAGCACCAGTGCGGTTGCCAACGCAGCTAAGCGGACAACGGCGGATGCTAAACTCCCATCAACCGCTGATATGAAAACCAGTATCTTTACGTCTGTGGCAGCGGTCTCACGACCTGGCCTCGGAGTTTCGAAGGAGAAGGAAGCTGCAACTGAGATGTCGGCAAGGAGAGCGACCGCGATGGCAACTACGGGTCCGCACTCCAGGGAGACATCTCCCCGCCGCTTCACATACCACGAGAAAAGATTGGCTGCAAAGATCCTGAAGAGGTATGAAGGGGTACCGCAGGAATCACTGTCGCCGAATTCCAGTAAATCTGTAGAGCTAGCGAAAGCTGTGATACCGGATTTCCAAAATTCTTACATGCCAAAGAGGTTAAAAGTTAACCCTTTCAAGCGCCAGAGATCGGATCTGGAGTTTATTCCCCCTCCCAAGCGGCATCAGAATACCTCTGGAGCGGGCAAACTAAGCTTTGCTGAGGTAACCAAGGACAGGATCCTTATAGGCGTCCTTGACCGAGGCAATGACCGTCTGGCCATCCCCAAGGACCGGTGGCGTTACGTGCGAAATGAACTCGGCAACATTCTTCTCAACGTTGCTCCGGAGTTTCCGGGTAGTTCGGCACGAGTAACGGATGCGGGTTGGCACCAGGGTCAAATTAAATTACTCGCATGCGAGGATGCAAAAACCGTAGCACTGTACAAGGCAGCAGCTGCTAAACTGGGTGAAGTCTACCAGGGCGCAAAGATAGAGGTCGTCGACTGGAAGGACATTCCAGCTCGTCCAAGGGCAAGGGCGTGGATTCCGGCCATCCCTGACGAACCCGAGAGAATACTCGGGATGCTACGGCTAATGAATCCGTCCCTCCCAACGCATGACTGGAGTGTCAATCTGGTCGGGGATGCGGTAGGGCCCGACAGACAGGTGGTGTTCACCATGAATAAAGAGTCAATCGAGCCCCTCAAAAGGTGCAATGGCCTAGTACACTACAGCGTAGGCCAGATCGTTATCCACGTATATCGTGGTGATGCTCAGCGCGCTGCCTTCTCGGCTGCTCCGGGGGAACCGGAAAACTTATTACCAGAAGAGGAAGCGGAGGATTCCGATGCGGAAAGCATGTTATCCGCCACGTCCCTTGGCGATAGTGCTGTGAACAACTCGGAAATGGAGGACAGCCTACAGGACGAGGAAGTCCTCGACGTCACGGTGGTAGCAGCCAACGCTGAGCGACTAACATCTAACGCTACAGGCAGCAGGACTCCTGCAACGCCACATCGGGCAGTTAATCGGAACAACTCGTCGTTGATAGGCAACCTCCGGGATGGAGCAAACCTCGACGATATGGGGACGGCAGGGAAGTCTGTGCGCTCTCATGTTGGTGGTGCTTCAGATTAATTTGCACAAATCTAAAGTGGCTTCGGCTGCTTTAAGTAGTCGTCTTTCTAAAGGCGACGTGGATGTGGTCCTCATCCAAGAACCCTGGGTCAATAGCTCGAGAATCTGCGGATTGGGGACTAAGGGCTTCAAGCTCATTCGAGCCAGCGAGGAGAGCAAAGTCAGAACGTGTATTTTGGTCAAGTCTGAGTTGAACTCCTTTCTCCTACCTAACTACACCAATGGTGATATTACCGCTATCAGTCTAACGGTCGACAGCACCCGCCTGACGGTGGCGTCGGTCTATATGCCCTACGACGCCGAAGAACCCCCACCACAAACGGAGGTGAAAGACCTGGTGTCAAATTTCTGCACAGGTAATCTTATTATTGGAGCGGACGCTAATGCTCACCATGTCCAATGGGGGAGCTCCGATATCAATGCCAGGGGCGAGTCTCTGTTTGATTACCTCTTAACAACTAACCTGGTAATTTGCAACGTGGGTAATGAGCCTACTTTTATCACTAAGACCCGCAGGGAGGTCATAGACCTCACTATCTGTAGTGAAGGCGCTTATGAGTGGGTCAGAAAATGGCGGGTTATGGAAGAACATTCATTCTCCGACCACCGTTACATAGAAATGGTTCTAGACTTTATTGTAGAACAACCTATTATGAAGCGCAATCCACGTAACACTAATTGGCAGTTACACAATGAAATATTAGACAGAGACCTGCCAGTACTGCCCTCACAGGCCCCCTCATCAGTAGAGGAGCTGGAGGATCTTGTTACTACATTTACATCGGCGCTCTCAAATGCTCTAGGACAGGCTTGTCCAGTGCCAAAACCACGCGGTAAACACAGGCCACATTGGTGGTCCTACGATTTGGACTCGCTCCGCAAATCATGCCGGAAACAATTTAACAAGGCCAAGACCCTCGGCTCTGAGCCTCACTGGCACGAATATAAAGCTAAACTAAGGGCCTATAAAAAAGCTCTGAGACAGGCGAAGAGGACCTCGTGGAGAAATTTCTGCACTGGCGTCGAAAAGGTCGACGATACAGCGAGACTTAGACGAGTTCTCTCGAAAAGTCAAACAGCCATCAGCTATTTGCGAAAACCTGACGGATCCTGGACCAGCACGGAAGAGGAAACCCTTGAGCTGCTCTTGAATACACATTTTCCGGGGAATCTGCATGACGCACCACTAGCATCTGCAACAAACCTGGCAGTAAATATACCCATCACTGAGGAAAGGGTAAGGTGGGCAGTTAAGAGCTTTGAACCGTATAAGGCTGCCGGGCCGGACGGGATTATCCCCGCGCAACTTATAAACACGTTTGAGACATCAGCTAAATGGCTGGTATTTCTCTTCACAGCCTGCCTGGCTCTCAACCACATTCCGGGCTCCTGGAGAAGCGCCACGGTAGTGTTTATCCCTAAGGCTGGGAAGGCATCCCACTACGAGCCAAAAGATTACAGACCGATCAGTCTCTCGTCCTTTGTACTCAAAACCTTTGAGAGGATACTAAGCGAATACCTTTCAACGACTATTGATAGCAACCTTATCTCTAGCTATCAGCATGCATACACCAAGAGTAAATCAACAGAAACTGCTCTGCACAGCCTAGTATCTGTCATTGAGAAATCGCTGTGTGAAAAGGACTACTGTCTCGTGGCCTTCTTAGACATTGAGAGGGCTTTCAACAATATAAGCCCGGAGGCGATCAACTCCGCTCTAACTAATCTGGGCGTAGATAGACCTCTAACTGGTTTAATTGACCAACTTCTAAGAGGAAGGAAAATAGCTTCTTCACTTGGTACGGTCGAGTTATCACGCTATGTCACAAGGGGAACGCCCCAGGGTGGTGTTCTTTCCCCGCTTTTATGGAACCTCACAGTCAACTCGTTGCTACGTGACACAAGCTGGGGGGGCGGGAAGATAGTGGCATACGCAGACGATTTAGCTATTGCATTCAGAGGCAAGTTCCCACAAACTCTGTGTGACCTGATGCAAGTAGCACTGCGAGAGGTTTCGAGGTGGTCCTCTCGCTGCGGACTTAGTATCAACCCGGGGAAAGTGGAACTTGTCCTCTTCACCAACCGGTACAAAATACCGCCACTAAGCCTACCAGAACTAGATGGCACGCGCCTGGGCTTGTCGGATAAGGCCAAGTTTCTAGGCATAGTTCTGGACAGGAAACTGAATTGGAAGGAGAATGTTCTTCAGCGCCAGAAGAAAGCTTGCATCGCTCTTTACACATGCAAAAGAGCCATTGGCAAAAAATGGGGGCTCAGCCCTAGAGTATGCAGTTGGATCTACACGGCCATCATTCGCCCAATCATGCTGTATGGAGTCGTCGTATGGTGGCCGGCACTGAGCAAGACAACATACCTGAATCTGTTGCGGAAAGTCCATAGATTCAATATGATCTGTATAAGCGGTGCGCTAAGGACAACGCCCAACGAAGCCCTCCAGGCCATTCTGGGCATTTTGCCACTTGATCTGGAAGGGTTTCGGTCAGCGGCGGCATCAGCTCTGCGCCTAAGAGAAACCTCCAGTTGGGGTGCGGGTACTATTGGACACTCCAGTATTCTGGAATCTTACAGATTTCTCCCTCTAAGCACAGATCGTTGTGCGACCACTACAGTCGGGGATAGCTGCTTCAAAATAAACATTCCCAGCAGAGAAGACTGGGAGAGGACGGATTGGTGTCCCGAAACAAATGGTGGCACTTCCATATACACCGACGGCTCGAAGTTGGACGGCAGAGTTGGAGGAGGGGTTTATTCAAGGGATTTGGACCTTGAACTCTCCTTCAGACTACCTGATCATTGTAGCGTCTTCCAGGCGGAGGTCTCGGCAATCCGGGACGCCGCGGCCTGGTTAAGCAAACGTGTTATCGGAGGAGATATCACTATTTTCAGCGATAGCCAGGCGGCAATCAAATCCCTTGGCTCATACACGTTCAACTCTGAACTGACGCTCAGCTGTCGTCGATCTCTTCAGGAGATGGCCCAACAGAACCGCGTAAACCTCATATGGGTCCCGGGACATAGGGACATTGAGGGAAACTGTAAGGCAGACGAGCTTGCCAGGCAGGGCACGACCAAGCAGGTTCTTCGGGATAAAGAGCGCTTAGGTATGCCGTTTGCCACATGCAAACTAATGCTGAAGGAGCACACACTCCGTCAAGCCAACGAAAGATGGCTGCAATCCCCAGGGTGTCGGATATCGAAACAAACCTGGCCAAAATGGGATCTTAAAAGGTCTAGACGCATTTATGCCCTAACTAGGAGGGAAATCTGCATATTGATAGGGGTATTAACCGGTCACTGCCTCATTGGTAGGCATGCAGAAAGGCTAAGTGTGCCCTACCGACGATGCTGCAGGAGTTGCAAAGATGATGAGGAGGAGGAAACGGTGGAGCACCTCATCTGCAACTGTCCGGCTTTAAGCGGCGTGAGAACGCGCTTTTTGGGAGTTCCGTTCCTAGATAGTCTAAGCCAGATCGCGGAACTGGACATAAAGGACTTGATGGGCTTCATAAAGTCATCTAAGTGGTTCGAGGAGGAGTAACGGTGTCGGTTTAGGAGTGTCAGTCCCGGGATTCTGCTATGTGGAAAATCCCAACAACTCAGGGATTTTCCATATGGCTGGGTCCCGTGGCTGACTTTCCTTGTGTTGGTGGTATCACAACGGGCCTTCAAAACTGGCCTAAGTGTGCCTCTGCGGCAGCCACTTGAACCTACCTACCTGTATGAGCGCAGCTTACCACATAGGGAACATGCTGACTTTTGTACGATGAACATCCACAGCGACAGTAAAAGGTGCATCTTATTGTGACGTTTGCCAAAACTTGATGTACCTTTGGTCATCTGGGATGGCGAAGAGCCGTGCTCCTGGAAAAGCGCCACGGTAGTGTTTCTAAAGCTTGGAAGGCCTCCTACTACAAGCCTAAGAACACACGGGGTAAATCGACGGAAACTGCGCTCCTCCACAAACCTTTCGCAACTTAACAGCAGTAGTCAGTTTTCTGCATCTGGAAATATATTTAATCAATAATATTTAAAAGATTTTTTTAGCAAATCTTACCCTTAATTGTCTACAAAACACAAAATTGAAGCAATTTTCCAAAAAAAAAATTGTTATTTGTTATGCCCGTGTTAGCGTGGACTTAACTTAACTTGGCTTAACTTAATTTACAAAAAAACTTAGATTCAATTATTCAACGTGTCATTTAATTTGTGTTTGTTTTTATTATTTCTGAAATCATATTTTTTTGACGTCTTGCTTTGTACTTGCCGTATGAAATTCATTAATCCAAAAATTTAGAACGCTATACAATATATGAGGGATTTATATTGAAAATACTAAAAAAATGTATATGGTAGCACAGTTCTCTCACGGCTCTCTTTGAACTTAAAAACTTAACTTGGAAATCAAAAATCCGTAGATTCCCAAGTTTCTAAGTTAAGCTATTTTTTGGATAACTAAGAACACGTCCTACCCATTTGTTAGATGTAAGATTTTCAAGTCAAATTAAGTCTAAGTCCACGCTAACATGGCCATTAGTTTTGAATAATTTGAAAGATATAAGTGTCAGAACAAAAGGAAGAACAAAGGTGTTGCCAACACAAGCGTTTTTAACTAAATTATGAATCGTAACAAAGGTGTTGTCAACACAAGCGTTTTTAACTAAATTATGAATCGTATGGTTTTCATTCCACAATTTGCTCTGGAATAAAAAGTAGTTTTCTGAAGAGACAACGTTGCAAACACCGGTGCGGTTCAAGATGGCGGTGTTAGAGCGAGAAGGTGTATTTAAATATCACCTTTCAAATTATTACATCATGATTAGAACCATGGTAGAAGAATATAGAGGTAGTTCTACTTCTTCTTCTTGGTCGCCATTACCTTCATTTGACATAAACCGTGTTAGTGACGTTTCCTTTTGAAAATGAGCTACCGTATTTTCATACCAAAAAAGAACCGATTTAAACTTTAAACGGAAAAAATGTTGATGTTTATTGAAATAATTTATTAATTTCACAATGTAGTGTGTATCTAGAAAAAATATTTTTCTAAAATAAAGCGAAGATAAGTAAACTACAAGTCTAGTTTTTGCATTTTTGCACAGATACTAATAACACTGGATCACAAATTCCAACTTTTTTTCTGCACCAGAGACACTATAGTGAAATTCCTATGTAAAATCACCTCCTAATTCCGAAAATCAAAGTTATTTTTACTTGAATGGTACCGTTTTTGAGATATTTACGATTTACCGTTATTTCAAAAAACAAAAAAGATGGCTCCACTTAATCGTGTATATCTCAAGAACAAACTGAGCTCTTCCAAAACGGTTTGAAAAATTGAAAGCTAATAAAATTTACTATAATCAGTACATACAACACTTTTTGCTAGGTCCTGCAGATTCAAACATAGTGAACAATCATTAAGGATTTTTTAAATTTTTTTTGTAAAAATATAAAAAAAATTGTACTTTGCGAGGAAGCATCTCGAAAACTTTTTGTTTTTTAGCAGATATTCCCCCCCCCCCCCCCAAAAATTTGATTGAGCCATGTCCGTCCGTCTGTCCGTCCGTCCGTATGTCCGTTAACACGATAACTTGAGCAAATAATGAGGTATCTTCACCAAATTTGGCATGCGTACTTATTTGGGTTCAGAATAGATTGCTATTGAAAATGGGTAAAATCGGACAATAACCACGCCCCTTTTTCGATATCGAAAATTTCGAAAAACGTATAAAATGGGTTAATTCAATATTAGAAGCAGCTACAATGATAAAATTTGCAATATGTATTGATTTAGATGTTCTAAGGCCGATTTTATAAAAAATTTTGAAGAAATTTTAAAATTTTGACTCTTATAACTTCAGAACAGTTTATGCTAGTATAACGAAATTTCGTAGAGGACATACTATTGTTGTGGTAAATTCAGCTATAGAAAATAAACGAAATCGCTTCGCGACCACGCCTACTTTTTCATAAAAGTTATATTGAAAGGAGGTGGAAATATTGAAAAGTCCATATCTAATTAACTGATTTCGCTATAATAATATAATTTAGTACATACATCAACTTTCATATTCTTTACATAATTTTTTCAAAATTTTGGAAAGTGGGCGTGGCACCGCCCACTTATGAGTCAAGCAATTTTTATTAATTTTAACACCATTAACTATACAAAACAAAGAATAACAGCATTTTATGTGCACAGCTGGGTATGTAATGTTCGCTTTCACCCGAACTTAGACTTCGTTACTTGTTTTGTTTATATTTTTCCCGTTCTTGTTTGTTCGGAACTGGACGATGAATTCAGATTTATGGCTATATATTCTCATGTAAATTTATGTAATATATAATTTATTATAATATGTTTTTTTATTTACCCATTTCCGCATAGTTTTTGATTAAGTCGTTCACTATCATCTCGTAGTTAGGACTTTTGTGTTTGCCTAAAAAAAAAGTAACGACCTTTTCAAAAGAATCCCACGCTGCTGCCTCCACTGGTGACAATAGTTCTTTGAAATGGTTATTGGTCATCATTTTCCTTATTTGCGGTCCCACAAAAATCCCTTCCTTTATTTTTGCTTCTGAAATCTCTGGGAAGATTGTCTGCAAATGATGAAAAGCTTCGCCTTCTTTGTCCAAAGCCTTCACAAAGTTTTTGATAAGGCCGAGCTTGATGTGGAGCGGAGGTAGAATTATTTTTTCCTTCTTTATAAGTGGAGAGTATTTTATGTTATCTACCCCATCTTGAAACTCGTTTTGTTCTGGCCAATCCTTTATGATGTAGTGGTCTTGACGAGCTCGGCTATCCCATTTGCATAGAAAGCAACAGTATTTTGTGTATCCACTTTGTAGACCACATAGCATTCCAACGACTTTAAGATCGGCACATATTTTCCAATCATGTTCTTCGTATTTGATTAACTTGAGCAATGTTTGCATTATCTCATATGTTTCCTTCGTATTTACTGCATGCGCGATCGGGATAGATGGCTTTTGGTTGCCAATATGCAATAATACGGCCTTTAAACTTAATTTATTGCCGTCTATGAACAATCGCCACTCTTTTGAATCATATGGTTCACCAAATTGTTTGAATAGACCAGCAATGTCTTTGCAGTAACAAACACTGTCCTCCTTCGTATAGTACTTGGAAAATTCTTCGTGACGAGTTCTATAATATGTTACCTTAACATCGGATGAAACAAATTTAAATTGTTGCATTCGAGAGGCGTGTAGTTCGGCCTTTTCCTTTGACAATTCCAAATCCCTTATCCAATCATTGAGTTGTGCTTGTGACAAAGAATTTCTTTCGTTTTCCGTTTGAAATTCAGTACAACATGATGCCGCGTAATCAGATACTACTGTTGACAATGAAACTGGAGCCGGAACTAAAGTTAAATTTGATTCTGGCAATGTCGCTTCAGGTATACTCCCAACGATACTAGTATGCTTTGTGCCGAATTCCATCGTTCTATCGTAATCAGTTTAAAAGTTACGACCAGTCAAATTTTCAAAAACGCCTCCCTTAAAAGTGGGCGGTGCCACGCCCACTATAAAAAATTTATGAAAAAATCATAACAGAATGACCAGGGGGATTCACCTATAAAATTATATCATTTTAGCCATTTCAGCTGCCGAGATAAGTCAATTTGTGAGATTTTCGAAATTTTCGATATCGAAAAAGGGGGCGTGGTTATCATGCGATTTCGCCCATTTTCAATAGCAACCTACCCTGGCCAGAATGTAACCTGTGTACAAAATTTCATGCAAATATCTCAATTTTTACTCAAGTTATCGTGTACACGGACGGACAGACGGACGGACATGCCTTAATCAACTCCTCTTTTAATCCTAAGAAATTTCATATATGGAACTCTATATCTATCTCGATTATTTTGTGCCGTTACATACAACCGTTATGTGAACCAAATTAATATACCCTTGTACTAGTACTAGTACGCTGGGTATAAAAAGTTAAGGAGACAAATGAGAGAAATAAATTTAAAAATGTGACTTTATCGTTTTTTTTGCTCTTCTGACAAATTCTGATTTTGTAACTTAGAACGTTATTCGCGATGATGCTTCAATTATTTAGAATTAATTTTCCTAAACGCGGTCGCCCCTTGGCAGTAGTTTGGTAAACTCTCCTATTGCATTTCTGCCATGAGAAGCTTCTCAGCAAAAACTCATTTGCTTTGCAAGTGCTGTTCGGAGTCGGCAAAAAACTGCAGCTACCGCCAACTTGTAGGGAAGAAAAACCAAAGCAGCACCACAAATTGGAAGAGAAGCTTGTCAAAAAATCTCGTTAGAGGTTGGATAACCTGTTGGTAAATGGCAGCCATTAGTTTTTTTATACTCAGCGTACTAGTACTAGTACAAGGGTATATTAATTTTGTTCACATAACGGTAGTACGTAACGGCACAAAATAATCGAGATAGATATAGAGTTCCATATATGAAAGTTCTTAGGTTGAAATCAGGAGTTGATTAAGGCATGTCCGTCCGTCAGTCCGTCTGTGTACACGATAACTTGAGTAAAAATTTAGATATTTGCATGAAATTTTGTATACTGTTTAATTTCTGGCCAAGGTAGGTTGCTATTGAAAATGGGCGAAATCGGATGATAACCACGCCCCTCTTTCGATATCGAAAATTTCGAAAATCACACAAATTGACATATCACCGCTCTGAAATGGCTAAAATGATATAATTTTATAGGTGGATCCCCCTGGTCATTCTCTTATGATTTTTCCCTAAATTTTTTATAGTGGGTGTGGCACCGCTCACTTTTAAGGGAGGCATTTTTGAAAATTTGACTGCTCGTAACTCTTTAACAAAGCATTCTAGTGTCGTTGGGAGTATACCTGATCGCCCTCCAACCACTTCCACTTTCGATGTCGAAAATTTCTAAAATCACCTAAATTGACATAATCTGGTAACGGAAATTGGTAAAATGATATAATTATACGTGAATCCCCTTGGTCATTATATAATGATTTTTTGGCAAATTTTCTAAAGTGGGCGTGGCCCCTCCCACTTTAAAGGGAGGTATTTTTTAAAATTCGACTGGTCGTAACTTTTAAACTGATTAGGGTAGAACGATGAAATTTGGCACAAAGCATACTAATATCGTTGGGAGTATACTTGATGAAAGTGGAAAAAATCGCTCTGCAACCGCGCCCACTTTTGATATCGAAAATTTCGAAAATCACATAAATAGACATAATTCGATAACGAAAATGGCTAAAATGATATAGTTTGGTGGGATGAACCCCTTAGTCATTCTATTAAGACTTTTTGATACATTTTTAAAAGTAGGCGTGGCACCGCCCACTTTTCAGGGAGGCATATTTGAAAATTTCACGGGTCATAACTTTTAAACTGATTACGATAGAACGATGAAATTGGTACAAGGTATACTAGCATAATAGGGAGCATACCTGATGTAATTTGACGAAATCGCTTTTCGACCACGCCTACTTTCGATATGGAAAATTTCGAAAATCACATAAATTGACATAATTCGGTAAGGTAAATAGCTAAGATAGTAAAGACTTTAGGTAAATCCTCCTAGGGCCTATATCATTGTTATCCCGTTCTGAAAATTACCGCTGGGTATTTAGTGTTCGGTTCACCCGAACTTAGCCTTCCTTACTTGTTCAAATTTATTATCAATACAAAATGTTATATGCAATTAAACCGGTTTTGAAAAAATGACACTATTCTAACATATTTTAATATATGAAAAATAGTATATATAGAAAAGTTTTAAGAACAGACGAAGGCTCTGGTCTCATGATAAACAACAGCGGTCAGCATTCTTTCATTGCAAGTTCGATGTACACTTATCATGAGCAATTCACAACGTCTACTATTTCGTGCTATTTGTCTATTTTTCAAAAAATTTATTTTGGAAACCATGGAAACATACAACGTTAGACGAATACGAGACTCTTGTGAATTGCCCAAATTTTAATTAAATTCAGTACAATTTCTATATGTACAAATATAGTCAAATAGTCAAACAAGTCAGACAAATCAACAACAATAGTAAAAGTAGTATTCAGGACATACATACATATGTATTATTAATTTTAAGGTTCTAATTTGGTAATTAAGGATTTCCCAAACAGTCTTGAGTTAGCTTTATATAGCACTCTTTTTTCGAATAGTTCGTCAGATATGCGATTGTACTTCGGTAAATCCATCAACGTCGCAAACGAGAATAAGCTGTAACACTTATCAAGTCATAAGTTTCTTACAAACAAAAAGTATCTTTGATTTGTTTCAGGATTCAAATCACAAATAAAAATTATCTTTGAATTGGTTGAAAGTTCAAATCACAAATAAAATTTATCTTTGAATTGGTTTAGATTCAAATCACAAATAAAAAGTATCTTTGAATTGAAAGTGGATTTGAAATCCAAAATTAATTGAAATCACGCAACCCTGTCCGGAATACGTGCTAAGTTTCAAGACCCTAGGTTGCCAGGAAGTTAATCAAAAGTCGATTGCAAGAATCTCAATTTCACCACCTAGCGGATACTTTTTTCATTCACATTGCTTTGTCACGGGGTTATGAACTATGTTCCAAGTTTCAAGTCTCTAGCTCAACGGGAAAGTACTAAAAAGAGAAGTTACCTCAAAAAGGAGGACACAAATTTTTCGGAGGACAAGCCGCATTTTCCGAGAACAATCCTCCTCAAAGGAGGACGGATGGTCACCTTATATTAGGGAGCGCTTGAGAATTCCGGGATTGTTTTCCAACAATTCCGGGATTTTCGGGATGCAATAAGAGGTGTGGTGAATGTTTAAAATTTTTTTTATTTTTTAATTAATATCTGTCATTATTAAACGTTTAATACATTTATATTAATAAATTAACAATATACTTTGAAGATAATACACTCTCCGAAGTAGCTGTAAGGGCACCAAGTTTATGCAATTTCGACAAATTTACGTTCCTATGCAGTTTTGTTGCCCATTTGATTTTACATAGCGTAAGACTAACATCCCGTCTTAAGATTGTAAAAAGTTTCCGTGAATTTGGCAATTTTTTTTTAACAGCTTAAGTAATTTTTCCTTAAAACAAATTGAAATTATAAAGGAGTATGTAAGAAAACGTTAAGAAAAATAAATTTCAAAAATCAGAGAAATTTTTTAAAAGCTTAAGATTAACACCTTATACTAGAATCAAACGGCTAACAAAATCGCATACTTCAAAATATTCTAAAAACTTTGATAAGAAACCTAAGAAATTTGATAAAAATTTGCCGAATTTTCTCGAATTTCGCATAGATTTTTGAAATCTAATTTCCAATTTATGTATTAGATTCTGATACATTATTCTAAAAGAAATTAGCTAAAAATATTTTTCTGAACTGCAAGATTTCTAAGTCATGGTTGCATTTATAGCTGCGTTGAGGTATATAAAATTAAGAAAGTACAATGAATTTTTGAGCATGAAGGAATTCAACTACCAAAAAGAGAATACTTAATAAGTTATTTATAATTTATAACTTTCTATTGAAGTGTATTGTTTTTTTTTATTCAAAAAACATACATTAAAAGTAAATAAAAAATATAAGTGATAATTCAATTCTTCGTTATTTATTTAAAAGTAGACAGTTTCACAAACTATTTCTCCAGTCTTTTTCAAGCAAACCTGTTAGAAATAACGAGTACCCTAATCCCGAAAATCCCGGGATGGCCAAAACCCGGAAAATTGACATCCCTAGTTGCTATTGAAAATGAGCGAAACCGGATGATATCGAAAATTTTTTGATATCGAAAATCACATAAATTGACATATCTCGGTATCTAA
This sequence comes from Campiglossa producta, assembly GCA_964058755.1. Classification (NCBI taxonomy): domain Eukaryota; kingdom Metazoa; phylum Arthropoda; class Insecta; order Diptera; family Tephritidae; genus Campiglossa; species Campiglossa producta. Next base: position 47,062,561 of record CAXKVI010000002.1, read on the forward strand.
AATGGCTAAAATTATATCATTTTACAGGTGAATGCCCGTGGTCATTCTATTATGATTTCATGATAAATTTTTCAAAGTGGACATGGCACCGCCACATGGCCTAAATGATATAATTTGGTAGGATGAACCCCTAGGTTCACGAACCGGTTTAAGTTTTATCGAGGTGTTTCGAACCACTGAAGCGAACCACCCAGATTTTCAGGAAGTGGTTTTCATCCCTGCCTCTAAGTAGGTATACGCTGTGAAAATGCCAAAATAAACCTTGCCAAACAGGACTAAGTGATATTTTTTTGCATAACTATTATTTTTTCCAGAACTTAACTTTGCGATAAAATAAGAAAAGCGAACTCACCACTAAAATAAATTTAAATCGGAAGATGACGTTAACTCTGAGTTAAAAAGGTAACTTTCTTCTAGTGGGCCCTAAAAACTGATTAAAGTAATTTTAGTAGTGTCTCTTGTACCTACCCTGTTCCGGCACTCAATTGCGGTTTCTGTAAACTCACTTCCGTAACATCCCTTTTTGAATCATAACTGAGTAAATTTCAGGGCTGCACAACGATATACGAGTAAACGAAATAGTTTCGTTTTGTTAATTATCAAAAAAATTATCAAAAAAATATTTCGTTTGAATTATTATCAAAAAAAATGTCTTTCTTTGATGATCAAATCAAAAAATAACAAAAAAAAAAATTGAGATAGGTGGCAACCCTGTGAACCGCCCCAAGTGGCAACACCCACACATATAATCTTAGAATAAATCATACTATCTATAATGTCAAACTTTATCCAAATCGGTCGAGCGGTTCCCGAGATATAGAGAAAAATAAATAAAATGCGGTTAGGCGGCAACCCTGCTTGAGATTTCCATAGTTGGAATCATCATCATTTATTGGCGCTTAACCGCCTAAGCGATTTTGGCCGTTGCATATCAAAGCACGCCAGTCATTCCTTTTTAGCGATAAGTGACGCCAATTGGAAACCCCAAGGGAGTTCAAGTCATCCTCCACCTGTTGTTTCCATCTCAGTTGAGGCCTCCCCCTTCCTCTGCTGCCGAATTCAGGCGACGATAGGAAAACCTTCTGTGCTGGAGCTTCTTTGTCCATTCGCATAACATGGCCCAGCCAGCGGAGTCTTTGGGCTTTAATTCGCTGGACTATGTTCAGATCTGCGTAGAGCTCGTACAGCTCATCGTTAAACCATAAATCTTCCGGAGAACTTTTCTCTCAAATACTCCAAGAGCCATCTCATCTTCTCTTGACATTGTCCATGAATCTGAGCCATACATCAGGACAGGTATGATGAGATACTTATAGAGCGTGATTTTTGTTCTTCGAGAGAGGACTTTACTTCTCAATTGCCTACCCAGTCCAAAGTAGCACTTGTTGGCCAGAGTGATTCTCCGCTGGATTTCTAGACTGATATTATTTTCGGTGTTGATACTGGTTCCCAAATAGACGAAGTCCCTCACAGTTTTAAATTTGTAACTATCAACAGTGACATGGCTGCCGAGGCGCAGGTGCGCCGATTCTTTCTATGATGACAGCAAATACTTCGTCTTGTCCTCGTTCACGGCAAGACCCACTTTTTTCGCTTCCTTATCCAGTCCAGAGAAGGCAGCGCTTACGGCGCGGTTGTTAAGGCCAATGATATCAATATCATCGGCATACGCCAGCAATTGCACGCTCTTGTAAAAGATTGTACCATTGCGGTTTAGCTCTGCTGCTCGAATAATCTTCTCCAGCATCAGATTGAAGAAATCGCACGAAAGGGAGTCCCTGTCTGAAGCCTCGTTTGGTTTCAAATGGCTCAGAGAGGTCCTTCCCGATTCTGATGGAGCTGTTGGTATTGCTCAACGTCATTTGGCAAAGCCGTATAAGCTTTGCAGGGAAGTCAAATTCAGACATGGCGGCATACAGGCAACTCCTTTTTGCGCTGTCAAAAGCGGCTTTGAAATCGACAAAGAGATGGTGTGTGTCGATTCTTTTATCATGGGTCTTCTCCAGGATTTGGCGTATCGTGAAAACCTGGTCGATGGTAGACTTACCAGGTCTAAAGCCACACTGATAAGGTCCAATCAGTTTGTCTACGATGGGATTCAGCCTTTCACACAACACGCTAGAAAGAACCTTATATGCGATATTAAGAAGACTGATTCCGCGGTAGCTGGTGCGGTTAGCGGGATCGCCTTTCTTGTGGATTGGGCAAAGCACACTTAAATTCCAAACCGGAGGCATGCATTCCTCTGACCATATTCTGCATAAGAGCTGATGCATGCTTTTTACCAGCTCTTCGCCTCCGTGTTTGAACAGCTCGGCGGGTAATCCGTCTTTTCCAGGCGCTTTGTTGTTTTTGAGCGGGGATATAGCTATCCTCACTTCATCATAGTCAGGTGGTGGGACGACTTTTCCTTCGTCAGGGAATGGGGTATCGGGTTCGAGGTCTCCCTCGCAATTTAGCAGTTAGAAGAAGTGCTCCCTCCATAATTTAAGTACACTTTGTACGTCGGTTACCAGGTCGCCATTATTGTCCATACAGGAGCTTGACCCGGTCTTAAAACCTTCCGTCATCCGCCGGATCTTTTCATAGAATTTTCGGGCATCATTCCTGTCAGCCAGCATCTCAAGCTCCTCACAATCATGCCTTTCGGCCTCACTTTTCTTTTTTCTGAAAAGGCGTCTCTCTTCCTTATTTGCCTCACGATATTGTTGCCATACACTGCGGGTTGCGCCCGTTCGCAACGTCTCCTTGTAGGCAGCGTCCTTTTTTTTCAAGGCAGTTTTGCGCTCCTCATCGTACCAGTTGTTCTTGCGGGCTCGCTGGAACCCTATAGTGGCCTCAGCGGCGGTACGCAATGAGGGAGAGATATGCTTCCATTGCTCGGTTACATCGTTAGGTCGAGGATTGCCCTCTGCTAACAGGTGTGACAGTCGATTTGTGAAATTATCAGCTGTCTGTGTCATGCGCAGCTTCTCGACGTCAAACTTTCCTTCTGTTACTGTGCGCACTTTCTTCGTTGCACAGAGGTGTGTGCGTATCTTGGCTGCGACAAGATAATGGTCAGAGTCAATAAGGGACCACGCAGTGCACGCACGTCCAGAACGGTGGAGCTATGTCTCATCATGACATGATCAATCTGGTTTCTTGTTCTTTGATCAGGGGACAGCCAGGTGGCTTGGTGTATTCGTTTATGCTTGAACCTAGTACTACTGATGACCATATTGCGAGCAGCGGCGAAGTCAATCAACCTAGTGCCGTTGGGTGATGTTATATCGTGGAGACTAAATTTTCCAACTGTAGGACCAAAGACTCCTTTCTTGCCCACCTTGGCATTAAAGTCCCCGAGCACAACTTTGATATCATGTTGGGGGCAGCGATCATAAGTTTGTTCAAGTTTATCGTAGAAGGAGTCCTTCTCTGCGTCGTCCGTCTCCTCAGTCGGCGCATAGACGCAGATAAATGTTATGTTGAAAAACCTCGCCTTGATGCGGATCGCAGCGAGACGCTCGTCCACAGAAATGAACGCTAGTACTTGGCGGCGAAGTCTCTTTCCCACCACGAATCCTACACCACGCGCTTTGCCGCGATTCTGGCCACTGTAGTATACGTCACAAGGTCCGATGGTCGTCTTTCCTTGTCCCGTCTATCGCATTTTCTGCAGGGCGGTGATGTCATCCTTTGCGGTTATGAGGACATCAACCAGTCGGGCAGCGGTACCATCCCTTGAAAGGGTCCGGACATTCCAGGTACATGCCATAATATCCTTCTGTTGTTGTTGTTGTTGTTGTTGTAACGAGGTGTAGCCCTGCCTAAATGTCAGACAGGGTCACCTCGAGTGTATTGCTCTTGGCCGGGTCGATATAAGAAAACGGCCCGGGTCGTTTCGGCACGATGGGTACAGCACAAGTACTGGTACCGTTCTCGTAGATCCGGCAATACAAGAAACTAAACTAGCCGTGCAGGCTATGTAGGTCATTTAGCGTTACCCAGGGTGCACCAACTGGGAGGCGACCTACTTTTACACCCTTTTACATCCTTCTCGTAGTCCTTATTTCGTTTTGCCGGGTCGTCAACATTAAAGGGGGTTCTCATCCGAGGCTTTTCTTTGCTTTTCATTGGAATAAAGTTTTTACGTGGCGGGTCCCAAACCCAGCGCACAACCCGTCTCCGGGATTTTGATAAAAATATTCACACAATTATATAGCGAGCCGCTTGCTACAAGACAGACACCCGCTTGCAGCCGCACCATGTGGTGAACAGACGCTGCGAAAAAGACCTCGGTGAGCCCTTAAACCAAGTATGTCAGAGTGGCCCCACCGGAGCTCCCTCTCTTTCTGCCGCGAGCCTAGGTAGCTCCCGTTGCCCAGAGTGCACGAACGAGGACGCAAGAGTCGGGATTGAGCAAGGTCACTTAGCAACCACACTCCATTACACTCCATAGTTGGAATACGGTCGAAAATGCCTTTCATTTGATACCCTATTGGCATATCTTGCTCAATATTTAAAAAAAAAAAAATAGACATTTGACAACTCTGTGAACCGCCCCAAGTGACAACTCCCACGCTTATAATCTTAGAATGAATCATACTATCTATAATGCCAAATTTTATCCACATCGGTCAAGCGGTTCCCGAGAATATCAATAAAAATAAATAAAATGCGGTTAGGTGGCAACCCTAGGTGGCAACCCTGCTTGAGATTTACATGTTTGGAATACAGTCGAAAATACCTTTCATTTGATACCATATTGGCATATCTTGCTCAATATTAAAAAAAAAAATTGAGATAGGTGGCAACCCTGTGAACCGCCCCAAGTGGCAACACCCACGCTTATAATCTTAGAATGAATCATACAATCTATAATACCAAACTTTATCCACATCGGTCAAGCGGTTCCCGAGATATCAATAAAAATAAATAAATAGGTGGCAACCCTGCTTGAGATTTCCATATTTGGAATACGGTCGAAAATACCTTTCAGTTGATACCCGTATTGGCATATCTTGCTCAATATTTAAAAAAAAAAAATTGAGATAGGTGGTAGAAGGAATCATACTATCTATAATGCCAAATTTTATCCAATCGGTTGAGCGGTTCCCGAGATATAAGAAAAACGCCTACGCCTGAAAGTCGGCTACAATTTCTATTTCCGTGCCATAACTTCCGTTTTATCGTCATCCATTTTCTCAAATTTTACTCCCAATCAAAACTTCATATCGCCGCCTAAGAAGTTAACTTCAAACATTTTTTTTCGTTAACGTCAATTCATTTTGCATAGATATGTACACTAGGCTGGGTCGGAAAATAATAAGTTAAGTAATAGAAAAAATGGTCTTCGGTAGTTACTAAGTACTAAATGGACTTGGAAGTCGGCACTCAGAGCTGATCTGTAATTATTCATAATATATATTAAGGTCGAGAGCGCTTTAACTAATGACGGCGATATACCAACAGGTTATCATAACTTCTAACGAGACTTTTGCCGAGCTTCTCTTCAAACTTGTAGTGTGCTGCTTCTCTCCTACAAGTTGGCGGAACCTACATTTTTTTGCCGACTCCGAACGGCACTTGCAAAGCAAACTACTGCGACCCCCGTTTAGAAAATTTCTATTCTAAATAATTTTTGATGTTGGTTTTGCCGGGCATTGATATGACACGACTTGGTGTAGTAGGCCGAGCACTTAACCGCTATAGCGCTCTACGAGTACATTTATAGGGTCAGGGAGTATTTGGTATAATTGATATATGAGCCTCTTGAAGCACAAGTGGCGTTAGTTCAATTTTGGATTTATTTTAGTTAGCAATGACGCTATGTAGGGGAAAACGTGTTTTAGCGGGGTAACTCCTAGCTCCCATAGCAACCGAATAAAAAGCAGAACTAGTTTGTGAAATCAAGGGTACCCCCTATAAGTTGAAACTCAAAACCTTTAATATATCAGGTTAATACTCCGCGCCATCTTCGTTAATTATTTGTTACATGAAATGGGATTGGGTTAATGTAAGGATTCCGCTTGAACTAGTCCATATCGTCGGTGACTGCAAAACCAAGCATCATCAAAGATATTCTTTACGCGGTTTTGCACTTTCTTCGACGGTATATCCGTCATTGCTGCCAGAAAGTTAGTTGAAAGGCGATCACACGATTCCCGGTTTCAAACGAATTCTTGAAATAGCGCGATCCGAAGTCTACCGGAGTTCTTTTGATGAGGAATTGCATTGTGACCGCTGCGGGAACGTGCCTTATGCTTATATCAGCAAAGCATGATCCAACTATTTCGCCCTCTCTTTTGCGACCCGAAATAATATTGAATTCATTCAAATATTCAATTGTTTATTTATTTATTTATTTTTTTTTTTATTTGTTCTGATAATTTTTTATTGTTTTCAAAAATAACGTTAAATTTTTTCGTTGAACAAATAACGTTCATTTTATTGATAAACTAAACAAAATCGAAAGTGTTTTTTTTTTGTTTTTTTGATAAATTTAACGTTAATTTTCAGCCCTGGTAAACTTACTTTCATTAAGTTATTTTCAATTAAAAATAATTAAATGAAATTTAATACCTACATACATACATAGAAACATTTATCTATAAATGTCTGTGCATGTACGCCTAGCAGTTACTTACCTATATATAGGTAGAAATAGTCATATTGTTGTTGATGATTCATGTAAACAATTTTTTGTTGCGTGAGTCTGCAATATTTAAAAAAAAACTGCAATTCATGATTTCGATTTTATCATCATCGGCAAACATGCTCTTAAAGAACTTTGTTAATTTCTATTTTGTACATGTGTTCAAGTGGCTGCCGTAGAGGCATACCTAGGCCAGAACAAAAAGGCCCGTTGTTATACCACCAACATATGTATATTAGACAGGGACAAAAAGTCAAAATTTCGTTATTTTCAAAAATTATATTAATTTTCCTTTTAGGAAAGGTGAAAAAAAAAATTACTGTAATTTTTTCAGATTTTTATTATTAAAGTCTAGAGCTCTATCATTGCTAGTTTAGCCTTTACAGACTTAACTTCCAATTTGGTATAAAAACGACAAATCATTTGTTGAAAAGCCACATTTACTTTAACATATTTTTGTAGGAAATTGAATTCGCTACTAAAACAACCTAGATTGAAATTTCCTCAGACTAGCCGTTTTCTAGTATTCTAGCCTCAAACATTGGTATGTTTTTTTGGATTTCCCGACTTTGGTTAGAAAATTTGCGAAACATGAAAAAATCAACATCGAATAAATCTAAATACATATTCTTAAGGTAAATTGGCTGCTGAATCCGAATTTTATATCAGAATTCAACAACGGGCCCGAGGTTCGACCCAAACCTAGCAAAAAAGTCCAATATTATTTTGTGTTATTTTTGATGTATTTGGATTTAGCTCGCCAAAATACATGAAAATTAATGTATTTAGTTCACAAATCCGTCAACTTTTATTACCTTTCTTTTTACCTTTCTTATTATATTGATATAATTTTTGGAAAAAAAACGAAATTTTGAATTTTTGGCCTAGTCTAATGTACATGTATGTATACGAGTACCTACGTGGTTTAAATTTTTATGTTTGAAGATAGGTACATATGTACATAGGTAAGCAGTATGTATGTAGGTGATGATGATGATGGTGCAATGGAATTGAGGATACGTACCTACCTGTTTGATGACGCCAAGTTCATTTATGATTTCATCATTCAGGCTTTGTTATAATTGAAAGAATACGAATACTAGTTGGTAATGGCCAATGGCTGGTTTAATTAAATTTTATATCAGGAAAAGTCATATTACCGTTATTTATATAGCTCATGAAAACAATGGTTAGCAATGAAAATAAATGGAATGAATTTTAACTTCGTGTAAAAGCGAACATTACATACCCAGCTGCATTTGCAGGCCCAAGTTCTAAAGTAATCAACAATCTAAATTGTACAATTTATTTACTGATGTGTGGGCGGTGTAACGCCCATTTTTGAAAATTTTGATAAAATTATTACGAGAAGGACTAAACCAATGGAGACAGTGGCATTCGTAAGAGTTTCAATCAAGGCAAGCCCCAATCATTATAAATCAAAAAAAGGCATCTACTGCTGCCAAAGAACATTTCAGACGAAGGAGAGTTCGAGATAGATATTTTGAAAGTACCGGATTTTGCACACAAGAAAAACCGAAAACACTTTGTTGCGTAGTCATATTGCCTAGTTTATATGAACATAAAACCGACGTTCTTACGACACATTTCAAAATCCCTTTGAATTAAAAAGCAAACAATTTTCAAGTCGGTTTGAAAGTTCGTTTATAAATGTGTTTTGAAATAAAACGAATTGAACTGAATGTGTATATGTATGCGTATAAACTAGGTAAGGTTCCTTTGATTTGATACCCATTTTAGCATACCTTGACCAATATTTCAGAAAGTATTAGATAGGTCTCATATCCGAGGCCTGTCTGTAAGATCTCATTGTAATTTTAATTTATGGACCCCTAAAAGTTGGCGACGACGAGTGCCGAAGAAGATATAATGATGAGCTGTATGAGCTTTACGCAGACGTGGTCTCTGGCCCAGAAGGTATTCTTATCGGTACCCGCCGGTGGAAGTAGAGGAAGAGGGAGGCCACCACTCGGATGGCAGGACCAAATGGAGGCAGATCTGAGAACACGCGCTGTCTCCAATTGGCGCCAGTTGGCTCAACAAAGAGCCCTAAGTGGCAACACCCCATTGGACAGTCTTAAAAACAAGCATACTATCTCTATGCCAAATTTCATCGAAGTCGGTCAAGCAGTCCGAATTCGGACATTCATTTAAATGATCCCAAAACGACCCTAAAAAGATCCCAAAATTACAACAAAATGACCCAAAATGATCCCGAAATAACCTCAGAATGATCCCAAAATTACCGTAAAATGACCTCAACATGGCCAAAAATTTACCCTAAATTACCTCCAAAGTTATCCCAAAGTGACCATAAAATGATCCCCAAATGATCAAAGTAAAATTTTCGTCAGTTGATTCCCAGTGCAGCCAGCTACCCTGTCAAAGCTTCAGAGGGTAAAAGTATTACTTTTTTACACTCCTGAATTGTAAATTTTTTTTAAACGAAACATATTCTGTTTGACGTTTTACCTTCATTTTGCAAACGAAACCGGAAAATGGGCTTTCCGTAATTCGATATCGAGCATAAACGAGTGTAAATCATTATTTTCGCTTTCCGTAGCACGATTCACACGTCGTTTTTTATATGGAATCCGATATAGAATTTAAAAAAACGAGACATCGAGTATCGCCTGTCGAGTTACGGAAAGCCACCCTAAAATTAAATAACGTCATTTCTTTCTTGTGTGTGCTGCGAAAAATAAGAAAATGGTTAGGTAAATGTTTACTTGATATGAGCAAATATTTTCCTAAACTGGTTGAACCTTTTCTTAATAAAACGAAGAAGGTATTGTTTTACCCAGCAGTTTTAACGCTACTTTTATTTAATTTAAATTTTCAGTTACGAACTAATTTTTTCATTATCTACATATAAAATACGTATATTAGACTGGGCCAAATTTCCTTTTTCAGAAAGGTGAAAAAAATACTGCATTTTTTTCAGATTTTTAAATTAAAGTCTAAACCTATCGATAGTTTTAAATTTTACAGACGTAACCTCATATATGGTATAAAAACTACAAACCATTGTTGAATTGAAATGAATTGAATTTCCTACAAAAGCTGCCTAGACTGAAATTTTCTCAGGCTAGCCGTTTTCACATTGGCATGGTTTTTGGATTACCCGATTATGGTTTGAAAGTTTGCCAAGCATGAAAAAATCAACATGGAATAAAGCTAAATACTTTTTGCTAGGGAAAATTGGCTGCTGAATTCGTCTTCGGTATCAGAATTCAACAACGGGCCCGAGGTCCGGCCCCAACTTTGCAAAAAGACCAATATAATTTTGTGAGGTTTGAGAAGAACTGCGACCTGTTAGGCTAATTCCGATCACAGATTTGGATTCACCTCGCCAAAATACATGAAAATTAATGTACTGAGTTCACAGATCCGTCAACTTTTTATTTCGTTGTCATTGCGCTATTTGAAGACTGCAAAACCTCACCTTCGCAGAAAAAGCTATATTTAGCGAAAGATAATATAAAAATTTTTGTCAACATTAACCATGTTAAACTAACAAGAAAGATCCTGTTAAATTTGCATGAGATACTGAGGCAGATAGTGTTGTTTAAACAGAAATTAATGTTAATTTAACAGCAACTCATGTTAATTAAACAGGAAGTCATGTTAATTTTACACGAAGACAAGTTTTTCAACATAAGCTTCGTGGTAATTTAAAAGGAAGTCATGTCAATTAAACACCAAGTGTAGTTATTCAATATGATATGGGATAAATCTGCACAAATCTAAAGCAGCCTCGGCTGTTTTAAGCAGTCGTCTTTCTAAAGGCGACGTAGACGTGGTCCTTATCCAAGAGCCCTGGGTCAATAGCTCTAGGATCTGTGGATTGGGGACTAAGGGGTACAAGCTCATCCAAGCCAATGATGAGGGCAAGGTCAGAACCTGTATTTTGGTAAAGTCTGAGCTAAACACTTTTCTATTACCCAACTACTCAAATGGTGACGTTACAGCTGCCAGCTTAACAGTCGGCAGCACCAGCCTAACGATGGCGTCGGTCTATATGCCCTATGACGCCGAAGAACCTCCTCCACAAAAGGAGGTGAAAGATCTGGTGGATAATTTCTGTACGGGCCATCTTATTATTGGAGCTGACGCTAATGCTCATCACGTCCAGTGGGGAAGCTCCGATATTAACGCTAGGGGCGAGTCTCTGTTTGACTACCTACTAACAACTAACCTGGTGGTTTGTAACGTGGATAACGAGCCTACTTTTATAACTAAAGCTCGTAGGGAGGTTATAGACCTCACTGTTTGTAGCGAAGGCGCTTATGAGTGGGTCAGAAAATGGCGTGTTCTTGATGAGCATTCATTTTCTGACCATCGGTACATAGAAATTGTGTTAGACTTTATTGTTGAGCAGCCAGTTATGAAACGAAATCCACGCAACACTAACTGGCAGCTACATAACCAAATATTAGCTAGGGACCTACCAGTATTACCTCCACAAGCCCCCTCATCAGTGGGAGAACTGGATGATCTGGTAACGACCTTTACAACGGCGCTCTCAAATGCCCTAGAGCAGGCTTGTCCAGTACCAAAACCACGCGGCAAACATAGACCCCACTGGTGGTCTTACGACCTGGATTCGTTCCGTATATCATGCAGGAAGCAATTTAACAAGGCCAAGAGCATCGGTACGGAGCCTGAATGGCTCGAATATAAAGCTAAACTGAGGGCCTATAAAAAGGCTCTAAGGCAAGCGAAGAGAACTTCGTGGAGAAATTTCTGCACCGGGGTCGAAAAAGTCGATGATACAGCGAGACTTAGACGAGTGCTATCAAAAACTCAAACAGCCATTAGCTATTTACGGAAGCCTGACGGATCTTGGACCAGCACGGAAGGGGAAACCCTGGAGCTGCTCCTGAACACACACTTTCCGGGGAACTTGTATGATGCACCTGTAGCATCTGCAACAAACCTGGCGGTAAACATACCCATTACGGAGGAAAGGGTAAGGTGGGCAATCAAAAGCTTTGAGCCGTTCAAGGCAGCCGGGCCAGACGGGATTTTCCCCGCACAACTTATAAACACGCTGGAAATATCAGCTAAATGGCTGGTAGTTCTCTATTCAGCCTGCCTGGCTCTTAATTACATTCCGTGCTCCTGGAGAAGCGCCACGGTAGTCTTTTATTCCAAAGGCTGGGAAGGCCTCACACTATGAGCCTAAAGACTACAGACCGATCAGTCTCTCGTCTTTTGCACTTAAAACCTTCGAGAGGATAATTAGCGATTATCTCTCCTCTACTATTGATAGCAACCTTATTTCTAGCTATCAACATGCATACACCAAAGGTAAATCAACGGAAACTGCGCTCCACAGCCTAGTCTCTATTGTTGAAAAATCATTGCACGAAAAGGAGTACTGTCTCGTGGCCTTTCTGGACATCGAAGGGGCTTTCAACAATATAAGGCCGGAGGCTATTAACACTGCTTTAACAAACCTGGGCATAAATAGGTCTCTTATTGGACTAATTGATCAACTACTAAAGGGAAGGAAAATAGTTTCTTCACTGGGAACAGTTGATCTTTCACGCTATGTCACAAGAGGAACGCCTCAGGGTGGTGTTCTCTCCCCGCTCCTATGGAACCTCACCGTAAACTCGCTGCTACGAGACACAAGGTGGGGGGGCGGGAAGATAGTGGCATATGTAGACGATTTAGCTATTGCATATAGGGGCAAATTCCCACAAACCCTGTGTGACTTGACGCAAGTAGCACTGCGAGAAGTTTCTTCATGGTCCTCTCGCTGCGGACTTAGCATCAACCCGGGAAAGGTGGAGCTTGTCCTTTATACCAGGCGGTACAAGATACCACCGCTGAACCTACCAGAACTAGATGGCGTGCGCCTGAACTTAGCTGATAAAGCCAAATTCCTAGGCACAGTTCTAGATAGAAAGCTTAACTGGAAGGAGAATGTCATCCAGCGCCAGAGGAAAGCGTGCATTGCACTTTACACGTGTAAAAGAGCCATTGGCAAAAAATGGGGGCTCAGCCCCAAAATTTGCAGATGGATCTACACTGCGATAATCCAGCCAATTATGCTGTATGGAGTCGTGGTATGGTGGCCTGCGCTAGGAAAGGCAACAAACCTAAATCTGTTAGGAAAAGTCCACAGATCGAGCATGATCTGTATAAGCGGGGCGTTAAGAACAACGCCCAATGAAGCTCTCCAGGCCATTCTTGGCTTTTTGCCACTCGATCTGGAAGGGTACCGGGCAGCAGCGGCATCGGCTCTGCGTCTAAGGGAAACGTCCGTCTGGGGCGCAAGTACTATTGGACACTCCTGTATTCTAAGATCTTACAGCTTTCTCCCTCTGAGCACAGATCGGTGTGCGACCACAACAGTCGGAGATTGTTGTTTTAGAATAAACATTCCCAGCAGGGAAGACTGGGAGAACATAGATCGGTGTCCCGCTACTAATGGCGGCACTTTTATATACACCGACGGCTCGAAGTTAGACGGCAGAGTCGGAGGAGGGGTTTACTCAAGGGATTTGGACCTAGAACTCTCCTTTAGACTACCTGATCACTGCAGCGTCTTCCAGGCTGAAGTTTCTGCAATCATGGACGCCGTGACTTGGATAGGTAAACGCACCATCGGACAGGATATCTGTATTTTCAGCGACAGCCAAGCGGCCATCAAATCCCTTGGCTCTTACTCGTTCAACTCTGAACTGACGCTCAGCTGTCGTCGATCTCTTCAAGAGATGGCCCAACAGAACCGCGTGAACCTCACATGGGTCCCGGGACACAGGGACATTGAGGGAAACTGTAGGGCAGACGAACTTGCCAGGCAGGGCACGACCAAGCAGATTCTTCAAGATAAAGAGCGCATAGGTATGCCGTTTGCCACGTGCAAGCTAATGCTGAAGGAGCATACACTCCGCGAAGCCAACGAAAGATGGCTACAAGCCCCAGGGTGCCGGATATCCAAGCAAACCTGGCCAAAATGCGATCTTAAAAGATCTAGACACATATACGCCCTAAAAAGGAAGGAAATCTCCATATTAATAGGTGTTTTAACCGAGCACTGCCTTATTGGTAGGCACGCAGCAAGGCTAGGCGTTCCCTACCGACGATGCTGCAGGAGTTGCAAAGATGATGAGGAAGAGGAAACGGTGGAGCACCTCATCTGCAACTGCCCGGCCTTAAGCGGAGCGAGAAGGCGCTCTCTGGGAGTTCCCTTCCTGGTTAGCTTAAGCCAGGTCGCGGAGCTAGACATAAAGGACTTGATGGCCTTCATCAAGTTATCAAAATGGTTCGAGGAGGGGTAGCGGTGTCGGTTAGGAGTGTCAGTCCCGGGTTTCGGCTATATGGAGAGTCCCAACAGCACTGGGATTTTCCATATGGCCGGGCCCCGGGACTGACTTTCCTAGTGTTTGGTGGTATCACAACGGGCCTTTTATTACTGGCCTAGGTGTGCCTTTGCGGCAGCCACTTCTACCTACCTACCTATTCAATATGAGCTTCATGTTAAAATAAAATGATCGATAGTGTTGAAAAATAATAACCTGAAAGTGTTAAAAAGATGTTGATTTTACATGAAAATTTTTCTGTGTGTATGATAAATATATATTTTTGGTTATAATGTTCATCATACAATGATAATTAATCATGTAGAATATCAATAAACAAAATTTGGTGATCGATAGTGTTGGATCAAATACACAAAAAAAAAGACGGAAATATGATTTTTTAAAATGTTTTTATTAGGTCGCTTTCGTTCTTGTGCCCGGATTTTTGCATTCGATTTTGAACCAACTTCCTGTTGTGCTAGGGTCTTGAAATTTTCACCACAGTTCAGGTCGCAATGACAATGCAATATTATGAGAAAAAAATTTCGATAGGTGGCGCGTGGGTCGCTATATTTTCAAAAATCGCATTTATGGTCCGATTTGGCTGAAATTCGGAACATGTATTACTACCATGAAAAGCAATATTCTCCTTAAAAAAATTCGGCTAGGTGGAGCTGAGATCGGGGTAATAAGAACTGAAAATCCTAATCATGGACCGATTGGGCTGATATATTGCGTGTGTATTACCTAATCAATTTCCAAATGCGAAGGTCTGTTTTCATCATCATCATCATTTATTGGCGCTTAACGGCCTAAACGATTTTGGCCGTTTCGTATCAAAGCACGCCAGTCATTCCTTTTTAGCGATAACCGACGCCAATTGGAAACCCCAAGGGAGTTCAAGTCATCCTCCACCTGTTGTTTCCATCTCAGTCGAGGCCTCCCCTTCCTCTGCTGCCGAATTCAGGCGACGATAGGAAAACCTTCTGTGCTGGAGCTTCTTTGTCCATTCGCATAACATGGCCCAGCCAGCGGAGTCTTTGGGCTTTAATTCGCTGGACTATGGTCAGATCTGCGTAGAGCTCGTACAACTCATCGTTAAATTTCCTTCGATACTCGCCGTTGGCATCACGGGAAGGACCATAAATCTTTTCTCTCAAATACTCCAAGGGCCATCTCATCTTCTCTTGACATTGTCCATGAATCTGAGCCATACATCAGGACAGGTATGATGAGAGACTTATATAGCGTGATCTTTGTTCTTCGAGAGAGGACTTTACTTCTCAATTGCCTACTCAGTCCAAAGTAGCACTTGTTGGCAAAAGTGATTCTCCGCTGGATTTCTAGACTGATATTATTTTCGGTGTTGATACTGGTTCCCAAATAGACGAAGTCCCTCACAGTTTCAAATTTGTAACTATCAACAGTGACATGGCTGCCAAGGCGCAGGTGCGCCGATTCTTTCTTTGATGACAGCAAATACTTCGTCTTGTCCTCGTTCACGGCAAGACCCACTTTTTTCGCTTCCTTATCCAGTCCAGAGAAGGCAGCGCTTACGGCGCGGTTGTTAAGGCCAATGATATCAATATTATCGGCATACGCCAGCAATTGCACTCCTCTTGTAAAAGATTGTACCATTGCGGTTTAGCTCTGCTGCTCGAATTATCTTCTCCAGCATCAGATTGAAGAAATCGCACGAAAGGGAGTCGCCCTGTCTGAAGCCTCGTTGGGTTTCAAATGGCTCAGAGAGGTCCTTCCCGATTCTGACGGAGCTGTTGGTATTGCTCAACGTCATTTGGCGAAGCCGTATAAGCTTTGCAGGGAAGTTAAATTCAGACATGGCGGCATACAGGCAACTCCTTTTTGCGCTGTCAAAAGCGGCTTTGAAATCGACAAAGAGATAGCGTGTGTCGATTCTCTTATCATGGGTCTTCTCCAGGATTTGGCGTATCGTGAAAATCTGGTCGATGGTAGACTTACCAGGTCTAAAGCCACACTGATAAGGTCCAATCAGTTTGTCTACGATGGGCTTCAGCCTTTCACACAACACGCTAGAAAGAACCTTATATGCGATATTAAGAAGACTAATTCCGCGGTAGTTGGTGCGGTTAGCGGGATCGCCTTTCTTGTGGATTGGGCAAAGCACACTTAAATTCCAATCCGGAGGCATGCATTCGTCTGACCATATTCTGCATAAGAGCTGATGCATGCTTTTTACCAGCTCTTCGCCTCCGTGTTTGAACAGCTCGGCGGGTAGTCCGTCTTTTCCAGTCGCTTTGTTGTTTTTGAGCCGGGATATAGCTATCCTCACTTCATCATAGTCAGGTGGTGGGACGAATTTTCCATCGTCAGGGATTGGGGTATCGGGTTCGACGTCTCCCTCGCAATTTAGCAGTGAGGAGAAGTGCTCCCTCCATAATTTAAGTACACTTTGTACGTCGGTTACCAGGTCGCCATTATTGTCCTTACAGGAGCTTGCCCCGGTCTTAAAACCTTCCGTCATCCGCCGGATCTTTTCATAGAATTTTCGGGCATCATTCCTGTCAGCCAGCATCTCAAGCTCCTCACACTCACGCCTTTCGGTCTCACTTTTCTTTTTTCTGAAAAGGCGTCTCTCTTCCTTCTTTGCCTCACGATATTGTTGCCATACCCTGCGGATTGCGCCCGTTCGCAACGTCTCCTTGTAGGCAGCGTCCTTTTTTTTCGAGGCAGTTTTGCATTCCTCATCGTACCAGTTGTTCTTGCGGGCTCGCTGGAACCCTATAGTGGCCTCAGCGGCGGTACGCAATGAGTGAGAGATATGCTTCCATTGCACGGTTACATCGTTAGGTCGAGGATTGTCCTCTGCTAGCAGGTGTGAGAGTCGAGTTGTGAAATTATCAGCTGTCTGTGTCATGCGCAGCTTCTCGACGTCAAACTTTCCTTCCGTTACTGTGCGCACTTTCTTCGTTGCACAGAGGCGTGTGCGTATCTTGGCTGCGACAAGATAATGGTCAGAGTCAATATTGGGACCACGCAGTGTACGCACGTCCAGAACGGTGGAGCTATGTATGTCTGCCGTCAATCAAGACATGATCAATCTGGTTTCTAGTTCTTTGATTAGGGGACATCCATGTGGCTTGGTGTATTCGCTTATGCTGGAACCTGGTACTACTGATGACCATATTGCGAGCAGCGGCGAAGTCAATCAACCTAGTGCCGTTGGGGGATGTTATATCGTGGAGACTGAATTTTGCAACTGTGGGACCAAAGACTCCTTCCTTGCCCACCTTGGCATTAAAGTCGCCGAGCACGATTTTGATATCATGTTGGGGGCAGCGATCATAAGTCTGGTCTGTTTTCGGTGTCGATTAATTCGTTTTTCAACGAACTTCCCGTTGAGGTGAGTTCTTGAAATTTTCATCATCGCTTTGTTTTCTACCCCAACGCACTATAACAAAATAATTCCGATAGGTGGTGCATGGGTAGAGATATTTGAAAAATTTCATTTCCAGAGATTTTGCTTTGGATTTTCAATAAACGTCCCGTTGAGCTGGGGTTTTGAAATTTTCACCAGCGTTCAGGTTTCGCTGATAATGCATTATACGAAAAAAAATTCATAATATTGCTTTATTTGCAAATTTGTATCCTATTTGTCGGCTCATATTAAGTTTAGTCGTTTTGCATATCAATCTACAATCAAAAGTCTACACAAGGGAATGTAAACTGTCCACACAATAAAATGTCTACAATAGAATGAAAAAGTTGCTCACATTTAGGCGCACATCGTCGGTAATGTAGGTCATGAAAACACTGTCAAAGCGATAAATGCGCAAAAGTAAATAAAATGTAAATGCAAACGAAATTTCGTGCAAACAAGTGCTAATATTAACATTGGCGCACGCTAAAGATGGTTCGCATTAATTTCTAACAATCTTATCTTATCACCGATATGAGCTTTTCTAAAAAAAAACATCTTTTCACGATATAGCAAGCGCCAAATGTTTTTATACATTTCAAACTTGCAAGTACTATTTAATACCTATAAGAAGTCCCACTCACAAATGTTCCGGATAAGCTTTACGTGGTGAAGAATCTATTTAGGCAGAGGGGAAATTATTTTCCAGTTTTTAGTTCATTTTAAAAACATTTTAAATTAAAAATATTTTTTTATTCTATTTTTTATTTTAATTTAAAGCTAGGTACTAACCGAGTTTGACGTGAAACAGCTGTCAAAATTCATACAAAATTTCTTGTTGTGAAATATCCGTGAAATTTCGCTCGTACTTCACGGCAAAGTAGTACTGAGCTCACGAACTGAAAATATTGCGCTCTTTTTTTCTAATTTTTTTCGGTTTTTCCGGTTTCGGCGTAATTTTTTCGCTACTAATTGACAACGAATGAACCTGATTGGGCTTGCATCATCGAGAGGCATTCACTACTTAATTGTGCCAGTTTTATTTTTTTTGGAAAGGGCTTCAAGTTTTCAAGATATGCAGCATAATCCAAAAAAAAATTGTTTGGTCTCAAGCGCCCTACAGGCGTACTATGTGTATGAAGGCGGGTCGATTTGAAAATCACCCAAGTGACAAAGAAAATCGTATTTTAGGGATCAAAATAAGATACTTTGCCGAAGGAAGCATACCTCTAAAACCAATTCTGATGTCCGACTTTTTACTTTTGTAGGGCCGACTCACCCATGCCAGTGGCACTCCCCCTAAGACCCCACCTGTGGGGGTCACAATACAAAAATTAAAAAAATCACCATTTTTGGCACTTTACTATCTTTTTTTCCTTTTCGAGTTCATTTTTCTCTTAAGAACTTTAAATAACATAGCCGCATTACTGATTTTTTCATAAAAAGTGCCAAAAATGGTTATTTTTTTTAATGTTTGTGGGGTTTTAGGGGGAGTGCCACTGGTATGGATGGGTCATCCCTTCAAAGTTAGTGGGGGTCGGTCATACATTTGGACACGATTTGGGCACTGTAAATGGGTCAACTTAGGATTTTTCAAACTTTGGCGCTCAAGGGCAAAAGTACAAAGCCGGACATCAGAATTGGTTTTATAGGTATTCTTCCTTCGGAAAAGTATTTTATTTTGATCCCTAAAATACGATTTTCCCCACAGTACTCCTGTGGGGCACTTGAGACTAAAATATTAGATTTTAGTTTATGCTATTATCTTGAAAACTTGAACTCCTTTCCAAAAAATTAAATTGGCATAATTAAGTAGTAGTTGCCTATCGATGATATATAACCAAAAAATATCAATCATTGTCAATTAGTGCCAAAAATGACGCCAAAGCCGGAAACCGGAAGGAATTTCCAAAAATTTCAACTTCTGGCTTAAAAAACATATCATACTTTTTTCAAATGAATAAAACGCTATATATATTTCGAAAGTGTCAATTCTCTACCAAAAATCGTTGAGAGTTTTGAAATCGGTTGAAAATTGGCTTTTTAATGAATTTTTTTTTCGAAGAAACTGAAAAAAAAACGGTTTTTGGTCTTTAAACCAGATTTTGGTGGTGTTACAAATCTTTTAAAGGGCGTTTCGCGTATAACTCGATCAGATAAAAGAGTAAAATGGCTGTAGCACTGTGAAATCTGTATCTATCTTTATTGTACATTTATATTTGCGTTTTAGACAATTTTCAGAGAAAAAATGGGAAATCGAAAAAAAACATGGTAATTTTTGAGGCTAGAATTCTAGAAAACGGCTACTCTGAGAAAATTTTAGTCTATGTAGCTTTTGTAGGGAATTCGATTTTCTACAAAAATATGTTTTGTTAAATGGTGACTTACAACAATAGTTTGTCGTTTTTATACCAAATATGAGGTAAGTCTGTAAAATCTAAACTAGCGATGATAGACCCCTAGAATTTAATATAAGGATCTGTAATTTTTACAGTAATTTTTTTCAAAATAAAATCAATATCCAAATTTTTTGAAAAATAAAATCAATATAATTTTTGAAAAAAAAAATAATTATTTTTACTCTTTTTTTGAACCCTGCGGGTTGGGGTTCTGGAATATGCCCGCGGTAGGTATGCCTGTCGTAATAGGCGACTGAAATCCAAAGAGAGGACAACTCAATAAAACCCGTAATTCCGAGTGTGATCCGTGCCGTGCTCATGGGATGAATGGCACTACGTTAGTGTGTCTTATAACGGTGGCCTCCAGATACCTGGACCCTCTGGTTGTAATTAGTCTTACTGGGATATCGGGGGCTATGTCTCAGCTGACCTTTCCCCTACACTCGTGGGAATTATATGTACCGATTAAATGAGAAAAACCATACTTTAGATCATGATAAAGTTGAATTGCTTTCAAGTGATCAGGCCAGATGTGGCCTTTCGGTTGACCCCGAATCAAAAGCTGAAACCGCAGGCATGGTGGGGCTGAATTACCCCCCCCCCCCCCCCCCCCATGATACTGAAAATGTTGGAAAACGTAAGCACTTGAATGGTGCCGCTCGTAAGCGTCTTAAGAAACCCCTAGCTAATGGTGTCAGATACGAAAACGCTTTAGAAATTGCCAAACAGCCCCAAGGGCCGGCACAAAGGGAGGCGACCAATAAAAGGGGGCGATCCAATAGAACGACCCCACCAAATTTCCAAAAGAGGACAAGGCAGATTCCTCCTCTTGATGGAGAGGCAGCCAGTGCCTTAGTGTGTCATCGGGATCTTTCAGAGACGCCCTGACCACTATTAAGCTGGGCATAATCCCGCAGGATTATCCTAGTACCATCTGGTCTTCTGAACAACTGAAGATCATAAGGAGGGACATTTTGAATGAAGTGTTTAAACTTCAAGTTGGCACTATTAGTCCCCGCTTCACGGGCTGCGCGATTCGCCAAGGATGGCTTTCAATTGTCTGCGATGATTCTAATACTGCAGAGTGGTTAAAATACATCGTCCCAAAACTAGTTCCTTGGGAGGGGCCGAAACTGAAGGTAGTCTCGGATGCGGAAGTACCTCGTCGCATTATCTTTGTCGGGTTTTTAAAGAGGACGATTGGCCCTCAAACGAGCATATCCTCAGAGTCATTTCTGTTCAAAACCCGGCCTTAGACACCAGATACTGGAGAATCCTCAATCGGACAAGTAGGGCCACAGTGGCGGAAATTGCAATAGCTGTAGATCCGGTGTCAGCTGAAACAATCCGTCAACATAATAATGCAATCAGTTTGGCGTATGCCAAAGTGAAACTGCGGCTTAAAACCAAACCGTCTCTGCCCCGGGTAGCTCATGAAGCCGGCGGCACTGATGAAAATGTTGCGGTAGAAAAGAAGGCTGTAGAACAACAGCCTGCAGCTCAAAACCGGCAGAGGTGCCCGAGGCTTGGAGGATGTACAAACTAAGCTTCAGCTAGAGTCCACAGCAGAAGCTACAATTATCGAGACTCCACCGCCCTCTCAAAGCGGGCAAACAAATCAATTACTTAGTGAGAACTCTAGACCCGGAGTCGAAAAAACGGGCCAAAGTCAGGCATCTAATGTGGATGCTTTGCTCAGCGGCAACCTTAAGTCAGCCGAGAGGGTCTGGGAGTGGCCATTATTCAAGAACCATGGATTTTACATGGTTCTGTTAAAGGTTTTAGCAGTACTGATGGTAAATTAATATATGCCACCGGTTCCCGTCCCGGGGCGGCGAAACTGGATTTTGTTCCGCTCCTACAGTTCATGACGGCTGATTTGGTTGCAGTTTGGGCAAAAATTCCAAACCCAAGAGGTGAAAAAGAGGCCATTTTGGCATCACCTTACTTTCCGGGTGAGGAGGGCTGCTGAATCCAGTTCTCTCATTGAGTATTGCCAACAGAAGGGTATCCCATGTGTCCTCTGCTATGACGCAAACTCCCACCATATAGCTTGGGGTACGAACATAAATAACAGGGGTGAGCACCTCCTGGAGTTTATTAATAGTCAGTCGTGGTAATGAACCGACTTTTGTTAATGCTATTAGAGGGGAGGTTCTTGACCTTAACTCTATGTAGCCAAAACATGGCCTTCGCTGTAACAAATTGGCACGTCTCGGGGGAGGAGTCAATGTCGGACCACAAACATATTGTGTTCGACATGGGTCACTTCTCTGAGCATGAGTCCGTTTTCAGAAATACAAGGAATACGAAATGGGTAGTTCGCTTCACCATGGAAGAAAGCGGCAATTGCTTACAAAAACCGATAACTACGGTGCGTGAGATTGAGGCAGAAACTGAACAATTTCAGTCAGATATTATAACGGCTTTTAATGAGAGTTGTCCCCAGGCTAAAAAACGTGTACAACGGGATGTGCCTTGGTGGAACAAAAAGCTTGCACAATTAAGATGTCAAGCAAGAAGGTTGTTCAATACAGCTAAAGACACGGGTATCTATTATATATAAATGCGCAAACATAACTGGTTCCTCCCTTTTTTGCAATAACCACAATTCTAAGGTATATAAAATTTGGTATGTATCGATATGTCTCGCCGAGCAGGGTGGCCGACAACAAACCAAAAATGAATTATAATATCTATTATATATAAATGCGCAAACATAACTGGTTCGTCCCTTTTTTGCAATAACCACAATTCTAAGGTATATAAAATTTGGTATGTATCGATATGTCTCGCCGAGCAGGGTGGCCGAAAACAAACCAAAAATTTAAAAAAATTAATTATAATATGATTTGAAAATCACACCACTACATGTGATATACACGCATTCGCTTTATAGAGCCGCTGTTATGGGTGTATGTATGTAGGTATGACCACTTGCATTCTTGTGTTTGCTTTCATTGCAGTAGGGTGAGTTGTTTTGTTGGCAGCAATAACATAACATGAGCCAGCGCGTCAACTTTATTGAGCTTAGGTACAAACAGTGTTTACAAAAACAAAATCTGTGCGTGGGGATTCAGAGAAGCAAATTTAAAAAAAAAGAAAGCACAAATAAGCTAGATCATGCACAAGGCCCTTCGTGGCTAGACTTAGTGAAATAAAATAAAATGGAAAATTGATAAAATTAAAAAAAAAGTAAAATCAGAAATAGAAAAGTGATTGAAATTAAAAAAATAAAATTTGTTGGAAATGAAATGAAAGGGAATAATATAAAATAAATAAAAATGAAACAAAATGAAATAAATAAAATATTAAATTAAGAAAATAATAGGAAAGGAAAGGGATGGATAAAAGGATAATTAAGGTAAGTTAAGGTAAGGAACGGAAAGTATGACAGAAAAATCAAAGGGAAAGGAAAGGAATGGAAAAGAAAAAAGGAAGGAAAGAAAGGAAATGTAATGTAGGTAAAGCAGTGGAAAAGAAAAGCAAAAGGAGAAAAACAAAGAAAGGAAAGAAGAAAAAAAGAAGGGAAAGAAAAGGTAGCGAGGAAGAAGGTATGGAAATTAAATGAAAATAAAAAGAAAGAAAAATAAAGGAAAGAAAGGTAACGAAAAGCTAAAAAAAATAAGTTAAGGAAATGAATGAAAGAAAAAGAAAAGCAAAGGAGTTGCGGAAAGGAACAAAAGAAAATAAGGAAACGGGAGGAAAGGAAAGGTAAGGAAACGAAATGACAGGAAGGGAAATTTAAGAAAAAAAGTGAAAGAAAATAAAGGTAAGAAAAAAATAAAAGAAAAGAAATGAAATGAAAAAAAAGGAATAAAATGAAAGGAAACTAAAGCAACGGAAACGAAAGTAAAGGAAAGAAAAAGAAAATAAAAGGAAAAAAAATGTAATGGAAATGGAAAGAAGGATCAGGTAAGAATATAAAAGAAACGAAAAGAAAGAAAAAGAACAGAGAAGAACAAAAAAGAACAAAAAAGAAAGAAAGAAAGAAGGGAAATAAAATGAAATGAAAGAAGAGAAAAGGAAAGAAAAGGAAAGAAAAGGAAAAGAAAGGAGAAGATAAGGAAAGGAAATAAAAGGGAAGAGAAGGAAAGAAAAGCAAAGAGAATAAATTGAGATGAAAGGAGAGGAAAGGAAAGGAAATAAAAGCAAATTAATGCTAAGGAAAGGAAAGGAAAGAAATACGTATGAAGACGACCTAAGAAGAATAAATAATTATCAACACTGAAACTATATTACTGAATGATGTAAAGAGGGAGGAAAAGGCAAAATGAATAGGAATGTATAGAAACCAAAAATATACAAAATATGGAAAAGAAAGGCAAATTTAAGAAATAGCAAAAAGGTAGGAAAATAAAATAAGGTTTTGTGGTTGAATTTCAACCACTGGGCGAACTCTAGTAATTTGAAAATCACACCACTACAAGTGCTATACACGCATTCGCTTTATAGAGCCGCTGTTATGGGGGTATGTAGGTATGACCACATGCATTGTTGTGTTTGCATTCATTGCAGTAGGGTGAGTTGTTTTGTTGGCAGCAATAAGATAACATGAGCCATAGCGTCAACTTTATTGAGCTTAGGTACAAACAGTGTTTACAAAAACAAAATCTGTGCGTGGGGATTCATAGAATCAAATGCTTTTGAAAAAAAGCACAAATAAGCTAGATCATGCACAAGGCCCTTCGTGGCTAGACTTAGTGAAATAAAATGAAAAATTAATAAAATTAAAAAAAAGTAAAATCGGAATTAGAAAAGTGATTGAAAGTAAAAAAATAAAATTTGTTGGAAATGAAAGGAAAGGGAATAATATAAAATAAATAAAAATGAAACAAAATGAAATAAATAAAAGTATTAAATTAAGAAAATAATAGGAAAGGAAAGGGATGGATAAAAGGAAAATAAAGGTAAGTTAAGGTAAGGAACGGAAAATATGACAGAAAAATCAAAGGGAAAGGAAAGGAGTGGAAAAGAAAAAGGAAGGGAAGAAAGGAAATGTAATGTAGGTAAAGCAGTGGAAAAGAGAAGCAAAAGGAGAAAGACAAAGAAAGGAAAGAAGAAAAAAAAGAAGGGAAAGAAAAGGTAGCAAGGAAGAAGGTATGGAAAATAAATGAAAATAAAAAGAAAAAAAATAAAGGAAAGAAAGGTAATGAAAAGCTAAAAAAAATAAGTTAAGGAAATGAATGAAAGAAAAAGAAAGGCAAAGGAGTTGCGGAAAGGAACAAAAGAAAATAAGGAAACGGTAGGAAAGGAAAGGTAAGAAAAGGAAAGGTAAGGAAACGAAATGACAGGAAAGGAAATTTAATAAAAAAAGTGAAAGAAAATAAAGGTAAGAAAAAAATAAAATAAAAGAAATGAAATTAAAAAAAAATGAATAAAATGAAAGGAAACTAAAGCAACGGAAACGAAAGGAAAGGAAAGAAAAAGAAAATAAAAGGAAAAAGGAATGTAATGGAAATGGAAAGAAGGATCAGGTAAGAATATAAAAGAAACGAAAAGAAAGAAAAATAAAAGAAAAAAACAGAAAAGAAAGAAAGAAAGAAGGGAAATAAAATGAAATGAAAGAAGAGAAAAGGAAAGAAAAGGAAAGGAAAAGGAGAGGAAAGGAAAGGAAATAAAAGCAAATGAATGCTAAGGAAAGGAAAGGAAAGGAAAGAAATACGTATGAAGACGACCTAAGAAGAATAAATAATTATGAACATTGAAACTATATTACTGAATGGTGTAAAGAGGGAGGAAAAGGCAAAATGAATAGGAATGTATAGAAACCAAAAATATACAAAATATGGAAAAGAATGGAAAATTTAAGAAATAGCAAAAAGGTAGGAAGATAAAATAAGGTTTTGTGGTTGAATTTCAACCACTGGGCGAACTCTAGTCCTATAAAAATGCCCTAACCTCCTACAATAAAGAACTCAGGAATTCTAAGAGGGCGGCTTGGAGAGAACGCTGCGAAAACATTAAAGATATTCCTACGGCAGTGCGGCTCCAAAAAGCCCTTGTGAGAGGCCATAGCAACGTCATTGGTACTCTGAAGAATTCAGATGGGAGCTACACTAAGCAGCCGGAATACACATGCAAACTTTTGCTTGCTACTCACTTTCCGGACTGTACACCAGGCTATCAACACTCACATCCTATAGTAGATGATCCTCCAACTATAAGTGGAAGAGAAAAGAGCCTGGCAGCAAAGCTAACCAATGTCAAAAATTTCCAATAGGCTTTATCGACTTTCAGTCCTTTCAAATCCCCAGGACCGGATATATTTATATAGAGCATCCCTGCTGTTGGATATATTCCTAACAGGTGGACAGAGGTTAAGGTTGTTTTTATACCGAAACCATGTTATGTCGCTTAAACACCAGGGAAACCGGAAAATCTGCCATCGTCATATCGACCAAGAAGTCTCAGTTCCTTTCTCCTAAAAGGAATGGAGACAATTTTGGATCAGCACATTAGAGAAGAGAACTTAAAGAAACTTCCTCTGTGTAAAACCCAATTCGCGTAACAACCCGGAAAATCTACAGAGACTGATATCCATTGCCTTACGGAAAAAATTGAAAAGGCCATAGAGTCTAAAAATATAGCGCTGTGTGCATTTATCGATATATAAGGCGCCGTCGATAATACGACGTATCAGGCCATTGAGGAAGCCATGATTATCAAGGACGTAAGCCCAATGATTACTCGCTGGGTGCGTGCCATGCTAAAGCAAAGAAAAATAAGCTTTTAGATGGGAGGGATTACTAGCTCAATCGTGGCTACAAGAGGATGCCCTGAGGGAGGTGTACTTTCTCCTTTACTGTGGACCCTAGTCATAGACGGACTTCTTCATCTTTTGAAGGGCAATGGCTTTGACATACAGGGATATGCGGATGACTTAGTAGTCTGCGTAACAGGAATGCATGAAGAAACAATATCCGATCGCATGCAACAAGCCCTGCGCATCATTGAAAGATGGTGCACTAACAAAGGGTTATCTATCAACCCAAATAAAACAGTCTTGGTGCCTTTCACGAGGCGAAGAAAGTTTTCTATGTTAGAGTCGTCCCTAGGAGGCAGCCGCATAGGTTTTTCGACGGAAGCGAAATACCTAGGCGTAACATTGGACAAAACCCTTACATGGAATGCTCATTTGGAGGCCACCATAAATAAAATAACGAGAGCCTTTTTCGCCTGCACTAGACTTAATGGCAAAACATGGGGGCTGTCTCCCAAAATGACGTACTGGTCATTTAATACAGTTGTGAAGCCAATAGTCACATACGCTTCTCTAGTCTGGTGGCCTAAGACTGCTCAAAGAACAGCGGCAACTAAGTTAAGTAAGCTGCATCGGCTAGTCTGTGTCGGTATAACAGGTGCAATGAGAACGTGCCCTGCTGATGCTTTAAGTGCCCTTGTGGGAATACCTCCTTTCCCTATTCTGATAGAGAAGGAGGCCACACTTGCTGCATTAAGACTTCAAAACATTTCCGATCTAAAAATCGGAAATATGACAGGACATATCGCTCATTTGCTGCAACGTCGTCATAACTCAAAAAACCCAAATTTTGAGTTAACATCACTAATATATCGGAAATAATATGTTTGATTAACTGGCAAAGTGTTATATCCGAGGTTTTAACATTTCACGCAGCATCGCGGTAAAATTAATTACTTATCCCATATAAATATACAGCAATTCAAAAACTAAAAATGCGTTTTCTGTAATATCACATTTTTTGAGTTATGACGACGTTGCAGCAAATGAGCGATATGTAGATAGTGAAGAATTTCATAAATAGTCCTATATTGCAAGTAAGTGATGCAATAACTCCTACGCTCAGGATCATGCGAAACTTTGAAGTTTCGATCGTAGATCGAGTGCTCTGGGACACAGGAAATCCTTATGCTGAATCCGATTCAGAGATTTGGTATACGGATGGATCGAAGCTGGAAGATGGTAAAACGGGAGCTGGTATCTATGGCCCAAATTACAAAAAATCGATGCGTAACTACCCCACTATCTTTCAAGCGGACATCCATGCAATAGAATTATGTGGCAGAGAATACATCCGAAGAAGACTATCCTCTAGGCGAATCTACATTATGTCGGACAGTCAGGCCGCCCTACGTGCCTTGCAGTCTTACACTATAACCTCGAAGCTTGTCGATGAGTGCGTCGCAGTCCTTAATGATCAGGGAGCCAAAAACAAAGTTTTGTTAGGTTGGATCCCAGGGCATGAAGGGCATGACGGCAACGAAAAAGCAGATCACCTGGCAAAACATGGTGCTCTAACAGCATTTTATGGTCCGGAACCCTTTTGTGGACTCACGAATTCCCACGTAAAGGAGACCATAAGCAACTGGGAAAATAAACAGTTTGGGCAGCATTGGCTTAGCAGCCTAGGGCAGAGGAAGGCCAAACTCTTTATAGATCCCTCACAAAGAGCATCAGCCAGGCTCATTAATCTAAGGAGGGTGGTTCTAAGAACCCTCACTGGGTATTTTACGGGAAATTGTGGTCTGCGTTATCACCTGAGTAAGCTGAATCTGTCAGATACAACAATTTGTCGGTTCTGCGAACTGGACGATGAAACGCCGGTTCACATACTCTGCGAATGCATTGCGTTAGCAAGAAAGAGAGTCTGCTACCTAGGTGGGGTCACTCTCAATCCGTTCGTAATATGGAATAAAAAACCTGAGGAGGTGCTCAAATTTATACATACAGCATACAGCAATAAGCTGATAGGTCACACAATAGATCGTACTTTATTTGCTTTTGACTTGTAGTCTATTGCTGTAAATACCGACGGTATTGTGAAGCAATTTTCGTTGTTTATTTGGCCCAGTCTAATATACATACATATGTGTACACAGCTGAACGTAACTTACCATAACAATTTTTTTTGCTAAGAAATTTCCACAAGAAATATATATGACCAAGCCAGAAACGAAACCACAAAAAAAAGTTTTTTCTTTAAATTTTGGGTGCTTTTGATTGTTTTGGGGTTATACACATGCCAAAGAATCCTATGCTCGAAAACGTAACAGTCCATACAAAGTGGTCCATAACTAGGCTTGCCATAATGCCTGACTAATAGTACATTTACACCGCACCAAATTTGGCGAATTCAAATGAGCCAGTTCGCCACCGTTTACATTGGCAAATTTGCATTTGGCTTAACCTTCCCTGCAAGAATCTTCTACCAGGGCAAAAAGCCACAAAAAAAAATGCATTACCGTGATGATTTTAACACCTGTAGAGTAATAATAAAAGAAAAGTCAAGAAGGCTTTTGTCTTTTCCTGGTAGAATTGGCCCGTTTTCTTAAAAAAAAAATCTAGTAGAAATTGTTATTTACAGCTGTGCATAGTGCAAGGTTATCACACGTCAATTACACATTAAGGTTCTTGCTGGGCAATTCTTAATGTGGAACGCAGGCAGGGTTGCTATTTATGGAACTGTGGATTGCACTCGACAAAATTACATAATGTTCATATGGCTTCGAATAAAACTGAATAAAATCTATAGGTACAAATTATCAATGTATACAAAAAAAATTTTAAAAATGCCTGACAAAATTCCCTAGGCGCCTGATTGCCTGACAAAGTATGTAAAGCCTGACAATCAGGCCAAATGCCTGACGTATGGCAAGCCTATCCATATTTACCAAAATTTTCACATCCATGGAAAATGTTATTTCAGAAGTGCACGAGTCTGATTGTAACGTAATAGTCCGCGATTTTGGCTATATAATACATAGTAGGAGAGCCCCTATTGATTTGGTGCACGCAAATTTTTTATTAATAACAGTTTATTTTTTTTTTCATTAACTGGCACTGTCGTAACCAACTAAGGAATATGTATACGCGTCCTAGAAATTGGGTGCAACACAAAGTGGGTCTACAGCCCAAACATGTCAAAATAACGTCATCAAAATATTTATTAAAAACAAGCTAATTTTTTCCCAGTTCGTTGTCTGTGATGGACATGATTCAATGACATTATTGTCCTACAAAAGCAGTACAGATTGTGTGGAGCAAATAAAGACACTAAACTCTCTTCCATGCGAAACTATGGCTTTATAGATTGAAAATCCCTAGTATCACTTGTTATTTAATTCGTTTGGTTATAAAAAAAACATACTATCGGCTTAGTTGAATTAGTTAATTCCAATACAAACTCGGGTGACAGATTTCTAAAGGTTTTTTGCAAGGACTGAAACCGATAAAAAACCGATTCATTTTTCAAAATCGAAACCGAAACCGTAACCGTTATTTTGATTTGAAAAAGAACGAAACCGAAACCGCTTCAAAAGCCAGAACCTGTTCTGGTTTTGAATTTCTTAATGACTTACATATGTACATCTTTTAGTTAGCACATATTTTTTTTACAAGAAGGTATTTTTTTCTTCCAAATTTGGTAAAAAGGACTAAGAGTTAGTGACAACCCTGTCAGAAAAACAGGTTGCGCTCTTTGTTTACCAACTGATTTAGCTGTCCTTGAGCTAGGGCGTAGCAACACTTGCTTGCCACGAAACATACATATGTATATATCGCTTCCCTGGTTCTATAATGACGCAATTGTTAATTTTCAAGTTTCGAGATAACGTGCACAAAAGCTTTAGAAATTAATAATCTTTGCTGTGTATAAATTTTATAATTGTATTACAAATAGTTTCCGCGCTAGACGCTTGCGAAGTTGTTCCAATTGTCCATAACATATGCGCATTCAAATATTGAAACTTGCTTCACCAAAACTTAATATTTTACAATTGCGTCATTATAGAACCGGGGAAGCGATATGTATTTTTTTTTAATGTAAATATGTAGGTACATTTTATAAAACGAAAAGCTTTTGTTTTAGAAAAAATTAAAGGGACTGCGTCACGTTTTAGTAGAGAGCTTAGACAGTAAACTACCTATCGACCAATTGCAAAGCACCTATCTGAAAGCAATACAATTTTACAGAAGAGCAAAAAAAACTAGTTTCCTTTTACTCCTATGGATAATATTGCAACTGAATTTTTATTTCTGTTTTTAAAACATGATATCGACGAACCATACGAAAACTAACACTTTTGTTTTGTGTCTGACGAAAAGTAACACTTTAACATTTTCTCTGAGAAAATGTACTAGCCAAAAGTGTTATTTTTCTTCAGACAGAAAAGAAAAGTGTTAGTCTTCTTACAGCATTTGAAAAGCGTTAGTTTTCGTAAAAAATTTAAAAGTGTTAGTTTTCGTATGGCACGTCATTATTTACCTGAATAACCTAAAGTTGAACTAAAGTTTCAGTGGTTATTTATGTTTTTTATGAAATGACTTACTTACTTACTTAAAATAGCCTTTAACCGCGTTAGCGATTTCGGCCGTCTAACATGTTTCGCCAGTCGGCTCTTTGTTGAGCCAAATGGCGCCAATTGGAGAGACCGCGTGTTCTCAGATCTGCCTCCACTTGGTCCTGCCATCGGAGAGGTGGCCTTCCTCTTCCTCTACTTCCACTGGCGGGTGCCGATAAGAATACCTTCTGGGCCGGAGCGTCTTCGTTCATTCGCACCACGTGACCTAGCCAGCGAAGCCGCTGGGTTTTAATTCGCTGAACTATGTCGACGTCTGCGTAAAGATCATACAGCTCATCATTATATCTTCTTCGGTACTCGCCGTCGTCAACTTTTAGGGGTCCATTATAGTACATTTATACTGCACCAAATTTGGCGAATTTGAATGTGTCATTTCGAACCTGTTTACACTGGCAAATTTGCATTTGGCTTCACCTTCCCTGCAAGAATCTTCTACCAGAATACAAAGCCACCTAAAGAAAATGCACCACCTTGATGTTTTAAACACATGTAGAGTAATAATAAATGAAGAATCAAGAAGGCTTCTCTCTTTTCTTAGTGGAACTGGTCCAATATCATAAAAAAAATAGTTGAAATTGTTATTTAGAACTGTGCATAATGCAAAAGTTTTCACACGTTAATTACCCATTAAGGTTCTGCTGTTCAATTCTAAATGTGGAACACAGGCAGGGTTGCTATTTTGAGGAATTGTGGATTGTATTGTTCAGCGAATGAGGCCAAATGCGATGGAATTCCAAATTTGGAAAATGAAATTTGTATGGAAAAAAGCGCCAAATTTGCAATTTTTCGCCAAATTTACCAAATTTGGTGCTGTGTAAATGTACTATAAATCTTTCGAAGAAGTTTTCTCTCGAATACATCCAATTACTGCAAATAAAATTAGACTAGACTCCTTACATTTGATAGTCAGTTTACCGTTTTTTGTGCAATTCTTTGTTGAAATGCGAATTTTATTATTTTTATAGATGAAACTCGATGCCTGGCTTACCAAACCTAATTTTTGCCACCTTCCTCATTTGGGAGGTTTTGTATCTGGTAGATCGGGGGTTTTGCATAACTGAGCTCTTGGTTTTGTTTGTTTAATTTGGGCACAGCTGTTTTGTACAGCATACGTTAAGTAAATATATAAATGTCTATAGTCAGTGTATATAAAGGCGTGAGATATGCTACTGATCATTATTTGAAAGTTAAAGTTTAACTTAATCAATTCAATATGAAAACCGTTAACATTTTTGCTGTACTTATATTCATCCTCGGCTTATTGGTCGCCAAAATCAGTGCTGAGGCAGTTACAATCGCTTATCAATGCATATCACCGGAGGGTGACCCACTCTGCTATGATAAGTGTGGAGATTTGGGATTTAAATACGCTAGATGTGCTAACAAGGATTGCATATGTTATAGATAAAAAGGAAAGAAAAAAAGAAAATTTTCTTTTACTGAAGCGACAAAAAGTCGGTCAATTGTTCTATAAAAAAATGCCCAAATATTGGTAAAATGAAAAATGAAAAATTTAAGTGCTAAATAAGAAAAGATTATTACATATCGTTACCTTAATTCACAAAGGCCTAACTGACATAAAAAAATTCTACAGGTGAAGCAAAAAACAAAAGTTTTTTACATTGAACGCATGTGAGCTTTGTAAATTTGGAATATCTCCGTTATTACTGCTAGTAATTCCTTAAAATTTGTAGTGAGTGTGTATTTTACTATGTCATACTTAAATATGTAAAAAAGTAGTTTTCGAAAAATGTGTCAATTGGGGCCTTTGTAAATTAAGGTAAAGATATGTAGGTCTGTTTTGTTTCATTTTTTCCTTCTTCAGCAAACATTTACTCAGGAGATCTGTGCATGAATATCTAAATTTTATATTTAAGTGATGCAAAAAGCGAAAGTACTCATTTCGATATCTAAAGACTACTCCAATTGGAGTATCAGAGTACCTTCCCTTTGTTTCTGCTACTCCAAGGATTACCTACAGTCAGAGTATTTTGCAATGTACTCCAATGTTGTTATTCCTTGAAGTAACACTATCACAGCGATCGTGTCTTGATTTTTGTCGATAAATCGTTAGCAATGATCGGCTTTCAATAAGCTGAAGGTGGTCCGGTGAGGCATTACAAGGGATTACAATTGAAGTACTCCAATATCACATAATTGGAACAAATGATCCAATGATTTTTGCAGGGCAGTCTTGGAAAGATATGTTAAAATATGAACAATTTATCAAGGTATGAAACCGATAAAAATAACGTTTTGGTTTCGGTTTTATAACACGATTCGTTTTCGGTTACGGTTTCGTTCTTCAAAATATTTTTCGAGTTCTTTTACGGTTGCGTTCTGCTTTCGGTTTCCAAATAAAAACACGAACGCACAAGACTTAATAGAGCGAGATCCCAGAGCTTAAAAGCGTCACTTATTTTATAATGGATGAAACCAATACCGATCGATAGTCCTCCTGGAATCTAAAAAGAATGTGAAAATTTCAAAGCTGTACCTATGACAAGGGCCTAGGAATCGGGGGTCAAAGTCGCCAAAAATTTACCCTAACTTCACTTATTTTATAATGGATGATTTTCACATATTTGATAGATTACCACCCCGCGTTAGTATCAAGTGTTGTTAGACCCGTACCAGTGACAAGGCTGCAGCCAGACACCCACAGTTCGCAGATTTTCCTATGGAAATTTATTCTGTTTTACCAATTTCACTCATTTGGGCGCTTTGGCTGCTTTTAACTACCCAATATTTTCCCATTTTTTGTAGAATACTACCCTCAAGTAGTATCAGGCTCTTTTAGACTTCGTCCCATGGCAAAACTTCAGCCAGACGCCTCGGGGTTTTCACTAATTTTTACTGCGCTTCCAACTTTGGCTGGTTTTAAAGGGCAGATCTTTTCACATGTATGATGGAAGACCACCCTTAAGTTGTATTAGTTACTTTTAGATTTCGCCCCATGTCAAAAACTTCAGCCAGGCACCTAAAATTGATAAATTTTTATAATTCTTGCTGCGATTTCACATGTATAAGCGCGTTAGTCTAAATCTGGCTGCTTTTGAAGTGCAGATATTTCCACATGTGTTATAGAAGACCACCCTTAAGTTGTATCAGGTACTTTTATACTTCGCCCCATGTCAAAACCTACAGCCAGACACCACAAAAGTGAGGAATATTCATAATTCTTACTGCGATTTCAAAGGTTTAAGCGAGTTGGTCCAACTTTTGATGTTCGTGAAGGGCGGATCTTCACACATGTGTCGCAGAACACTACTCTTAAGTAGTTTCAATTATTGTTAGACTTCGCCCTATAGAAAAAACTTCAGCCAGACACCTCAAAACTGACGAATTTTTACAATTCTTACTGCGTTTTCACATGTTTGAGATGGTTGGTCCAACTTAGACTGCTTTTAAAGGGCAGATATTTTCAATGTGTCATAGAAGACGCCTTATAAGATACACTTTAACCAGACACCTTAAATGTGGGTAGTTTTCATAATTCTTACTATGCTGTCGCCTGTTTAAGCAGGTTTGTCCAACTTTGACTATTTTTAAAAGGCGAATATTTACACATGTGTTGTAGAACACTACTCTTAAGTGGTATCAGGCATTTTTGGAGATCCTCCCACGACAAAAACTTCAGCCAAACACCACAAAGCTCGGTTTTTTCACAATTGATCTCTCCATAGGACATGATCAAGCAAATTAGAACAGTTCACCCCATACAAAGTGTTCAGATGTGGTATTTGTTGCAGCAACTGATCCCGGATGCATCCTATACCTTCGGTTAGTCTATACTTAAATTTCACCCAGCGATCAAAACCCAAATTTTTTCGAGCTTCTCTTTCCAACTTGTGGTGTGTTGCTTTTGAGTTTTTCCTACAAGTTGGCGGGACCTACAGTTTTTTGCCGACTCCGAACGGAGAAGCTTCTCATGGCAGAAATACACCCGGAGAGTTTGCCAAACTACTGCCGAGGGACGACCCCGTTTAGAAAAATTCTTTTTCCAAATAATTTTTGATGTTACTTTTGCCGGGCATCGAACCGACACGATTTGGTGTAGAAGGCCGAACAGTTAACCGCTACACCACGGCGGTAGCGATGAGAAAATAAGCCTTGCAAAAAATTGGCGTTGTAACTTAACCCTTAGGGGTGGCTATTTTTTTCGCCCTTTCCCATACATTTTGTATGAGGAAAAATTACATTTTTTACATACTCTTGAAGTTGAAGCTGTGAAGCTTCCAAAACGGTAAGCAATGTGCGATTATCTTAACTATTAAGATAATTACAGTCATTTGAAAATGGCTGAGTTTTGTACTATTGCACACACATACACAGTAACACGTATAAAATTTAGGACATTTTAAATGGCTGTAATTATTTTAATAGTTAAGATATTCGCACAAGGCTTACCATTTTGGAAGCTTCAAAGCTTCAACTTTAAGAGTATGTAAAAATATTTTCAAAAAAGTTTCAAAAATTGAAAGAAAATTCACTTAAAAAAATACCATTTTTCCCCATACAAAATGTATGGGAAAGGGCGAAAAAAAATAGCCACCCCGAAGGGTTAAGTCAGAACGCTAATTTTTTGCAAGGCTTATTTTCTCGTCAATACCTAAAGTTTCAGGGGTAAGACCGAAAAAAAAACAATTTTTTTTATTTGAATCACCGTATTATACATACACTGGCTGTAGTTTTTGACATGGGGCGAAGTATAGAAGTACCTGATACAACTTAAGGGTGGTCTTCTATAACACATGCGAAAATATCTGCCCTTCAAAAGCAGCCAGAGTTAGACCAACGCGCTTATACATGTGAAATCGCAGCAAGAATTATAAAAAATTCTCAGTTGGAGCAACCCGATTAAACATGTGAAAGCGCAGTAAGATTTATGAAAATTCCTCAGTCTTGAGGTGTCTGGCTGAAGTTTTTGACATGGGGCGAAGTTTAAAAGTACCTGATACAACTTAAGGTGGTCTTCTATAAAAGATCCGCCCTTTAAAAGCAGCCAAAGTTGGAGCAACCCGATTAAACATGTGAAAGCGCAGTAAGATTTATGAAAATTCCTCAGTCTTGAGGTGTCTCGCTGAAGTTTTTGACATGGGCCGAAATCTAAAAGTAACTGATACCA
This sequence comes from Campiglossa producta, assembly GCA_964058755.1. Classification (NCBI taxonomy): domain Eukaryota; kingdom Metazoa; phylum Arthropoda; class Insecta; order Diptera; family Tephritidae; genus Campiglossa; species Campiglossa producta. The sequence goes on from CAXKVI010000002.1 coordinate 47,098,802, forward strand.
CTTAAGGGTGTTCTCCTAGGACACATGTGAAAAAATCCGCCCTTTAAAGCAGCCAAACTTGGACCAACCAGATTAAACATGTGAAATCGCAGTAAGAACTATGAAAATTCCTCAGCCTTGAGGTGTCTGGCTGACGTTTTTTCCATGGGATGAAGTCTAAAAATGCCTGATACTACTTAGAGATAGTGTTCTACGACACATGTGTAAAGATCTGCCTTTCAAAAACAGCCAAAGTTGTACAAACTCGCTTAAACATTTGAAAATGTAGTAAGAATTATGAAAATTCCTCAGTTTTGAGGTGTCTGGTTGAAGTTTTTTTACATGGAGCGAAGTCCAAAAGTACCTGATACCACTTAAGGGTGGTGTTCTATGACAAATGTGAAATTATCTGCCCTTTAAAAGTAGGCAAAGCTAGACAATCATCATCATTTATTGGCGCTTAACCGCCTAAGCGATTTTGGCCGTTGCATATCAAAGCACAATCGCAGCAAGAATTATGAAATTTGCTCAGCCTTGAGGTGTCTGGTTGAAGTTTTTGTCATGGGCTAAAAATGTCTGATATTAGTTAATGGTAGTGTTATACGATACATGTGTAAAGATCCGCCGTTTAAACGTAGTCAAAGTTTGTCAAACCAGCTTAAACATGTGAAAGCGCAGTAAAAATTAGTGAAAATCCCGAGCTTTGAGGTGTCTGGCTGAAGTTTTTGTCATGGGCCGAAGTCTAAAAATGCCTGATATTAGTTAATGGTAGTGTTATACGACACATGTGTAAAGATCCGCCGTTTAAACGTAGTCAAAGTTGGAGAAACCTGCTGAAACAAGTGAAATCTCGGTAAAAATTAGTGAAAATCCCGAGCTTTGAGGTGTCTGGTTGAAGTTTTTGCCATGGGACGAAGTCTAGAAATGATTGAAATTACTTAAAGGTATTTTCCTACGAAACATGTGAAAAGATCCGTCATTTAAAAGCAATAAAAGTGGGACAAACAAGAGAAAGCAAATTAATAGAAAAATAGAAATTCCCGAACTTTGAGGTGTCTGGCTGAAGTTTTTGCCATGGGATGATGTCTGGAAATGGTTGATTCTACTTAAGGATTGCATTTCACTGTGTGAAGATCTGCTATTTAAAAGTAGCCAAAGATTGTCAACATGTGAAAGCGCAGTAAAAATTAGTGAAATTTCCCGAGTTTTGAGGTGTCTGACTGAAGTTTTTGCCATGGGAAAAAAATTACTGAAGTCTAAAAATTACTGAAACTATTTAGGGGTAGTGTCCTACGACACATGTGCAAAGATCCAACATTTAAAAGTAGTAAAAGTGGGAAAAACAAGGGAAAGAAAATTAATAGGAAATTAAAGCTCCCGAACTTTGAGGTGTCTGGCTGAAGTTTTTGCCATGGGACGAAGTCTAGAAAAGCCTGATACTACTTGAGGGTAGTATTCTACAAAAAGGGGAAAATATTGGGTAGTTAAAAGCAGCCAAAGTGGCCCAAATGCGTGAAATTGGTAAAACAGAATAAATTTCCATAGGAAAATCCGCGAACTGTGGGTGTCTGGCTGGAGCCTTGTCACTGGTACGGGTCTAACAACACTTGATACTGACGCAGGGTGGTAATCTACGTCAAATATGTGAAAATCATCCATTATAAAATACCTAAGTGAAGTTAGGGTCATTTTTTGGCGACTTTGAATCCCGATTCCTAGGCCCTTGTCATAGGTACACAGAGCAAAAAGTCACATAAAATGCCCTGTAAATCAGAAGGATTTCTCTATGATATTTTTCCAATAAGATGCCCGTCTTAATTTGACTGGGTGTCTCTTTTTAATAAAACTGAGTAGATAATCACATAATATTAAGAAGATTGTCTTTTTAATATTTCAAATTAAAAAAAAAAAAAAAATGAACGCTCAACCCAGATGTCTAGTCAGTTAGTCTAATCTACACTACCATTGCCTTCACCGCGAATCGAACTAATGGGCCAGTTACATAAAACTTTATTTTGGCTTTACCTCAAACTTTGACTTTGACAGAAAAGTTCAGTATACGTATTTAAACCAAGCATGGCAAATTGGAGACCTCAAAGTTGAAGCAAGGTTGAAATTTGGCAAACTCTCAAATTTTGCTTGCTTTGACAATCAGATATAGATGACTTTGCTTTAATTAAAGAATAAAAAGTTGGAGGAAATAATAATTAATTCATTTTTTCTCTATTAAATTAATAAATTAACCAAAAGCGTCGAATTACACATTCGAAGAAGGCATACCTGAATTTGAATTAATAAGGGATCTTCTAAAAATATATAATTTTCCTTTTCAATAAATTCAATATGAATCTAGAGAAAATAAGAGGATTTTCTCATTAATTTACTTTAAACAGGTTTTCTCATAAAAACAAGCAGATTTCTTCTAACTTTTGACAAAAGTACATAAAAAATTCATAAATAAGAATAACTTCTTGTTTTTAGCCGATTTCCTTTTCAATAAATTTGAGAAGAAATTCAAGCTAAAATTTAGAAGATTTCCTAGCACAAATTTCTTCAAATTTGTCCCCACTCGCTCTCCCCTGCCAAAAAGCTTTTTTAGACGTCGATCTCTTTGATTATAGGTGAACTTTTTGGCTCTGTGTACAGCTTTGAAATTTTCACATTCTTTCTAGATTCGGGGAGGACTATCGATCGGTATTGGTTTCATCCATTATAATATAACTGACGCCTTTAGGCTCTGGGATCTTGTTCTATAAGTATGTACATAAGCGTGGACACTTTTTATATAAAAAAGTGTTGTTGAAAAGATTGTACCGGTCCTCAAATTATTAATTTGGGTGTATATAATATATTCCCTAAGTCTTGTACAGTTTTGTTCAGATGAAGGCGTTTTTTTATTTTTATTTAATATTTAAGGCGATAAGCCGTGAAACACGAGGATCATAGTGCAAGTTGCCCTGCGCAGACTCAAAAAATAAAACGTATAAGGTAAGGCAGGTAGGGGGCGTCAAACATGTCAATTTGGTGCATGCAAATTTTTTATTAATAACAGTTTAGCTTTTTTTTATTATTTGCCACTGTCGTAACCAACTCAGGAATATATGCGTCCTAAAAATTGGGTGCGACACAAATCCCGAGCTTTGAGGTGTCTGGCTGAAGTTTTTAGCCCAAATATGTCAAAATGACGTCATCAAAATATTTTTTAACATCAAGCTCATTTTTTCACAGTTCGTTGACAGTGATGGACATGATTCAATGGCATTATTGTCCTACAAAAAAAGCGCGACATGCAGCCAGTCCCCCGCCCCAAAGTGGTCAATTTGATGTTAACATTTTTTTCATTAATAACAACCTGATTTAAAGTTTTTATCTTACACGGCTAAAAAAATGAACCTAAATTTTAAACCCGTATAAAGTTTAATCAATTTTTCAAACCTTTTTGTACAATATTTCAAACCGTCCAAATACCTACAAAGATTTTCAAATTCTTTTGGTTTCGATTTAAAATCTAAATGAAAAAGCAGTCTAATTTTTTTATTTTTGGTTTGTTTGAATATAATTGAATTTTACCCACAAGAACTTCATGTGCGTCATAGCTCAGTGGTAGAGCAGTCGGCTGTGACTCCTGAGCGTTTTCGTTCGAATCCTGCCAGCTGCCACATTTTTATACATTTCATGAACATGAAATGGTATTATAACTTTGGTCCGATGTTTGTAAGTATGAGAAGAAGAAGAGATATACCCTCTAATAAGTATACCGTTATGATCAGGACGATGAGTTGATTCGATTTAGCCATGTCCGTCTGTCCGTCTGTTTGTACGCAAACTAGTCTCTCAATTTTAGAGATATCTCGATGAAATTAGGTATGAGAATAATCATTCGTCGGAACCAGCAAGATCGGACCAAAACTACTCATAGCTCCCATACAATCGATTGTTCCGAAAAATGGATTTCGGGCTATAATTTCTATAATTAAAGAGCTAGTAACGTGAAATTTTGTAGGTATTGATGTTTTCATATGCGAAATATCGGTGTTGAAAATCATTGAGATGGGGTAAACATTTCATATAGCTCCCATACAATCGATTGTTCCGATAAACGGATTTCGGGTTATAACTCCTGTAATTATAAAGCTAGGAACGTGAAATTTTGTAAGTATTGCTATTTTTATATGTGAAATATCGATGTCGAAAATAATTGAGATCAGATAAATATTTCACATAGCCCCCCATACAATCGATTGTTCCGATAAACGGATTTTGGGCTATAACTCCTATAATTATATATGTAGGGTCGTGAAATTTCGTAACTATTGTTCTGTTAGAAAGTGGAATGTCGATGTTAAAAATCAATGAGATTGGACCAACAAAAGACATCGCCCCCATATAATCGATAGTTCCGACAATTTCGGTATGAGCTAAAGTTAAATTCACACAGGCTGTACTGGGGATCGAACAGTGAAAATCGTGACGCTTATTCATGAAAGGTATATAGCCTTTGAATTTTAAAACCCAAAAGTTTAAATTTTAGACCGAAAAGTTTTAAGAATAAAATAAAACTAAAACAAGTAAGGAAGTCTAAGTTCGGGTGAAACCGAACATTACATACCCAGCTGTGCACATAAAGTGGGCGTGATCGTTCACCAATTTTTCTTATTTTCTGTGGTAGTACTCTACATAAACATAACATGCCTGTTACCTAGTTTCGTAAATCTATCTCACACCGTTCTGAAGTTGTTAGCAGTCGAATTTAAAAATTGCTTGACTCATAAGTGGGCGGTGCCACGCCCACTTTCCAAAATTTTGAAAAAATTATGTAAAGAATATGAAAGTTGATGTATGTACCAAATTATATTATTATAGCGAAATCAGTTAATTAGATATGGACTTTTCAATATTTCCACCTCCTTTCAATATAACTTTTATGAAAAAGTAGGCGTGGTCGCGAAGCGATTTCGTTTATTTTCTATAGCTGAATTTACCACAACAATAGTATGTCCTCTACGAAATTTCGTTATACTAGCATAAACTGTTCTGAAGTTATTAAGAGTCAAAATTTTGAAATTTCTTCAAATATACGTGGGCGGTACCACGCCCCCTTTTCAAAATTTTTTATAAAATCGGCCTTAGAACATCTAAATCAATACATATTGCAAATTTTATCATTGTAGCTGCTTCTAATATTGAATTAACCCATTTTATACGTTTTTCGAAATTTTCGATATCGAAAAAGGGGCGTGGTTATGGTCCGATTTTACCCATTTTCAATAGCAATCTGTTCTGAACCCAAATAAGTACGCTTGCCAAATTTGGTGAAGATATCTCATTATTTGCTCAAGTTATCGTGTTAACGGACAGACGGACGGACGGACAGACGGACGGACATGGCTCAATCAAATTTTTTTTCGATCCTGATCATATTGATATATGGAAGTCTATATCTATCTCGATTCCTTTATACCTGTACAACCAACCGTTATCCTAACAAAGTTATAATACCCTGTGTACAAGTACAGCTAGACAGCTGACAGAACTCGAATGAAAACGCTCAAGAGTCACAGCCGACTACTCTACCGCTGAGCTATGACGCACATGAAGTTTTTGTGGGAAAAATTCAATTACATTAAAACAAACCAAAAATAAAAAATTTAGACAGCTTTTTCATTTAGATTTTAAATCGAAACCAAAAGAAATTGAAAATCTTTGCAGGTATTTGGACGGTTTGAAATATTGTACAAAAAAGTTTAAGAAATTGATTAATCTTTATACGGGTTTAAAATTTAGGTTAATTTTTTTAGCCGTGTTGCTAATTTGATATGGAAAAATATATCTCAGTTCATTTGTATACACATAAATATAAATACGTGGTATGAAATAATCTCGAATAAACCCTCTACTTTCGGCTTAAAATAATTTTTGAGCACTCCATCACACATAGAAAGTGATTAATTCTGCTCATATTCAAAGATTTTCTTCAAAAGAAAAAATCAAATTTTTTGAGCTAAGGGAAAAATATCTTTGCTTAGGACCGCCATTTCGTATTGGATAAACTCTAGTCAACTTTGTCTGTGGTTTAAATTTGCACTGAAAAACCGGGCCTTAAGGATGATTTACACGGGTCGATTTTTCTAACCTTTTTTTTCAATCGACCGTGTAAATAGCAATTCGATCGATCTTCACCTTGTATTTAAGGGTTTATTACAAGTGGTTCAGGTTTACATCATCTTATACTCTCAGGCAATCAATCAGATCCCAAAAACTCCGGTGTAGTTAAAATCTTAAAAATTTTCATACCTGGTACATATGTAGTTTAAACATTGTTTTAAAGCTTAATATATACATTTTCACTTTTGTTAAAATTTAAAAAAGAAATAATGAGATTAAAAATGTAAATTTATGTAACCAATATATGTGATAATTTTGAGAATGTATAATTTTTAAGTAAATATAATAAGTGGATCCGGTGGATTGTGTCTTTATCTTATAACCACAGCTCGCTTATAACCCCAGACTTTGGAGTTTTACAAATATTGCCATTAGTGTGAAATTGGAGCCAGGGGATAGATAGAACAATGCCTTTTTTTAATGCGTATAATAGGCATATAATAGCCGACCGGAAAAATCACTTTACATTATTATTTTATTCATTCGTTCCAAGAATTCGAATAATATTTATACGAATTATTTATCCAACAACTATTAAAACAATTAACAAGTAGAATTGTACCTATGTACCGAAAACGGGTCGCAAACTAATATGTTTTCGATGCGTTTTGCTATCGAGAAAGTACCTAAAACAGTATCGAAAACGGTTCGCGAATGCTTACGCTAACGCCACCGCGTTTCACATTCAAAAATAATTATACATATTTTTTGATAATTTCATTTAATTTACTTCAGGGTATACATAATTTATATAATTTTAATCACAAACATATTGCAAATAGATAGAACTTCATAGTTAATTAATGTACATAGGACAAATGCGTTTAAAATAATATTAAAATATGTATGTGGTCGGTAAGCAATATGCGACGGCACCGACAGTTTGGAATGAGGATCTTGATGGAAAGTCACCCTGGAGTATTTAGATACCCGATATAGCCATACAGGAAGAAACCTTGAAAACGATTTAAGAAGGAAAAAAATTGTTAAATTGAGTGAAATTTAAATAAAGGAAAGCTATAAAACACTTACTTTGATTTCCAAACAAGTCCTTTCCATTTCTCCACTTATTTATACAGTTCCAAGGAAGACTATAGAGCTTCTGGTATTTCAGCGTTAATAATTGAATTAATTTTTCATTTATTTGACAAAGATATGAAGGTGACAGAGAAAAAAATAAACATCCGTTTTTAACTCGAGACTCTTATATCTAACGAACTTTCAAGGTACGAGAAACTGTCGCAATTCTCTTAAGTTCTCTAACATCCGTTTTAAACCCGAGACTCTTATATCTAACGAACTTTCAAGTTACGAGAAACTATCATTAATCTCCGATGTTCGTTTAAATAGGGTTCTTGGTCGGGTGGGTAAACTCTTAAATAAAAAAAAAATAAAAAAACAGAGTAACCAGCCTCGAACCCGCGTCTTTTGCGTAGTCATTCGCATGCTTACCACTCAAATGCCGTAATTAAGATTGTCTATGTCCAACTTCTCAACTTTTTCTCAAATGTTGTTTATATAACAGGATTATTTGTTGAACTATATTAATTAAAAAAGTATTAAGTAAAACTTAACTGCATAAATGGAAACTCGGTTTTTATTAAAATGGGTATTTGTTTTGCATGATTGGCATCTCTGAATAAATATTTCAATGAGAGCATGTGGATTCCATTTCGATCCACTGCGCTCAGTTTGAGAAACATTTGAAAATTCTTGGAAATGAACGTTTGAGATTTGAGAAGATGATTGGTTCTCAAATGCATCTCAAATTGAGATTAGCTGAAAATGTTTGTTGGGTGGTGCTTTTGCTTTCTGAGTGTGGTGTGGTTAGCAAAGATGACTTGATTCGAAACTTAGCGCTCTCTGAGAGCGCTCCAAATGTATCTATTTTTATAACAGTGTCCAATGCAAAGATAACTTGATTCGAAACTTAGCGCTCTCTGAGAGCGCTCCAAATGTATCTATTTTTATAACAGTGTCCAAAGGTGCCAGTACTGCGAAGATAAAATTTGGGCTTTTGATTTAAACTTTGGTTCTTTTGTCTTTTTCACACAAGGTCACGTAAATGTGCCAAGAAAAGGTTTACTTTATGTATATTTTTCTTACAAAGTACTATTTTATAGTTTTTTTCTTAATTAACCTTACTATTCGAAGTAAATAACCAATTTACCATCGTAATACCTGCTCAATTTCAGAACGAGTTATTATTCGCGCTAATACGGAAATTAAAGTAAACGTTGCTCACCAGCAAATCCTACGACATATATCCCTGTGATTGGCATTTTATACTCTTATTTATTGCGTTCTTAGCGCCTTTTTAACTGAAATCCCAAATCACAGCAAAAACACCCACTGTTTTCTGTCAATATATTTTGTCTGGTAACCAGATTTTTCGCTCCTTCTTCTGGCAGATGTTCCTCGATTATGCAGTGCTGCCAAGTAGCAACACATAATCAGTACCCCCGATTGGTGGCGCGCAAAAGAGTTTCAAAGCAAGTCAACTTTGGTGGTTAGTTCGTAAAATTCCACACACACATATACGTACATTGGAGTGGTTCACAAATATGGACTTTTTGGAAATTCTATAACGCTACCCCCAATTATTGTTCCCTATGACAAAAAAGAGGCTGCTATTTTTTTTTTTTTAAAGGTGGTTTAGAGGTTTCGCTACTCGTTTTTATAAAAAAAATGAGATAATTACAATTTTAATTTCATTTTAACATGTTTAAGTGCAGCAAAAATTTGGGTTTTTGTGTGTTGTTATTCTGTTTTCATTGGCGAATATTCGTGCAATTCAATAGCCTTCTTGGAAGAGTAGAAAGGGTTTAACTCCTGAAAGTATGTTTCGAAATTGAAAAAGGTGCAAATAAAACGCCTACACTGACCCCATTGCGCATTGATTTTTTGGATATATTTCGCATCTATAAGGTTTATGACATCGATGTTTATGAATCCGATGTCAGTTTTTTTAAGTTCAAAATGGCGGGTCCAATATGGCGGTGATTTTTTTGAAACTTGGTACTCGGGAGTTTATGCGTTGTCTGATTACGAATCCGATATCGGTTTTTTTTAAATTCAAAATGGTGGATCCAATATCGCGGTGCATTTTTGAAAATTAATTCGACTGTGTGAAACTCGTCACTGATGGATTTATGACATCGTTTTATATGAACTAGTATCGCTTGTGATCGAAGATTCGAAACTTTAGAGGGTCGTGGGGTCGCTAGCCCCCGGTGTACCGCTGCCCGACTGGTTGATGTCCTCGCGAACGCAAAGACTGATATCACCGCCTTGCAGGAAATGCGATGGACGGGGCAAGGAAAGACGACCATCGGTCCTTGTGACGTATACTACAGTGGCCAGACACGCGGCAAAGCGCGTGGTGTAGGATTTGTGGTGGGAAAGAGACTTCGCCGCCAAGTACTAGCGTTCACTCCTGTGGACGAGCGTCTCGCTGCGATCCGCATCAAGGCGAGGTTTTTCAACATAACATTTATCTGCGCCTATGCGCCGACTGAGGAGACGGACGACGCAGAGAAGGACTCCTTCTACGATAAACTTGAACAAGCCTATGATCGCTGCCCCCTGCATGACATCAAAATCGTGCTCGGCGACTTTAATGCCAAGGTGGGCAAGGAAGGAGTCTTTGGTCCCCCAGTTGGAAAATTCAGGCTCCACGATATAACATCCCCCAACGGCACTAGGTTGATTGACTTCGCCGCTTCCCGCAATATGGTCATCAGTAGTACCAGGTTCCAGCATAAGCGAATACACCAAGCCACCTGGCTGTCCCCTGATCAAAGAACAAGAAACCAGATTGATCATGTCGCAGTGTATGGCAACGCTATCGTGAGGCGAAGAATGAAGAGAGACGCCTTTTCAGAAAAAAGAAACGTGAGGCCGAAAGGCGTGAGTGTGAGGAGCTTGAGATGCTGGCTGACAGGAACGATGCCCGAAAATTCTATGAAAAGATCCGGCGGATGACGGAAGGTTTAAAGACCGGGGCAAGTTCCTGTAAGGACAATAATGGCGACCTGGTAACCGACGTACAGAGTGTACTTAAATTATGGAGGGAGCACTTCTCCTCACTGCTAAATTGCGACGGAGACGTTGAACCCGATACCCCAATCCCTGACGATGGAAAGGTCGTCCCACCACCTGACTATGAAGAAGTGAGGATAGCTATATCCCCGCTCAAAAACAACAAAGCGCCTGGAAAAGACGGACTACCCGCCGAGCTGTTCAAACACGGAGGCGAAGAGCTGGTAAAAAGCATGCATCAGCTCTTATGCAGAATATGGTCAGACGAGTGCATGCCTCCAGATTGGAATTTAAGTGTGCTCTGCCCAATCCACAAGAAAGGCGATCCCGCTAACCCCACCAACTACCGCGGAATCAGTCTTCTTAATATCGCATATAAGGTTCTTTCTAGCGTATAGTGTGAAAGACTGAAACCCATCGTGGACAAACTGATTGGACCTTATCAGTGTGGCTTTAGACCTGGTAAGTCTACCATCGACCAGATTTTCACGATACGCCAAATCCTGGAGAAGACCCATGATAAAAGAATCGATACACACCACCTCTTTGTCGATTTTAAAGCCGCCTGTATACCGCCATGTCTGAATTTGACTTCCCTGCAAAGCTTTTACGGCTTTGCCAAATGACGCTGAGCAATACCAATAGCTTCGTCAGAATCGGGAAGGACCTCTCTGAGCCATTTGAAACCAAACGAGGCTTCAGACAGGGCAACTCCCTTTCGTGCGATTTCTTCAACCTGATGCTGGAGAAAATAATTCGAGCAGCTGAGCTAAACCGCAATGGCACAATCTTCTACAAGAGCGTGCAATTGCTGGCGTATGCCGATGATATTGATATCATTGGCCTTAACAACCGCGCCGTAAGCGCTGCCTTCTCTGGGCTGGATAAAGAAGCAAAAAAAGTGGGTCTTGCGGTGAACGAGGACAAGACGAAATACCTGCTGTCATCAAAGAAAGAATCGGCGCACCTGCGCCTTGGCAGCCAAGTCACCGTTGATGGCTACAAGTTTGAAACGGTGAGAGATTTCGTCTATTTGGGAACCAGCATTAACACCGAAAATAATATCAGTCTAGAAATCCAACGGAGAATCACTCTTGCCAACAAGTGTTACTTTGGACTAAGTAGGCAATTGAGAAGTAAAGTCCTCTCTCGACAAACAAAGATCACGCTCTATAAGTCTCTCATCATACCTGTCCTGATGTACGGCTCGGAATCATAGACAGTGTCAAGAGAAGATGAGATGGCCCTTGGAGTATTTGAGAGAAAAGTTCTCCGGAAGATATATGGTCCTTCCCGTGATGCCAACGGCGAGTATCGAAGGAAATTTAACGTGGAGCTGTACGAGCTTTACGCAGACGGCAGCAGAGGAAGGGGGAGACCTCGACTGAGATGGAAACAACAGGTGGAGGATGACTTGAACTCCCTTGGGGTTTCCAATTGGCGTCAGTTATCGCTAAAAAGGAATGACTGGCGTGCTTTGATACGAAACGGCCAAAATCGCCTAGGCGGTTAAGCGTCATTATGACGCAAGCCAAGATTAGATTAGATATATCAAAACCGGTTATCGGATATCGACAACTTTTTTCCAAATTATTCTCCGTTTATATATCGGTATGTTGCTAAAATTTCAAAATGATCGGAGGGAAAGTGTTAATGTTATTGAATAACCAACTTCGCTTTAAAAAATATTTTACGATTTTTCGGGTTTAAATTGTTATCGATATCTCCGAAAACGGGTGGCGGGTATCAAAAATTTTTTGCCTAAATATAACCTTCAGATATCTCCACACGTTGATAAAATTTCAACAAAATCGGTGCAGTAGTGTTTAAATAATTGTATATTAAACACTGCGACTTGAATTTATACACAGCTAAAAATTTGAACCTAAATTTTAAACTTTTTTGGACTACATATATGACCAAACCAAATTTGGATTCAAATTCAATATAGACCAGTTTTCATGAAAATTGGCTAAATGAATCGGGTTTCAATTATAAACAAGAAATGTTTTAACAATTTTTTAAAGATAAAATAAATTTTTTGTCCGTTGGCGGGAATTCGAACCAAGACTCCCCGCATCATGCCCGTCTGCTCTACCACTAAGCCACATCGCACACATAAATGTTGTTGACAAAATTCAATCTTGAATAAGCTTTCAAAAAAAAATTTGAATTTTCAAACACAAAAGTTTACATTTTAGACCGAAAAGTTTTAAGAACAAAATAAAACTAAAAAAATGTGGCAGCTGGCAGGATTCAAACGAAAACGCTCAGGAGTCACAGCCGACTGCTCTACCGCAGAGCTATGACGCACATGAAAATCTTGTGGGCAAAATTCAATTATATTCAAACAAAACAAAAATAAAAAATTTAGACTGCTTTTTCATTTAGATTTTAAATCGAAACCAAAAGAAATTGAAAATCTTTGTAGGTATTTGGACGGTTTGAAATATTGTACAAAAAGGTTTGAAAAATTGATTAAACTTTATACGGGTTTAAAATTTAGGTTCATTTTTTAGCCGTGTATATATAATCTTCGATCTATTGACTAAATCTTTTTGAGGCATTATGTCAGACGAATTACGCTTACGGTGACCATCCGTTCTGTTTTTGGCAGAACAGTTCTGTTTTTAAGAAGCTTCTTCTGAGTATTTTTTTTCTAAGGAAAATAACAGAAATGTTCTTTTTTTAAGCAAATGTTCCGTTTTTGTTCTGCTTTTTTGTACCGGCAACCCTTTTAACAAATGTAATAACTCTGTAAAGTTATACGCTGTTTCCACCAAAAGCAAACACTGTGTTATCCTAGCGTGTTTAGAAGCAAACAAAACACCATTCGAAAATTTCATACAAATCTCATAACCCAAGCCCATTTCAATCCTCTTTTCAAAGCGTGTTTGCTTTGGGTTTGCATACACTTGCGAATTTCTCGACGCAGAGACCGAAGTGTGTTAGTCTTCGACGCAGAAAACTGAAGTGTGTTAAGGGTCGAATACATAAAGCTTTGTTAACCTCGCCTGACATTTTCTACCTCAAAACTTTGCGTCGAACTTCAGAGGTATGCTACAATGAACGCCTTGACGCTTCTCTTTTATACATTTGTTTTCGTTATTTATTTCCTTGCATTCAGAGTGTTTTGTTTAATTTATTAATTTAATAGAGAAAAAATGAACTAATTATTATTTTCTCCAACTTTTTATTCTTTAATTAAAGCAAACTCATCAACATCTGATTGTCAAAGCAAGCGAAGCAAGCAAAATTTGAGAGTTTGCCAAATTTCAACCTCGCTTCAACTTTGAGGTCTCCAATTTGCCATGCATGGTTTAAATACGTATACTGAACTTTTCTGTCAAAGTCAAAGTTTGAGGTAAAGCCAAAAAAAAGTTTTATGTAACTGACCCATTAGTCTTCGACGCAGAGAACGAAGTGTGTTAGTCTTAGATTTTTAGATTTTCCAAAAAAAAAAAGTTTTGAACCACTCTAACGTACATGCATACAAAGCATCACCAGCTCCTGTAAAACATTCGTATGGTTGTTGTCTTCCAATTTCTTTGCACTTTTTCTCAAATGCATGCCGCTATAGAAGTAAACTTCAAAAAAAATTCCAGCGACTTCAAACGGTTTTTTTTCTACCAAACCTCTTTTCTTTATATGTAGACTCGACATTGTATAGATGAAGGATGCTGATTCCGCGATGGTTGTTTTTGGTTCGCCCTTACTGTGAATTGGGCAGAGCACAATTTTTGCTTTTTTTTAACTGATCGGTGGTAGTCCGACTTTTAACTGCGCTTTACTATTTTTTGGACAGAATTGTGTTCATCATCTCCATCGAAGTTTACCAATGCTTTCCTCGGTTAATAGGTTATCATTATAATTCCAACAAAAATTCGCCTCGGTCTGGGAAGCAACCGCCTGCCAGCCGTATCTCAAACTTACGACATTCGGTCTTACTCTTATTTTATCTCACGGAAACACTGTAGTGTCCTGAGCTGATATACGTAATAGGAGGCGATATGAAGTTTTGATTGAGTGTAAAATTTGAGAAAATGGCTGATGATGCAACGGAAAGTATGCAACGGAAATAGAAATTATAGACGACTTTCAGGCGTTTTTCACCACGATGTTTAGCTGTGTAAATCAAATAGGAGGTGAAATTCTAGGATCTAGCTAACATTGCACAAATTGTAATAGTTAGGCCGAGCAGAATTCATGGGTGTTGCCACCTATCCAAATTTTTTTTAAATATAGAGGTGGATATGCCAATATATGTATCAAATGAAAGATATTTTCGACCGTATTTCAAATAAGATAATTTCAAGCAGGTTTGCCAATTAGGGTTGCCACCTAACCGTAATTTATTTATTTTTTCGTATATCTCGGGAACTGCTTGACCGATTTGGATAAAATTTGGCATATGGACAATTTGATTCATTTTAAGATTATATACATGGCTGCTGCCACTTAGAACATTTACAGGGTTGCCCCCTATACCAATTTTTTTCTTATATAAAGATAGATATGCCAATATGAGTATCAAATGAAAGTTATTTTCGACCGTATTCCAAATAAGATCATTTCAAGCAGAGTTGCCACATAGGGTTGCCACCTAACCGCAATTTATTTATTTTTTCGTATATCTCGGTAATAGACTGAGAGCTGGCAACATAAAAAATTTGGTCACTCGGTGCAAGGTCAATTTTGACATTGATCGACTCGATTGTTACCAACTAGACGTGAGCCAGATCGTCAGAACTCCTACTGGAAGACAGAGGCGGGTATAGGGGTCAAAGTTGCAACTTTTTCGCGAAAAAAAGTCATAAGGTGCAAGGCTGAAATTTTGCACAGTGGTCGGGGATGTCATAAGAAAGAAGAACAACATCGTCAGAACTCTAGGTGGAAGACAAAGGGTCGTCAGAAGTCCATAATGTTGTGAAAAATCTATACCTATAGCTGACCTGCAATTTCTTTTATCTTGAAGTCATATTTTTATATACTTGGCTTTACTTTATGATAATATAATCTCAATGAAACCATTTCACGCAAAAACTAATAAAATCGCCAAAACCGTTTTTGAGAAAACCGCGAAATAACCGCGTTTTTTTAATTGCTTCGGAAAACCAAATTTTTTGTCACATTTTGGAAAAATTTATATATTCTGAAAGAGGAGCTAAACCTCCATCGCCTCCATGTTTTATTTTTAAAATATGTCCCCACTGACCCTCATGAAATGCAATTAAAAGTGCATTTCTTTGTTACTCATACTCCATGTGGTGTAAAAATCATTTAAAAATAAGAAGAAGAAACTTTTCGAGTATGCAGTTTTTTAGAACAGTTAATTTTAGTCTAACAAAGTGAAATTTTTGAGTACCCTGGAGCTACCGTTGATTTTTGACGATTTTTTTCTTAAGGTGACTTGGTTTTTTTTTTTTATAAAAAATGGTTGTCAAAATTCGGGTTTTGAGTCGATTTGGTCCAAAAGGAGACGAAAAAAGTATTCTATTAATGGGCGTAAATTAAGAAAAGCTTGCAGATTATAACTAGGAACACGTCCAGGATGTAGCTCGCTTTTCTGTGTCAAGGGGGAGTCCGCCCCCCTTTTAAAAAACCTGTGAGTGTACCAAACCATTTTTCTGAGTATTGGGGTACCTAGAGGTTCTTCCATAGAATCTTTACCTAGTCTTAGAGTTCGTATATTAAGTTTAGTTATTTCACAATCTGCGCTGTAATGAAGAAGATAATTAGTGAGATATTATTTTTGATCATCTCATCCAATGAGGATAATTTGTATATCAACCATATTTGTCTATACAACTAATCAATAAAATAGATACATATTAGTGCGTCGAGGGTTACATGAGGATTACATTCTCGATATCGTCATCGAACTCAATATCGTCGTCGCAATTGTAGGAACTTTCATCATCTTCTTCTGGAAGTAGAAATTAATAATTCAGTAAAATCGATAAATTATCAAAATTATCGAATTCAACAATACCTTCCGAAGCATCACTTTCTTGGATAACGTCTACTACAATAATAATTTAACTTTCAAATATGACAGGAGAAGCTAAGCAGCATCAGAAATTCTGATTTTTTCATTTTTATTCAGCGAGCATCAGAAGAAGTTTACTTTCCTGCATGTATAAAATTTGACTCTCCCTGGTAATTTCGCCTCCACATTCTTCTTCGGGCTCCCCCTTAGCAAGTAAAAGAGGAAGCTACATCCTTAAAGTGTTCGTAGTAATAACATGCAAGATTTTCTTAATTTAAGTCCATTAATAGCAGACTTTTTCCTTCCCTTTTTTGACCAAGGGACAAGCTACATCCTGGACGTGTTCCTAGTTATAATCTGCAAGCTTTTCTTAATTTACGCCTATTAAAAGAATACTTTTTTTGTCTCCTTTTGACCCAATTCGACTCAAAACCCGAATTTTTACAACCATTTTTTATAAAAAAAAGCCAAGTCACCTTAAGAAAAAAATCGTCAAAAATCAACTGTAGCTCCAGGTACTAAAAAATTTCACTTTGTTAGACTAAAATTAACTGTTCTAAAAAACTGCATACTCGAAAAGTTTCTTCTTCTTATTTTTAAATGATTTTTACACCACATGGCGTATGAGTAACAAAGAAATGCACTTTTAATTGCATTTCATGAGGGTCAGTGGGGACATATTTTAAAAATAAAACATGGAGGCGATGGAGGTTTAGCTCCTCTTTCAGAATATATAAATTTTTCCAAAATGTGACAAAAAATGAGGTTTTCCGAAGCAATTAAAAAAAACGCGGTTTTCTCAAAAACGGTTTTGGCGATTTTATTAGTTTTTGCGTGAAATGGTTTCATTGAGATTATATTATCATAAAGTAAAGCCAAGTATATAAAAATATGACTTCAAGATAAAAAAAATTGCAGGCGAGCTATAGTTATAGATTTTTCATAACATTATGGACTTCTGGCGAACCTTTGTCTTCCACCTAGAGCTCTGACGATTTTTTTTCTTCTTTCTTATGACATCCCCGACCACTGTGCAAAATTTCAGCCTTCCACCTTATGACTTTTTTTCGCGAAAAAGTTGCAACTTTGTCCCCCTATACCCGCCTCTGTCTTCCAGTAGGAGTTCTGACGATCTGGCTCACGTCTAGTTGATAACAATCGAGTCGATCAATGTCAAAATTGACCTTGCACCGAGTGACCAAATTTTTTATGTTGCCAGCTCTTAGACTATAACTTTGGCACATAGACAATTTGATTCATTCTAAGAATACATGGGTGTTGCACTTACGGTGGTTGCCACCTATTCAATTTTTTTTTTTTAATTAGAGTGTGACCGCTGAGGCTCGGACGAGTACTTGAAATTTAACACAATGCTTTTCAGTTACATGCGTATGTGTACGCTACATTTATTGATAGTGATTGCACTTGTGGTGTGCGATGTGGTATTGCGTATGTGTGTTTATTTCTACATAAGTAAATGAACATTATTAGCACATTGAATCTCAAATAAAATATTAAATGGAATTACAAAGTTTACCTTACCGCGGTTGCGTCTCGTCCGGCTTATTTTCAGCGAATGACAAGAAACGATCGCGGCTTACAGATTTACATACATAGATACATATTGACAAATTGTAGAATGACAGATACAAAGAAAGACAAAGTAACGAATGATTGACAGAGTTGCATGCGGCCGTGCTGCCACACCCCCGCCCCCGTGGATCAACAAGATTCACCAGCTTCAATGTCCAGTAAGGCCAGCTTTGATGCAGCTCGCCGCAATGTACCTTTGGGTGTGCGCACGTCCACTTGGCGGACGACACCATCTACTCCTGGATAGACTTGATCTACTATACCTCGACACCATTGGTTGCGTGGCAAGGAACTATCGCAAACGAAAACAATATCGCCAATCTTCAAAGATATTGTGACCACTTCACGCGACGGGTTAGCGTGGGCAAATACTCAGCAATCCACCTCTTCCAGAAGTGGTCTCGTAACTGACGGTCGACCCGCCATTGCTTCCGCAACGCGCATAGCCTCTGTGGCTCGCTGGTGTTTGTGCCGTGTTAGCCGCGCCAAGCAGGAAGTGATTTGGCGTGAGTGGTTCCTCCTGATCAGGCGATATTGGCAGGTGTGTGAGTGGGCGAGAATTTATCGTATTCTCAGCTTCGATGAGAAAGCATATGTTGATTTGTATGTTGTGTTTGCTGCTCTCTTGAGCTGCTAACTGACTTTATTAAGTTCTAACCGAACCTTTATATACATACGTGAAAATAGATGTTAACTTATTAACGAAGTCTAAAAATGTTCCACCCTGTAAAAATGCAGTGCACGGAACATGATCCGTATTGGATTTCGTCTGCATTCCAATTGCGCTATACTAACCGTGTGAACGGAATGTGTTTGCGTCTGCAGTCATTAACCGTGTGAACGTAATCTGTTTACGTCTGCATTTAAAGGGTTAGTTAACATCCTCCCCCCGATGAGCGCAGCTCGATTTCCTGCACTGGCCCGTGAGTTAAACGTTCACCGTGAAGTCCAAAATTTCATTAGAATGTCGGGGCGCTGGAGTAGGTCTTTTGGGTTGCTCGGATGGATTGGTATCCGCAGAGATAGGCAATGATTGATGTTTGCGTGTTTTGCACCTCCCTTTGATTATCGTAAAGACCAGTAGACATACAGCTATAAGCAACGCTGCATAACCCACTGTCATATGGTGTGTATTTTGTGTTTCAAGTTGATGTGGTAGTTCCAACAGATGATGGTTTGCCAATGTGGATTGCAGTAATGTCAAATTTTGGGTGTCAGCTATATATTTCACATCGGTCAACTTGTGAAGAAGAGGTTTTATTTGTTCTACCTTGGCTACTTTGGAGATTTCGCCAAGACTCGTGTAGGATGAACTCAGGCTGCTGGCTAATACCTGATGGGCATGAATGGATACAAAATGTTGTTTTAGTATACAGTTTGGTTGAAGTGACAGCAGTCCGGATCCCTTTAAAGTAATCTGTGTAATATCTGGGCCACATACTACTGTTGCACGAGATGAAACTGGTGTCGCATATATCCATTTGTTGTCATGATGTAGTGGTATCCACGCAAAACCATTTGGCGTTTTTCGCAGTAGACAACTTGATTGCGTATGATTCCGGAAAAGGGCTTCTTCACATGCGCACATGGCCGATCCGTGGCTGTAATGAATCTGAATTTTGGGACAGATGTAGCTTCCCTGTGTAATGTCCATGCAATATTGAAATTCCAATTCACTCATTGGAAAGAATTGATCACGAGCCGTGTTTATAGCCAGTATCTGGGCACATGGATCTATTTCAACCATTGTCCCATTGGTCAAGTTGGGGATCGGTACGATATTGAACAGGTCGAATCTGTCATGTTCCACCAGGGGCAAAGTTATACTGAATATTACATGCTTTTGTGTTACTCCTCCTTTAACCTTCATGAGCTGGTACAACTTCAGTAAATCGTCTTGCTGCACCGGTAGTTCTAATGATGCTGTCAACTGAAGTTTTATCTTGTTTATTTCTTGTTGTAATTGGATTGGTGTTAGGAGCAGGGGACTTATTTTCCCGTGATGAGAATCGGTTAACACGTCCAATATGGATGACTGAATGCGTTGTAAGTTGGCTGAGATAAGTGTCAGTTGCGTGGAAAGCGATGAAAACGCTTGAAATATTCTATCTTGGTTTATCGCAGCGGCGTCGGCGCGTATTCCATTAATAATTTGGCTGAGTTGTTGATCGATGAAATGGAACTTTTTGTCGACCGCGATCTGATCTTGCTTCACAATATTTATTGTAGAGTCTACAATAGATGTTTGGTTTTTGATGAGATTGAGCAGATGAGACTCGTTCTCGTTCACTTGTGATACTGTATTGGACATTTGTTCAGCATACTGTGAGTCCAATATACCAAACAATGAATATGCAACATTTCCAATCGCATTTATTGCTCCTCTTTTTTGCCGATTGGATCTCATCATCGAGGCATCCAAGTGCAATGCGGCTTCAGTCTGTTCAAAGTGCCTTACCAGAGAGTGACAGATGCTCTTTTGGTTCATTTCCTGACATAGGAGGCTTAATGCTTTGGTGCCGTTTGAAAGCGCTGCCAATTCTCCCGAGAACGCTTTCAGGTCGTAGTATATAATGAGGTTCCACTCGGTAGATGATATGGCTGCCGATCCAATCCCCTCAAAATGAATGCCAACTTTTGACCCAAATCTTCTATTTTCAATTTGAATTCCCAAAGCTAGGGGAATAAGTAACAATGTGATCAGCAGCATTGCGAGTCCATTATGCAAGGCGCGGATGTTGTTCTTCGGTGGAGAATCCTTTTCGTCTGTTTCGGCTGCTTGTGGTTCTCTTTCGTTATTTTCTTCCATGGGTAATGGTGCCAACCGATGAATTGATCTCTTGCACGTGCCAGTTGCGGTTTTTACCTCCGCCACCCGCACGATGTTATCTTGTCCCTTAAACACGTTGAGCACTCGTCCTAATGGCCATTGAAGTACTGGTGTGTTGTCTTCTTTAATGATAACCATGTCACCTATTTTGACATTGTTTTGCTTGTTCTTCCATTTGTTTTTTAACTGTAGCTCTGATAAGTATTCGGTAGACCATCGCTTCCAAAATTCCTGTTTGAGGTAGGAGACCAATTTCCATCTTGTGAGTAGGCTCATTTTTTGTGTTGTGCTGCTTGCATCTAACTGTGCGTTGATTGGTTCTCCAATGAGGAAGTGACCTGGAGTTAGAGCTGTTAGGTCATTAGGGTCGTCGGACATTGGGCTGATCGGTCTAGAGTTGAGGATTCCCTCCACCTCGATGACTACAGTGTCCAATTCTTCGTAAGTCAGTGATGCCGTAGAGGTGCTTCTGACCAGAAGATGCTTGGCTGATTTTACCGCTGCTTCCCATAATCCGCCGAAATGAGGGCTCCTCGGAGGAATAAAATGAAATGTTATTCCTTTTAAAGCGCATTGATTTATGATTGATTTTTGTGATGAATCAGCATAAACCGCTTGGGTCAATTCAGCTAGCTGATTTCTTGCCCCTACGAAGTTTGTAGCGTTATCACAATATAGATTCTGGCAATGGCCTCTTCGGCTTATGAATCGCTTTAGTGCTCCAATAAATGCCTGGGTCGTCAAATCGCTAACCAGTTCCAGATGCACAGCCTTCGTTGCAAAACAACAGAACACAGCTATATAAGCCTTATGTGGTTTCTTTCCTCTTATCTTGAAGTGCACTGCAAAAGGTCCACAGAAGTCAACTCCGGAATTGATAAATGGTCGTGCCGGCGTTACTCTTGTTGACGGAAGGTTTCCCATAACCTGGAACAGGAGCCTTGGTTTCGCCTTGTTGCATCTCATACAATTGGCCACGATTGATCGAGCCATAATCCTTCCCTTCACTGGCCAGAATCTCTGCCTTGTAAATGATAAAAGCGCTTGAGGTCCACAATGCCGGTTTTCGTAATGGATTGTTTGCATCAATAACTTGGTTATGATGTTGTTGTATGGGAGCAACATAGGATGTTTGGCCTCGTATGGAAGTTCTGATGCTTGTAGGCGGCCCCCCACTCGGATGATGCCTTCATTGTCCAAAAATGGTGACAGACTGCGATATGGACTGTTTTTCCCAACCTCGTTGAATTTTTTCAATTTCTTTAGCTCGTCATCAAAGTCCAACTGTTGCATTATTTGGACGATTGCCATGAGAGACTTGTCTAATTCATGCACGGTCAATGGTATTTTGGCGTCTTCTGATTGTTTTCTCGCCCTGTTGATGAATCGCAACATGTAACCTATAACCTTTTGTAGTGTTTTGAAGGAGCCGTTATGTCGAATATTATAAAGGACGTTTTCTTCAATTACGGGGATTGTAACCGGGATCGATGTCACTTTTCTGCGTTCCATGTTGATGCCCTCGTCGATTGTTGTGTTCGCCTTTGAATATTTTGATGGCCACGTGTCTTCCTCGGTAAGCAATATTTTCGGCCCATTAAACCACAAGCTGCAGGCTTCAAGCTTTCCTGGCGGAAATCCTCGTGATATAATATCTGCAGGGTTGTCTTTCGAACCTATATGCCGCCATTGCTCAGGAATTGTGTGCTCATGAATTGCAGCTATCCGGTTTGCCACAAATGTTTGATATGATGCTGAGTGCGAATTGATCCATGCTAGTACTATCTGGGAATCAGTCCAATAGTATGTAGGAACATCCAGCTTAAGGTCTGCCCTGACTCTAGCGCTAAGTTGAGCTCCCAAAACTGATGCGCATAGCTCAAGCCGCGGAAGAGTTTGTCGCTTCAACGGCGCTACTCGTGATTTCGCACACAACAGCTTTACCATTACTTGTCCATCGTCTAGCTGTGATCTAATGTATATCACAGCTCCATATGCTTTTTCCGACGCATCTGAGAATACGTGAATTTGTACCTTTGCTGCGATGTGTCCTTCAAATACGTGTCGCGGGACCTGCATGTTATTTAGCTTTTCCAAATTGCTTCGGAATGTTGTCCATGTAGCATTCAATTCGGCCGGTAATGCTTCGTCCCACTCTAGCTTGAGTTGCCATAGATCCTGAATGAAAATTTTCGCCGTGACTACTATTGGTGCTAGTATGCCCAACGGATCGAATAGCCTAGCTATGTCCGCACTAACTGATCGCTTCGTTATGATGTTGTTGCTTGCTAAGCACACCTTTACGCAAAACTTGTCAACTTTAGGCATCCATGTCATACCCAACGTTTTGAAAGTTTGATTGATGTCATTATCAAAATCTATATCGACTTCTTGTTCTCCTAAGCCAACATTTTCGAGCAATTGTGGATGATTGGAACACCACTTTTGCAGGTTGAGACCGCGCTGCTTCAAGATATGTATTAGTTGCTGTTGAATTTCCATGGTTGTAGTTAAGCTATCTGATCCCCCAATTCCGTCATCTACATAAAAGTTTTCTTGTAGGAACTGCGAACCCAATGGATGTGATAGCATATTTTCCTTTGCAATTGTTTGCAAGCATTTCGTTGCCAAATACGGGGCAGATCTGGTCCCATAAGTGATTGTGTTCAATTGATAATGCCTTATTGGCATGCTTGGGTCTTTTCGCCATATGATGAGTTGGAATTTTCTGTCTTCCGGATGCATGAGGATCTGCCTATACATTTTTTCTACATCTGTTGTGAATACGAATTTAGGCATGCGAAAGCGAAGTAAAATGGTGAACAGCTCGCTCTGAACAATGGGTCCAGTATACATGAGGTCGTTCAATGATATTCCAGAGGTTGACTTTGCCGATGCGTCAAATACCACACGCAGTTTTGTGGTACGGCTTTCTGGTCTGGAGATGTAGTGGTGAGGAATGAAATACCTCGGGTGATTTATGGAGTTAATATCCACTTGAGTCATGTGACCCAACCTTTCATACTCTTCCATAAATTGTATGTATTTATCCCTTGTCTCTGGTGATTTTGCCAATCGGCGTTCCAAGGCCAAAAATCGATTGCTTGCAATCCCAAACGATTCCCCTAAAGCCTCCGGACCTTCATGAAAGGGTAGTTTTACCATGAATCTTCCATTTTGAATAACTGTATTTTGAGCAAAGTGAGTTTCACACTGTTTTTCAGCTGTTGATAGTTGTTTTCCCAAGGTTGCAACTTCATCAAGTTGCCATAACCTAGCCAATGCTGATTCTAGATTTATATCCTCTTGAATGCAGATTCCACAACTTGCATTTGCACTGTCATTGCCGCCAATTTTTCCGGAAACGATCCATCCTAGAAGCGTATTTTGCAGAATGGGTAGGTCTTCGGATAGTTTTATTTGTCCGGCTGTCATCAACTGATTGTAGAACTCCGCTCCTAACAATATGTCAATTTTGTTCGGATGATTGAATGATGGATCTGCTAGCGTTATATTGCTGGGAATTTTCCATTCGTCGATATTGATGTCTTGTGAGGGCTGTGGAGATATAATGTGCGGTAGTACTGCTGCTTCTAGCCGTGTTGCGAAACTATTGATCCGTGAATGTAACCCAATATTGACTCGAT
Organism: Campiglossa producta; assembly: GCA_964058755.1. Lineage (NCBI taxonomy): Eukaryota > Metazoa > Arthropoda > Insecta > Diptera > Tephritidae > Campiglossa > Campiglossa producta. The sequence continues at coordinate 47,123,046 of CAXKVI010000002.1, forward strand.
GTCGTACCTTGGTGTTACTGGAGCCGATACCATTAATGGAAATTGATGATGATTTTGTTGAAATACCCAATCTTTTCACCAACCGCTCTGTAACAAAATTCACCTGTGAGCCCGAATCCAGGATTGCACGGCACTGCACTTCTGTTCCATTTCCCTTGACCTTTACCATGGCAGTGCTAAGCAGGACATAAGTATTCGTTCGTGAGTGTTCGGCGGTTGCCAGTGAAGCTGCTTCCTGTTTGGAAGCTGTTGCTTTGGTCGTTGATGGTGTAGTATTTTTCAATGCATGCTTTTCAGTTGGAGTGGTTTCCAATGATGACCTTGCGTTTGCGTCTTCAAAATGTAACAATGTGTTATGCTTTTTGTTGCATTTCAAACAACTTCTTAGTGGGCAGTTTACCGCAGCATGCCCCGGTTTAAGACAGTTGTGGCAGTATCTATGCCTTTGTACAAACTGGAAACGAGTAGATGGAGATTGTTGGAGAAATTCCTTGCATGAAAACAATTGGTGTTTTCCCTTTTTGCACATGTTGCAGTTGTCAATATTAGGATTCTTTGACGTGACCGTAGTGCAGACCTTTGAAGTTTGGTTTGTAGTTTTGATACCCATTGCCTCCAGGGATTGAAAGTGCTTTTCGAGAAATTGCAGGAACTCTGTAAGCGTTTGTACTTCTCGTGGTTTCGATAACGATTGCTCGTAGCGCAGACGTGTGGGTTGATCCAATTTCTTTATTAGCAGATGAATCAGTAGTGGATCCCATGTTGATGTGTCTATTTGTAAATTGTTCAGAGCTAAGAGACATTCTTTGGTTGTGTCATGAAGTTTTTTGATGTTGTCCATTGAAGTCCCTCCCGTCGTACTGAGTAGCTCATTTATTAATTTGCTCACCAGCAAGCGTTTATTGTTGTAACGCTCCAAGAGTACCAACCAAGCCGCTTCGAAATTTTCTTCTGTTGAAGCGAAATGCTTAATGAGATTTCCAGCTTCACCCACCACGTGAGTCTTCAGATAGTACATTTTCTGAATTTTTGCTAGTGGCTGACTTATTACCAGTTGCGTAAATAAGTCGTAGAACTCCTGCCATTTCAGGTAGTTCCCGTCAAACTTTGAAATGGTGATTTTTGGCAATGAAACTGAGTGTGGTTTGAATGTTGCACAACCTGGACTTGATGATTGCATAACCATCACCTCATTATCTGCTGCCTGCAGAAAACTCCGCACTCTTTGCTCCAGCACCATGAATTGATCGTAACTGTAACCCTGCTGTGTGGGATTGTCGAACATTTCAAATATTTTGAAGTGAATATCCTCGATGTTTGCCCATAATTTACTGATTACAGGTTGGCATCTTGGTGAAACGGTGTCGTTTAACGCTCGTTCCAATGAAGCCATCATTACTCCTTGCCTGCGTACCAACTTGATGAAACTGTTTGTTTCTGATTCCGGTTGATTCCCCTGTGGTGGTTGTGTTTCAGCCGGTTTTTGTTGAGTTGCAGCTGGCAGCTGGTGATGACTTGCAGCTAGCTGACGCGCTGCAGTTTCGAATACTTCCCTATATTGGACCACTACGTTCATTATGGTGTTGTAGTACTCCTTCGTGAAGTAATCGTGATCCATGGGCAGGTTTTCGAGTACACGAATTTGGGTGTCGGTTGTTTCGAAATTTTCCCATTCGCTGTTTAACCTCCTTAAGCGTTCCTCGTAATATTCCGAGGACTGCTTTCGGGTGGCGGCGTCCTTTTTGAAGTTCCTTACTATGGTTTCAATGTTGGAGCCATATGTTTTTTGTTCGTTGACCAATTCACTGAAGGTTGCCATTTTTTCTCGGGGTCACCAGAATGTTAATTTGTATGTTGTGTTTGCTGCTCTCTTGAGCTGCTAACTGACTTTATTAAGTTCTAACCGAACCTTTATATACATACGTGAAAATAGATGTTAACTTATTAACGAAGTCTAAAAATGTTCCACCCTGTAAAAATGCAGTGCACGGAACATGATCCGTATTGGATTTCGTCTGCATTCCAATTGCGCTATACTAACCGTGTGAACGGAATGTGTTTGCGTCTGCAGTCATTAACCGTGTGAACGTAATCTGTTTACGTCTGCATTTAAAGGGTTAGTTAACAGCATACCAGTGTCTGCTCCTTCGGACATACTTCTTTCAGCGTTTGACGGAACACTCGCTTCACACACTGCACCATGCGCTCCCACACACCGCCTTCAGATGGGTTGATTGAACAGTTGAACCACCACTCTACGCCCTTGCCAAACATTTCGCCCTGTAAGCGCGCGCAGTCTAAAACGTTTTGATTCTTGATTGGCGCCTACGAAATTTTTACCATTGTCTGACCTCATTCTTACAGGAACCCGGCGGCGGTTAGTAAAATTGCGTATAGCGATGATGCAGGCGTCTGTGCTTAAGTCGTGAGCGAGTTCCAAGTGAATTGCCCTCACAGTGAGGCACGTGAACAGCGCCACCCAGCGCTTCTCTTGACGGCGGCCGATCGAGATGTTTCTGGGGCCAAAGTAGTCAAGGCCGGTGTAGGAGAATGGCCTTACGTACGGCGTCAAATGGTCAATTGGCAGTGGACCCATAGATTGCACGACTGGCGTTGTTTTGGACACTCAACACACTTGACAATTGCTAATGACAGTTCGTAGGGGCTTACGTAGTCGAGGTATCCAGTATTTACGACGGATCACGCAGATTGTAGCTTCTGTGTTTTGATGTTTCATGGCTACGTAATGATGATTCACGAGAAGCTTCGTAAACTGATGATTTGTAGGCAATATTATAGGCCGTCGCGTGGATATTGGCAACCATTCCGCAGCATCGATACGACCTTGAAAACGCAGGACACTTTGCTCGTCCATGTAAGGTAATAACTCGTGAAGCACACTAGTACGAGGGATTGCGGCATGTTTTTCGAGCAGACGAAGTTCGACAGAGAATGCTTCTGCTTGTACTTGACGATAAAGGACATGCTTTGCTGCTTCGAGCTCCCATGACGTCAACCCATAGGCCTCATCGGGTTGCTTACCATTGCGACATCGACCCACGAAGCGAGTCACCCACGGTGTTGTTCGTATCAGTCTGTCGAAAGATGAGAAGCGATTATAATCAACGAATTCACTACTTGCAACAGTCAAAGCGTATTTCGTCAGGAGTTTCGCTCTCTCGGGTCTCAGGGTCATTTGGCTAACATTCTTTATCCATTTTTAAAAACTTTGGTCCAGATAGCCAGCAGGAATAAGCATCGGTACATATACGTCTAGCACGGGTGGCCTCGTCGGCGACGTTATAAGATGTTGGTATCCATCGCCAACTGGTCGGTGTTGTTGCTGCTAGGATTTCCGCCACCCTATGGGCGACAAATGGCTTATACCGTCTGTGTTCGCTGCTGATCCACTTGAGGACGGTCGTTGAGTCGGACCAAAAAACACAGTCAGATGTGGTAACATCATGACCTTCGCGGACCGTCTGAATCAATCTTGTTCCGAGGACTGCGACTGAAGCTCGAGGCGAGGTATGGTGAGCGGTTTCAACGGCGCGCAGCGCGATTTCGAACAGATGAATGCGACGCTTACTTCACCAGTTGAGCTTTTTGTTCTCCAGTATGCTGCTGCTGCGAACGCCTGTTCGCTAGCGTCGACAAAAATGTGGAGCTGGACATCCGTTGGCTTCCCGCTCCAAAAGTAATGCCTGGGTATTTGCAAATATGTCGTGGATGAAAGTTGTTGTTGCCATGAACGCCAAGCGTCGTTGAGATCGTCGGATAGTGGCTCATCCCATTTTATCTGCCTCCTCCAAACTTCGCGCATTAATAATTTCGCCGTGATTGTAAGGTTGTTGAGAAATCCCAGAGGGTCAAATATTGACTGAGTAGCTGGCGCTTGGTTGGCCTTCGCCCGCCAGAGATGATGGCATTATCAACGTTGTGGAATTGCAGCCTGAATGTAAAGCAGTCGCTAGATGGCTGCCATACCAACTGACGTTTAGGCTTCGCTCTTCACCTTTTAGACCTAACTCTTCAACTATTGAGCAATCGATCATAGTCACCGGAGAACCCTCATCGAATAAAGCGTAGGTATCAACTGTTTTCAAATTGTTATACAACGTTATGGACAGAATGCGAAAAAGGAGTTTACTTGACTTTGCGTTGGCGACACAGCTTAAGACCGACGCTGGCTTTGAGGCATGACACTCTTGTGTGTTTGCAGTTGACTTCTCTATAGGGTGTTGCACATGCAACGAATCGTGAAGAAGCTTGTTATGTGTTCTCTTGCAGTCGTTAATGGAGCAAACTTTGCGTCGTCGACACTCACGGGATGAATGACCCTTGGCTAGGCATCCAAAACATAAGTGCTGGCTCTTCACAAACTTCCACCTATCCGCCACGCTCACATTCTGGAAGCGTTTGCATTCTTGAAGCTTGTGACGATCTGAGCACATTACGCACTTTAATGTAGGAGCTGAGTGCTCCTCCGCGGCATGTAGTACCACACGACGTTTGGGATTTCGCTGTTCTTGCTCGTGTACCCTGCATATCAGATTGGCAATTTCGTTCAGCCACGTACTAAAATGTGCTACTGTTGGATATGGTTGTATAGCAGATGAGTAGCGCGCCCATTCAATTCGCTTTGACATTGGTAACTTGTTGACCAGCTCGGAAATCAAAGTTGGATTGGCTAGATTTTGATGACCTCCAGCCGACTGTAAAACGCAGACAAATTTGTAGCAAATGGTATTAACTTTACAATTCGAAAATTTCGAAAATCACACAAATTGACATATCTCGGCAGCTGAAATGATATAATTTTATGGCTCCCTGAAATAACTCCCACGAAATAAGTCCCACTTTTAAAAACGAAATAAGTCCCACCAAAAATTGCTATTTTGAAAGTGGGAGTTATTTCGTTTTTAAAAGAGGGACTTATTTCGTCAATTGGTGGGACTTATTTCGTTACGCGTTTTTATTTTAAGTCGGACTTATTTCGTTTTGAATGGGAATAAATTCGTTTTGTAAAGTGGGAGTTATTTCATATAAAATATTTTGAGCTTCAATGGATGCAAAAGGTACAATATTCCCTGTTACAGAATATTTACAAAAAGATGTTATGATTTCATTATTGCAAAAAGTTATATATTGGACAATTCGTAAAAGGGACAACAATAATTTTTTGTCCTTATCTCTCATAGCTCTCCTTTTTTTGTTATAAACTACTTTATACTTACTATATTAAAAAAACTTTAAAGAATTGTGTACAAATAGGTACCGAACTTAACTACTGGAAAAACAATATTAAAAAAAATTGTTGATGAATTACGTATGTATTTGTTTTATTATATTTTTAGTAGGAATTTGGAATTCGTGTTCCATGTTAATAATAAATTCTGGAACTCTATCAAAATTCGTAATATCCATTCCATTAAGAAGCCTTCTGAGAGCTTGCATACGATTTTTCTTTATTATTTCTCTGCTTTGATTATTCATTTTATTCGACGTGTGTTTTTTTCGAAGAGCCAAGTACTTCTTATTTGAAATCGCATTAAACAGTGAAAAAGTGGGACTTATTTCGTTTATGAAATTGGGACTTATTTCGTTTATGAAAGTGGGACTTATTTCATTTAAGAAATATATTATTCAGGGGGGAGTTATTTCATTTCAAGTAAATTTTTAAATCATTTCATTTTGGTGGGACTTATTTCGTTTTCAAAAGTGGGACTTATTTCGTGGGAGTTATTTAATTTTTTTCAGCAATTTTAAAAACTGAAACAGCCATTAGCTATTTACGGAAGCCTGACGGATCTTGGACCAGCACGGAAGGGGAAACCCTGGAGCTGCTCCTGAACACACACTTTCCGGGGAACTTGTATGATGCACCTGTAGCATCTGCAACAAACCTGGCGGTAAACATACCCATTACGGAGGAAAGGGTAAGGTGGGCAATCAAAAGCTTTGAGCCGTTCAAGGCAGCTGGGCCAGACGGGATTTTCCCCGCACAACTCATAAACACGCTGGAAATATCAGCTAAATGGCTGGTAGTTCTCTATTCAGCCTGCCTGGCTCTTAATTACATTCCGTGCTCCTTGAGAAGCGCCACGGTAGTCTTTATTCCAAAGGCTGGGAAGGCCTCACACTATGAGCCTAAAGACTACAGACCGATCAGTCTCTCGTCTTTTGCACTTAAAACCTTCGAGAGGATAATTAGCGATTATCTCTCCTCTACTATTGATAGCAACCTTATTTTTAGCTATCAACATGCATACACCAAAGGTAAATCAACGGAAACTGCGCTCCACAGCCTAGTCTCTATTGTTGAAAAATCATTGCATGAAAAGGAGTACTGTCTCGTGGCCTTTCTGGACATCGAAGGGGCTTTCAACAATATAAGGCCGGAGGCTATTAACACTGCTTTAACAAACCTGGGCATAAATAGGTCTCTTATTGGACTAATTGATCAACTACTAAAGGGAAGGAAAATAGTTTCTTCACTGGGAACTGTTGATCTTTCACGCTATGTCACAAGAGGAACGCCTCAGGGTGGTGTTCTCTCCCCGCTCCTATGGAACCTCACCGTAAACTCGCTGCTACGAGACACAAGGTGGGGGGGCGGGAAGATAGTGGCATATGCAGACGATTTAGCTATTGCATATAGGGGCAAATTCCCACAAACCCTATGTGACTTGATGCAAGTAGCACTGCGAGAAGTTTCTTCATGGTCCTCTTGCTGCGGACTTAGCATCAACCCGGGAAAGGTGGAGCTTGTCCTTTATACCAGGCGGTACAAGATACCACCGTTGAACCTACCAGAACTAGATGGCGTGCGCCTGAACTTAGCTGACAAAGCCAAATTCCTAGGCACAGTTCTAGATAGAAAGCTTAACTGGAAGGAGAATGTCATCCAGCGCCAGAGGAAAGCGTGCATTGCACTTTACACGTGTAAAAGAGCCATTGGCAAAAAATGGGGGCTCAGCCCCAAAATTTGCAGATGGATCTACACTGCGATAATCCAGCCAATTATGCTGTATGGAGTCGTGGTATGGTGGCCTGCGCTAAGAAAGGCAACAAACCTAAATCTGTTAGGGAAAGCCCACAGATCGAGCATGATCTGTATAAGCGGGGCGTTAAGAACAACGCCCAATGAAGCTCTCCAGGCCATTCTTGGCTTTTTGCCACTCGATCTGGAAGGGTACCGGGCAGCAGCAGCATCGGCTGTGCGTCTAAGGGAATCGTCCGTCTGGGGCGCAAGCACTATTGGACACTCCTGTATTGTAAGATCTTACAGCTTTCTCCCTCTGAGCACAGATCGGTGTGCGACCACAACAGTCGGAGATTGTTGTTTTAGAATAAACATTCCCAGCAGGGAAGACTGGGAGAACATAGATCGGTGTCCCGCTACTAATGGCGGCACTTTTATATACACCGACGGCTCGAAGTTAGACGGCAGAGTCGGAGGAGGGGTTTACTCAAGGGATTTGGACCTAGAACTCTCCTTTAGACTACCTGATCACTGCAGCGTCTTCCAGGCTGAAGTTTCAGCAATCATGGACGCCGTGACTTGGATAGGTGAACGCACCATCGGACAGGATATCTGTATTTTCAGCGACAGCCAAGCGGCCATCAAATCCCTTGGCTCTTACTCGTTCAACTCTGAACTGACGCTCAGCTGTCGTCGATCTCTTCAAGAGATGGCCCAACAGAACCGCGTGAACCTCACATGGGTCCCGCGACACAGGGACATTGAGGGAAACTGTAGGGCAGACGAACTTGCCAGGCAGGGCACGACCAAGCAGATTCTTCAAGATAAAGAGCGCATAGGTATGCCGTTTGCCACGTGCAAGCTAATGCTGAAGGAGCATACACTCCGCGAAGCCAACGAAAGATGGCTACAAGCCCCAGGGTGCCGGATATCCAAGCAAACTTGGCCAAAATGCGATCTTAAAAGATCTAGACACATATACGCCCTAAAAAGGAAGGAAATCTGCATGTTAATAGGTGTTTTAACCGGGCACTGCCTTATTGGTAGGCACGCAGCACGGCTAGGCGTTCCCTACCGACGATGCTGCAGGAGTTGCAAAGATGATGAGGAAGAGGAAACGGTGGAGCACCTCATCTGCAACTGCCCGGCCTTAAGCGGAGCGAGAAGGCGCTCTCTGGGAGTTCCCTTCCTGGTTAGCTTAAGCCAGGTCGCGGAGCTAGACATAAAGGACTTGATGGCCTTCATCACGTTATCAAAATGGTTCGAGGAAGGGTAGCGGTGTCGGTTAGGAGTGTCAGTCCCGGGTTTCGGCTATATGGAGAGTCCCGACAGCACTGGGATTTTCCATATGGCCGGGCCCCGGGACTGACCTTCCTAGTGTTTGGTGGTATCACAACGGGCCTTTTATTACTGGCCTAGGTGTGCCTTTGCGGCAGCTACTTCTACCTACCTACCTATTTCGTTTTTAAAAGTGGGACTTATTTCGTGGGATTTATTTCAGGGAGCAAATTTTATAGGTGAATCCCCCTGGTCATTATCTTATGATTTTTTCATAAACTTTTATAGTGGGCGTGGCACCGTCCACTTTTATGGGAGGCATTTTTGAAAATTTGACTGGTCGTAACTTTTAAACTGATTACGATAGAACGATGGAATTTGGCACAAAGCATACTATTATCGTTGAGAGTATACCTGCTGAAACTGGAAAAAATCATTCCCCAACCACGCCCACTTTCGATATCGAAAATATCGAAAATCACACAAATTGACATATCTCGGCAGCTGAAATGGCTAAAATGATATAATTTTATAGGTGAATCCCCCTGGTCATTCTCATATGATTTTTTCATAAACTTTTATAGTGGGCGTGGCACCGTCCACTATTAAGGGAGGCATTTTTGAAAATTCGACTCGTCGTAACTTTTAAACTGATTACGATAGATCGATGGAATTTGGCACAAAGCATACTATTATCGTTGGGAGTATACCTGATGAAACTGGAAAAAATCGCTCTGCAACCGCGCCCACTTTCGATATCGAAAATTTCGAAAATCACATAAATTGACATAATTCGATAACGAAAATGGCTAAAATGATATTATGATTTTTTTTTTATAAATGGTTAGTTGTGGGCGTAGTACGGCCCACCTTTAAGGGAGGCATTTTGAAATATTCGACTTACTTCAGACTAATGAAATTTGGCACGAATATATTGGCAATATAGGTGATGAGATTGGACTAGATCGCTTCCCGATCACGCCTACTTTCGATATGGAAAATTTCGAAAATCACATAAATTGACATAATTCGGTAAGAGAAATAGCTAAGATAGTAAAAACTTTAGGTAAATCCTCCTAGGGCCTATATCATTTTTATCCCGTTCTGAAAATTACCGCTGGGTATTTAATGTTCGGTTCACCCGAACTTAGACTTCCTTACTTGTTTAATTTTGGTTTGTTGTCGCACACCCTGCTCGGGCAGACCTAACGATACATATCAAATTTTATATACCTTAGAATTGTGGTTATGGCAAAAAAGAGAGAAAACTTTTAAACATTGCGCATTTACATATAGATTTTGGCATTATTTTAAAACCATTAGTCCAAATTAAATTTCCAAACTTTTTCAGGGTCTTAAAATAATACTATTTGGTATTAAATTAAAAAAAAAGCAGTCTTTCATTTTTTACTGTGAAGAGCGTGTTCTTTGTTTGTCGAGAGAGGACTTTACTTCTCAACTGCCTACTTAGTCCAAAGTAATACTTGTTGGCAAGAGTGATTCTCCGTTGGATTTCTAGACTGATATTGTTTTCGATTTTAATTCTGGTTCCCAAATAGACGAAGTCCCTCACCGTTTCAAATTTGTAGCTATCAACGGTGACTTGGCTGCCAAGGCGCAGGTGCGTCGACTCTTTCTTTGATGACAGCAGATACTTCGTCTTGTCCTCGTTCACCGCAAGACCCACTTTTTTCGCTTCCTTATCCATTCCAGAGAATGTAGCACTTACGGCGCGGTTGTTAAGGCCAATGATATCAATATCATCGGCCTACGCCAGCAATTGCACGCTCTTGTAAATGATTGTACCATTGCGGTTTAGCTCTGCTGCTCGAATTATCTTCTCCAGCATCAGGTTGAAGAAACCGCATGAGAGGGAGTCGCCCTGTCTGAAGCCTCGTTTGGTTTCAAATGGCTCAGAGAGGTCCTTCCCGATTATGACGGAGCTGTTGGTATTGCTCAACGTCATTTGGCAAAGCCGTATAAGCTTTGCAGAGAAGTCAAATTCAGACATGGCGGCATACAGGCAACTCCTTTTTGCGCTGTCAAAAGCGGCTTTAAAATCGACAAAGAGATGGAGTGTGTCGATTCTTTTATCATGGGTCTTCTCCAGGATTTGGCGTATCGTGAAAATCTGGTCGATGGTAGACTTACCAGGTCTAAAGCCACACTGATAAGGTCCAATCAGTTTGTCTACTGGGTTTCAGTTTTTCACACAACACGCTAGAAAGAACCTTATATGCGATATTAAGAAGGCTGATTCCGCGGTAGTTGGTGCGGTTAGCGGGATCGCCTTTCTTGTGGATTGGGCAGAGCACACTTAAATTCCAGATTGTAGGACCAAAGACTCCTTCCTTGCCCACCTTGGCATTAAAGTCGCCAGCACGATTTTGACATCATGTTGGGGGCAGCGATCATAGGTCTGTTCAAGTTTATCCTAGAAGGAGTCCTTCTCTGCGTCGTCCTTCTCCTCAGTTATGTTGAAAAACCTCGCCTTGATGCGGATCGCAGGGAGACACTCGTCCAGAGGGGTGAACGCTAGTACTTGGCGGCGAAGTCTCTTTCCCACCACGAATCCTACACCACGCGATTTGCTGCGTGCCTGGCTACTGTAGTATACGTCACAAGGTCCAATGGTCGTTTGTCCCGTCCATCGCATTTCCTGCTGAGCGGTAATGCCTGCCTTTGCGTTAGCGAGGACATCAACCAGCCGGGCAGCGGCACCTTCCCTGGAAAGGGTGCGGACATTCCAGGTACATGCCATAATATCCTTCTCATAGTCTTTAATTCGTTTTGGCGGGTCGTCAACACTAAAGGGGGTTTTCATCCGAGGCTTTGGTTTTTTCTTTTCATTGGAATTCAGTTTTTTACGTGGCGGGTCCAAAACCCAGCGCACAACCCGTCTTCTGGGTTTTGAAAAAAAAAAATATTCACTCATTTATATAGCGAGCCGCTTGCTAAAAGACACACACCCGCTTGCAGCCGCACCACGTGGTGAACAGACGCTGCGAAAAAGATCTCGGTGAGCCCTTAAACCAAATATGCCAGAGTGGCCCCACCGGGGCTCCCTCTCTTTCTGCCGCGAGCATAAATAGTTCACGTAGTCCAGAGTGCACGAACGAGGACGCAAGAGTCGTGATTGAGCAAGGTCGCACAGCTGCAGCTGCTGCCCAACTGTACAACCCCAACCCGTTACACTCCAAATACAAATACTATCAAACACAAATCAGTTCGTTTTTCGCAAGATTTCTCTTTGTAAACATTAATAAGATTTTCTCTTCAAATATAAAAAGAACTTCTTCTTGCAGAAAATCTATAGAGATATCATATGACTTTTGTTCTATTTTATTAGGCATTTTTGGCTCTATCGGGGTTTGGCAAATTCACACCACCAGTTGGAAGAGAAGCTCGGAAAAAATCTCGTTAGAGATATACCGTATTGGTATATCACTGCCATTAGTTTTTTTTAGTCTCAAAATTCCTAGAGGGTAGCCATGTACTCCCTTTAACCAGTGGCGTGCCTACGTGTTTCAATCAAGGCAAGCCCCAGTCTTTATAACCCCAACAAAAGCACATACTGCTGCCAAATAACATTTCAGACGAAGAAGAAGAGTTCAGGATAGATATTTATCGACTTTTGCATCTGATATTTATCGACTTTCGGATCTGCATAATATTATGCTTAAAGTGTTTGGCATTAAATTTTGGGAGAAAAAAATTATCCTGATTTTCACAACTTCGTACAAAAAAAACCATTTTTAAAATCAAAATTTTTTCAAAAATCGTAAAAATTCGACAAAATTTCGACTTTGGCCAGCTATTGCTCAGCGATGGTTTGACCTATCACTACATTTTATACGTCGTTAGAATCGTATTTTAATTTTCTTTCGAACAAGCTATTGCTTCCGTTCTTCGCTTTTGTACGTTTGGCGAAACGATTTTTTGAATGAAGTGACACCTGGAGTGTAATGGAGTGTGGTTGCTAAGTGACCTTGCTCAATCCCGACTCTTGCGTCCTCGTTCGTGCACTCTGGGCAACGGGAGCTACCTAGGCTCGCGGCAGGAAGAGAGGGAGCCCCGGTGGGGCCACTCTGACATACTTGGTTTAAGGGCTCACCGAGGTTTTTGCGTAGCGTCTGTTCACCATGAGGTGCGGCTGCAAGCGGGCGTCTGTCTTGAAGCAAGCGGCTCGCTATATAAATGTGTAAATATTTTCCAAAACCCCGAAACGGGTTGTGCGCTGGGTTTGGGACCCGCCACGTAAAAAACTTAATTCCAATGAAAAAATATACAAAGCCTCGGATGAGAACCCCCTTTAATGTTGACGACCCGGCAAAACGAATAAGGCATAACGATTTGGATATTAGGGCATGTACCGGGAATGTCCGGACCCTTTCAAGGGACGGTACCGCTGCCCGACTGGTTGATGTCCTCGTAGGCGCAAAGGCCGACATCACCGCCCTGCAGGAAATGCGATGGACGGGGCAAGGAAAGACGACCATCGGTCCTTGTGACGTATACTACAGTGGCCAGACACGCGGCAAAGCGCGTGGTGTAGGATTCGTGGTGGGAAAGAGACTTCGCCGCCAAGTATTACCGTTCACTCCTGTGAACGAGCGTCTCGCCGCGATCCGCATCAAGGCGAGGTTTTTCAACATAACATTTATCTGCGCCTATGCGCCGACTGAGGAGACGGACGACGCAGAGAAGGACTCCTTCTTCGATAAACTTGAACAGACTTATGATCGCTGCCCACAGCATGATATCAAAATCGTGCTCGGCGACTTTAATGCCAAGGTGGGCAAGGAAGGAGTCTTTGGTCCCACAGTTGGAAAATTTAGTCTCCACGATATAACATCCCCCAACGGCACTAGGTTGATTGACTTCGCCGCTGCTTGCAATATGGTCATCAGTAGTACCAGGTTCCAGCATAAGCGAATACACCAAGCCACATGGCTGCCCCTGATCAAAGAACTAGAAACCAGATTGATCATGTCTTGATTGACGGCAGACATAGCTCCACCGTTCTGGACGTGCGTACACTGCGTGGTCCCAATATTGACTCTGACCATTATCTTGTCGCAGCCAAGATACGCACACGCCTCTGTGCCAGTGGCGTGCCTTCCATATAAGCCGAAAAGCCCGGCTTGCCTAGCTAATCCCCTATGAGCTGCAATATGTTCATTTGGGTTCTTAAAAGGATATCCGGTTTTTATTTCCCTGCCTGCCACCTTCTACCTAATAGCTGCTAATAGCATAGAAACATACCTAAAGCTTTTCCTGCCACCTGCCGGCTGATAGCTCATTTACATAAAATTAGTTCAGTGCGTGATAGCCATCTCTTTCTTACTTACTTAAATCAGCCTTAAACCGCAGGCAAGGACGGCCATCTCGCTTTTACTTATTGGCTTTTACAGGGCTTTCAAAACCCGTACGAATCTGCGTGCTGAAGCAATTGTTTTTTTGAATTTGGAAGTAATTTTATATGAAACTTTGAAGCCAGCTTCTGGCTGGTGTTACCATGATTGTATACCTTAATAATAGTGATAAACAATGGTTACCATACGCTATAAATGCCAAACTTACGATAAAACGAAAATGAAATTTGTTTATGTATGTATCTACAATTTTAACGTGCAAAGCGCTCTACTCAAAAATTATTGGCGCATATTTTAAAGTCGAAAAAAAGAATTCAATAGTGGTAGGTGCTGTAATTTTTTTTATTTGCTAGGCACTATACAATTAAAAAAATATATTTAAGGTTTCTTAGCTTCTGCAATGTACCTAAATGGGTTGGAAAAGCTTAAAAAATCTGCAAACAATAACGTGCCTATTAGCGGAACCTAAAAGTTTAAGTTTTTCCCCGTCTGCAAAAGTCGATAAATATCCTGAACTCTTCTTTGTCTGAAATGTTCTCTGGCAGCAGGCTTTCGTTGCGGTTATAAAGACTGGGGCTTGCCTCGATTGATATACGTAGGCACGCCACTGCTCTGTGCAACGAAGAAAGTGCGCACAGTAACGGAAGGAAAGTTTGACGTCGAGAAGCTGCGCATGACACAGACAGCTGATAATTTCACAACTCGACTCTCACACCTGCTAGCAGAGGGCAATCCTCGACCTAACGATGTAACCGAGCAATGGAAGCATATCTCTCACTCATTGCGTACCGCCGCTGAGGCCACTATAGGGTTCCAGCGAGCCCGCAAGAACAACTGGTACGATGAGGAATGCAAAACTGCCTCGAAAAAAAAGGACGCTGCCTACAAGGAGACGTTGCGAACGGGCGCAACCCGCAGTGTATGGCAACAATATCGTGAGGCAAAGAAGGAAGAGAGACGCCTTTTCAGAAAAAAGAAAAGTGAGGCCGAAAGGCGTGAGTGTGAGGAGCTTGAGATGCTGGCTGACAGGAATGATGCCCGAAAATTCTATGAAAAGATCCGGCGGATGACGGAAGGTTTTAAGACCGGGGCAAGCTCCTGTAAGGACAATAATGGCGACCTGGTAACCGACGTACAAAGTGTACTTCAATTATGGAGGGAGCACTTCTCCTCACTGCTAAATTGCGAGGGAGACGTCGAACCCGATACCCCAATCCCTGACGATGGAAAAGTCGTCCCACCACCTGACTATGATGAAGTGAGGATAGCTATATCCCGGCTCAAAAACAACAAAGCGCCTGGAAAAGACGGACTACCCGCCGAGCTGTTCAAACGCGGAGGCGAAGAGCTGGTAAAAAGCATGCATCAGCTCTTATGCAGAATATGGTCAGACGAATGCATGCCTCCGGATTGGAATTTAAGTGTGCTTTGCCCAATCCACAAGAAAGGCGATCCCGCTAACCGCACCAACTACCGCGGAATTAGTCTTCTTAATATCGCATATAAGGTTCTTTCTAGCGTGTTGTGTGAAAGGCTGAAGCCCATCGTAGACAAACTGATTGGACCTTATCAGTGTGGCTTTAGACCTGGTAAGTCTACCATCGACCAGATTTTCACGATACGCCAAATCCTGGAGAAGACCCATGATAAGAGAATCGACACTCACCATCTCTTTGTCGATTTTAAAGCCGCTTTTGACAGCGTAAAAAGGAGTTGCCTGTATGCCGCCATGTCTGAATTTGACTTCCCTGCAAAGCTTATACGGCTTTGTCAAATGACGTTGAGCAATACCAACAGCTCCGTCAGAATCGGGAAGGACCTCTCTGAGCCATTTGAAACCAAACGAGGCTTCAGACAGGGCGACTCCCTTTCATGCGATTTCTTCAATCTGATGCTGGAGAAGATAATTCGAGCAGCAGAGCTAAACCGCAATGGTACAATCTTTTACAAGAGCGTGCAATTGCTGGCGTATGCCGATGATATTGATATCATTGGCCTTAACAACCGCGCCGTAAGCGCTGCCTTCTCTGGACTGGATAAGGAAGCGAAAAAAGTGGGTCTTGCCGTGAACGAGGACAAGACGAAGTATTTGCTGTCATCAAAGAAAGAATCGGCGCACCTGCGCCTTGGCAGCCATGTCACTGTTGATAGTTACAAATTTGAAACTGTGAGGGACTTCGTCTATTTGGGAACCAGTATCAACACCGAAAATAATATCAGTCTAGAAATCCAGCGGAGAATCACTCTTGCCAACAAGTGCTACTTTGGACTGAGTAGGCAATTGAGAAGTAAAGTCCTCTCTCGAAGAACAAAGATCACGCTCTATAAGTCTCTCATCATACCTGTCCTGATGTATGGCTCAGATTCATGGACAATGTCAAGAGAAGATGAGATGGCCCTTGGAGTATTTGAGAGAAAAGTTCTCCGGAAGAAGATTTATGGTCCTTCCCGTGATGCCAACGGCGAGTATAGAAGGAAATTTAACGATGAGCTGTACGAGCTCTACGCAGATCTGACCATAGTCCAGCGAATTAAAGCCCAAAGACCCCGCTGGCTGGGCCATGTTATGCGAATGGACAAAGAAGCTCCAGCACAGAAGGTTTTCCTATCGTCGCCTGAATTCGGCAGCAGAGGAAGGGGGAGGCCTCGACTGAGATGGAAACAACCGGTGGAGGATGACTTGAACTCCCTTGGGGTTTCCAATTGGCGTCCGTTATCGCTAAAAAGGAATGACTGGCGTGCTTTGATACGAAACGGCCAAAATCGCTTAGGCGGTTAAGCGCCAATAAATGATGATGATGATACCTAAAAAACACAAAATTACCGATATCTCGAAAACCTGCCCATACAAATTTTTTTAAAAATATGTTCACAGCTCAGCATACCAGTGCCAATTCACCCATATGTATGAATCTCTTGGTATTTTTTCAAATTAATTATTTGTAAACTAGTGTAATTTTTGAGTAGAGCGCTTTGCACGTTAACATTGTAGATATGTGTATACATATCCAGTTTGGCTTTACAGCTTATAGTAACAACAGCACGAAGCTGGCTTCGTAGTTGCATACAAAATTTCTTCCAAATTCAAAAAAACAGATGCTTCACAAAGAGATTTTAGTAAGGGATTTGAAAGCCAGGTAAAAGCCAATAAGTAAAAGCGAGATGGCCATCATCGCCTAGGCGGTTCAAGGCTATTTTAAGTAAGAAAGTAAGAGATGGCATCATACGCGCTCAAATATTTGCATGTTAATTGTTATGCTATCAGCCGACAGGTGGCAGGAAGAGCGGTAGGTATATGTTTATGCTATTGGCAGTTAGTGAAACCAAATGTAAACGTTAAAAAAGAAATTGTTACGATACATTTTTGAAACATATTGTAGCTCATAGAGGATTAGCTAGGCAAGCCGGGCTTTTCGGCTTATATGGAAGGCACGCCACTGCCTTTAACACCCAAACTCGATTCAAGTCAATTATATATGTACACAATTACATATATGCGTAGTTAGGTACATACAAAGGTCCATATTATGGTTATGGCCAAATGATGCTAGGAGATTCCAATAGTCAGACAGTGGTTGTTTTTTCTTTTTTGCATTTCAGAGAATGTTTCTGGTACAGTATTTAGGGTGACATGTCATAGTCCCAAGTGGCAAAATCCCATGTAAAAAAATTGGGATTATGACACTCCCCTGGCAGTGTCATAATCCCAATTGTTTTACTCAAAATCCCAAATAAGAAAGTTCGGATTATGACACCCCCCTTGCAGTGCCATAATCCCAAAAAAATGAAATGTGATGCAAAGCTAAGAGTTTGTCTCCAAGAGAGAAATAAGATATGTTTTAATCATAAATTTTCATATTATATTATGATTTTAGAATATTATTTCAAAAATTTTAAGAAAGCGGTACAGGCGAAAATTTGTAATAAAAAACCGCGTGTACCAGTACACGTAAAGGAAGTTAACTTCTTAAACTCAGAAATAACGAAATATGAATACGGTGTATTCGAGAATGGTTTAGATTTACAATTTCTTACTTCCAGGAAGTGAACCAGGGAACTGATCAATATCTGAGGGTAGGGTATTGGGTAGAATTATACCTAAATTAACAGGGGCCAATACGAATGGGATATAGAAGAAGAGGGGCGTGTAGGCAGATAGTGTGAAGGAGAAGAAAGATAGGAAGGATAATTGTAAAAGGGGTTGTAAATTGCGGTTAGATGGCAACCCTGCGTGAAATTGTCGTATTTGGAATACGGCCGAAAATACCTATCATTTGATATCCATTTTGGCCTATCCAGCTCTATATTAAAAAAAGGGATAGGTGGCAATCCTGTAAACCGCCAAAAGTGGCAATATCCGTGTATATAATCTTAGAATGAATCAAATTGTCTATGTGCCAAATTTTATCAGAATCAGTCAAGCAGTTCCCGAGATATACGAAAAAAAATAAATAAATTGCGGTTAGGTGGCAACCCTAAGTGGCAACCCTGCTTGAAATGATCATATATCATTTGATACCCATATTGTCATATCTAGCTCTATATTTAAAAAAAAATTGGGATAGGTGGCAACCCTGTAAAGCACCCTTAGGGCAACACACATGTATATAGTTTTATAGTACATTTAAACTGCACCAAATTTGGCGAATTCAAATGGGCCATAATGGAAGAATCTTCTAAGTGGCAACACCCATGTATATAATCATATAATAAATCGAATTATCTATATGCCAAATTTTACTAAATCGGTCAAGCAGTTCCCGATATATACGAAAAAATAAATAAATTGCGGTTAGGTGGCAACCCTAAGTGGCAACCCTGCTTGAAATTGTCATATTTCATTTGATACCCGTATTGGCATATCTAGCTCTACATGTAAAAAAATGGGGATAGGTGGCAACCCTGTAAAGCGCCCTTAGTGGCAACACCCATGAATTCTGCTCGGCCTAACTATTACAATTTGTGCAATGCTAGCTAGATCCTAGAATTTCACCTCCTATTTGATTTGGTGAAAATCGCCTACGCCTGAAAGTCGGCTATCTTAAAAATCTCCTTCAATTGTTAGAGTTATTTTTTTGGCTTTGCTGCACATTTTTCTCCATACATCTCAAAATCAACCTTTTTAGCTCTATGGAAAAAAATGTCTGTTGGCCTCAAAAAAATTACAATTAAAGGAGATTTTTGAGATACTTAAAACTTACACTTTGTTGGACTAGAATTGAAAGGGCTATAGAATGGCGTTTTCGGTTTTTTAATTCAAAATATTTTTAACTTAAAACAAGTAAGGAAGTCTAAGTTCGGGCAAATCGAACATTAAATACCCAGCGGTCGTTTTCATATGATTTTCGAAATTTTCCATTTCTTAAGAGGGTGTGGTTGGGAAGCGATTTCGTCCAATTACATCACGTATACTCCCCATTATGTTAGTACCTATACCTCGTATCAGTTTCATCGTTCTACCGTCATCAGTTTAAAAATGATGACCCCTGAAATTTTCAAATATGCCTACCTGAAAAGTGGGCGTTGCCACGCCTACTTTTAAAAATTTATCAAAAAATTATAATAGAATGACTAGGAGGTTCATTAGGGTGATTCAAAAAAATGTCGACTTGGTCTTACCCCCTAAAAAGTTAGGTATTGATGAGAAAATAAGCCTTGCAAAAAATTAGCGCTTTAACTTAACCCTTAGTAGGGCGATTATTTTTTTTTCGCCCGAGTTTTGTACTAATGCACCCACATACTCAGTAACAAGTATAAAATCTAGTAAATTTTAAATAAACTAACTAATGGCGGCGAAATACCAACAGGTTATCATAACCTCTAACGAGATTTTTAGCCGAGCTTCTCTTTCCAACTTGTGGTGTGTTGCTTTTGAGTTTTCCTACAAGTTGGCGGGACCTACAGTTTTTTGCCGACTCCGAACGGCAATTTTAAATGCCTGTAACTATTTCAATAGTTAAGATAATCGCACATGACTTATCGTTTTGGAAGCTTCAAAGCTTCAACTTTAAGTGTATGTAAAAATATTTTGAAAAAATTTTCAAAAATTAAAAGAAAATTCACTTTGAAAAAAAAAAATGCCATTTTTGCCCATACACCGAAAGAATACTCGCTTGTAAAACTAACATTTCTGCTGCAATTTTACATTTCAGCGAAAAATGTCGTATTAATATTGAAAATTATCAAATAAAGTTGCTGAATCAACATTAGCATGTATGACATTGTCATATCAATTTCTCATGTTAATTATACATTACTTCGAAAAGTTTTATTTAACATTAAAAATGATGTAAACAACCGATTTCACGCCAAATTGATAAAAAACTTGTTTAGTCAACATTAGTATGTCATATCACTGTCATATCAATTTCTCATGTTAATACACATTTCGACAACATAGTGATATAAAAACTGCCAACCTCACATTTGTATAACATTCTCATGTTAAAACGGCATAAACCACGCTGCAGTTGACATTTAAAACGTTCATAACACATTTCGAAAACCTGCTTCACGTAAAAATCCTATGAAAATTGTAATACTAACGTTTGCATAACTATCTCATGTTAAAATTACGTGAATTAACATGTTTCATATTTATAACAAATTTTGACAACATGTTTCACGTAGCACGTTAGCATTTGTGTAGCTGTTTCATTCTAAAATGAAATAAATCGCGTTGCAGTTGACAATCAAGTTCGGTCGTTGTAAAATAATTTATTAACAAAAATATTTAGCAGAAAACCAACTGTGAAAATTGAACGTGAAGTGAAAATGGGTTCAAATTTTTAGCCGTGAACCCCCTATGAAACTCTTCCATATCTGCGAATGTAAAAAATATCGATTTTTTTCCACATGTCACACTTTTTTGTAGGACAGTGTAACGGCCGTTTTTTAGTCGTTATTCCTTACACAGCTAAAAATTTGAACCTAAATTTTAAACTTTTTTGGACTACATATATGACCAAACCAAATTTGGATTCCAATTCGATCTAGACCAGTTTTCATGAAAATTGGTTAAAGGAATCGGGTTTCAATTATAAACAATAAATGTTTTAACAATTTTTTAAAGATAAAATAAATTTTTTGTCCGTTGGCGGGAATTCGAACCAAGACTCCCCGCATCATGCCCGTCTGCTCTACCACTGAGCTACATCGCACACATAAATGTTGTTGGCAAAATTCAATCTTGAATAAGCTTTCAAAAATAAATTTGAATTTTCAAACACAAAAGTTTAAATTTTAGACCGAAAAGTTTTAAGAATAAAATAACACTAAAAAAATGTGGCAGCTGGCAGGATTCGAGGAGTCACAGCCTCTACTGCTCTACCGCTGAGCTATGACGCACATGAAGTTCTTGTGAGCAAAATTCAATTATATTCAAACAAACCAAAAATAAAAAAAATTAGACTGCTTTTTCATTTAGATTTTAAATCGAAACCAAAAGAAATTGAAAATCTTTGTAGTAATCCAGGAAAATTAGACATTAACTTTGCATTTCATATAGGCAACAATTTTTTTTTATGCATTTGATAGAGGGCATAACCGTGACCTTAAAACCGAGTTTTCGGGACTGGGGGGCGTGTCCCGCGGTCGCTATAGTGAAAATAAGCAGATTTTCGATTTTTGAATATATCTCCTAAACCGGAAGAAATAATTAAATTGTGTTAATGAATTTACTTAGGTAATAAAGCCGTCTGCAACGTACCAATACAAACCTTTTTTGTCACTTTTATATTTACAAAGTTATGAGCAAAAATAACCTAAAAATTTTGCGATGCATTTCTTCAAAATGTAATAACTTTTTTTTTATTGATATTTGGAAAAAAAAGTTTAGTAGTTTTTTGAAGTGCTACTTCTTATAAACATTTTGGCATATGTATATTGATGGTTGTCTGTTATAGTTCAGGGTGATTTAGAAGTTCAAAGTGGTACAGCAAAAAAAAATTTTTTTTCTAGTGTTTATGTAGTATTTGGGATTTTATTTTGTTGTTGTTATTTGCACTCCTGCGTTCAGTAGCAATGCTGAGACTGATTGTAACCCCAGAAATACTGCTAATGGACCATTTTAAGCCGACTCATTTCCACACTACCTTGAGGTAGAGTCGTCAGCGCGTTTTTTTTTTTAACGTGGTGTCCCATGTAGGCCTAATCCACGAATTGTTATTTGACCATAAAGGCTGTGACAAATTGGACGAGTGGTTTTCATCCCACGAACCT
Source organism: Campiglossa producta (assembly GCA_964058755.1). Lineage (NCBI taxonomy): Eukaryota > Metazoa > Arthropoda > Insecta > Diptera > Tephritidae > Campiglossa > Campiglossa producta. Next base: position 47,144,904 of record CAXKVI010000002.1, read on the forward strand.
TTTTTAGAGCGAGCTGAACTGATATCTCTAGACACTGGTGTTGTTGCTGGCATTACCATTAACTGTCATCATGCTTTGGAAAACGGAGAAGTCATGGTTTCAAAAATTATAAATTCATACTTTCATGAGCTCACTTTTAAAAGAAAAAATAAAGTTCTTCCTCTTTCTGCTGCTTCAAGTTCTATCGAAGTAGATACACTTACGGTAGCTATAGATCCTTTGCTGATATTTCAGCGAATATGTGCATCCCAAATGCTTTGCAAATGACGCTGAGCAATACCAACAGCTCCGTCAGAATCGGGAAGGACCTCTCTGAGCCATTTGAAACCAAACGAGGCTTCAGACAGGGCGACTCCCTTTCGTGCGATTTCTTCAACCTGATGCTGGAGAAGATAATTCGAGCAGCAGAGCTAAACCGCAATGGCACAATCTTCTACAAGAGCGTGCAATTGCTGGCGTATGCCGATGATATTGATATCATTGGCCTTAACAACCGCGCCGTAAGCGCTGCCTTCTCTGGGCTGGATAAAGAAGCGAAAAAAGTGGGTATTGCGGTGAACGAGGACAAGACGAAGTACCTGCTGTCATCAAAGAAAGAATCGGCGCACCTGCGCCGTGGCAGCCAGGTCACCGTTGATGGCTACAAGTTTGAAACGGTGAGAGATTTCGTCTATTTGGGAACCAGCATTAACACCGAAAATAATATCAGTCTAGAAATCCAACGGAGAATCACTCTTGCCAACAAGTGTTACTTTGGACTAAGTAAGCAATTGAGAAGTAAAGTCCTCTCTCGACAAACAAAGATCACGCTCTATAAGTCTCTCATCATACCAGGCCTGATGTACGGCTCGGAATCATGGACAGTGTCCAGAGAAGAGAGATGGCCCTTGGAGTATTTGAGAGAAAAGTTCTCCGGAAGATTTATGGTCCTTCCCGTGATGCCAACGGCGAGTATCGAAGGAATTTTAACGATGAGCTGTACGAGCTTTACGCAGACCTGACCATAGTTTAGCGGATTAAAGCCCAAAGGTTCCGCTGGCTGGCTCATGTTATGCGAATGGAAAAAGAAGCTCCAGCACAGAAAGTTTTACTATCGACACCCGAATTCGGCAGCAGAGGAAGGGGAGGCCTCGACTGAGATGGAAACAACAGGTGGAGGATGACTTGTACTCCCTTGGGGTTTCCAATTGGCGTCAGTTATCGCTAAAAAGGAATGACTGGCGTGCTTTGATACGAAACGGCCAAAATCGCCTAGGCGGTTAAGCGTCATTATGACGCAAGCCAAGATTAGATGTGCATCCCAGGAATCAATAGATAATGTGAAAAAATATTTTGAGTATGAGCTAGCACCCTTTCCATTAGCCCTATTTTCAGAAAAAGGTATGCGAAAGGGTACCAAGTCCACGTTATTCAAAGCGTTTTTACCTTTGGATACAACACTAAGTTTGGGAGAAAATAACGTATTTATTATTGACGGAGGTTATCTTATACACACTGTTATATGGGATCGTAATGTATCATTCAAAATTATTTGTGAAAAGTATTCACAATATATCAAACATCATTTCGGTACCAATGTGATTATTATATTTGATGGATATTCGGATAATCCAAACGCTGCTGGTACTAAATCGTGGGAACGTTTAAGAAGGTCAAAAAATTATTACTCAACTGACATAATATGCAACATTAATACCATTCCACCGATATCTCAAGAAAAATTTCTCGGTAATGAAAATAATAAAAAATCCTTTATCGATCTTTCAAAGAGTGAATTACAACAATCATGCCACAAAATAGCCCAGGCTGACAATGACGCAGATCGTTTAATCGTTACAACTGCAATTCAAGAGTCCTTCCTTTTTGATTCTGTCACCACTGTTGGTGAAGATATAGATATACTTGTGCTAATGACTACTTTGGCATCTGATAGAAGTAATAGTTTTTAAAAAAACCGAAAAAAGGACGTACAGTGGAAAAAATTTATTCAAGTTCCAGTTTCAAATATGAAGAAATCGTACAAAAAAACTTACTCCATGCTTTTTCTGCCTGCGATACAACTTCAGCGACTTACAATATAGGTAAAATCAAATTTCTCACAACATTTCAAAAATATCCTGAGCTAGCATCTGGTGCGCAATTATTTCTTAAGGAGCATGTTGAACCAGAGCAGTTAAGTTCAATTGGCGAACGCTTTTTTATTGCTTTATATTGTGGGAACAATTCGGAGGAGTTCATTGATGTGCTGCGTTACAAATTATTCACAAAATCGGTTGTAAAAACAAAATTTAATTTATCCTCGCTTCCTCCAACAAGAGATACAATTCATCAGCATTCCATGAGAGTTTATCACCAAATTCAAAGTTGGCTTGGACATTTCAAAAACCCTGAATCGTGGGGCTGGAAGAAGACGGCACGAACATTTATGCAATGTGAACAAAGCCTGCTGCCCCTCCAGAGTTATTAAAATTAATATTTTGCAGGTGCAAAACAAAGTGCCGCTATCACAAGATACTAGTGAATCACCACCAAATGATGAAATTTTTACTGATAATTTTGAACAAATACCACTAGAAACTGATATCCCACCTGTACCGTCTAAAAAGGCTAAGCTCAACTGAAGTTTATGTACATATATTTTTGATTAATGTTTCAGAAACCTAGGTGCACACCTTTACGTCAGATAACAATTCGTGGATTAGGCCTACAGGGGACACCACGTTAAAAAAAACGCGCTGACGACTCTACCTCAAGGTAGTGTGGAAATAAGTCGGCTTAAAATGGTCCACTAGCAGTATTTCTGGGGTTATACTCAGTCTCAGCATTGCTACTGAACGCAGGAATGCAAATAACAACAACAACAAAAATCCCAAATACTACATAAACAGTAGAAAATTTTTTTTTTTTTGCTGTAGCACTTTGAACTTCTAAATCATCCTGAACTATAACAGACACCCATCAATATATATATGCCAAAATGTTTATAAGAAATAGCACTTCAAAAAACTACTAAAGATTTTTTTTCCAAATATCAATAAAAATAAAGTTATTGCATTTTGAAGAAATGCATCGCAAAATTTTTAGGTTATTTTTGCTCATAACCTTGCAAATATAAAATTGGCAAAAAGGTTTGTATGGGTGAGTTGTAGACGGCTTTATTACCTAAGTAAATGCATTAACACAATTTATTTTCGCTATAGCGACCGCGGGACACGCCCCCCAGTCCCGAAAACTCGGTTTTAAGGTCACGGTTGTGCTCTCTATCGAATGCAAAAAAAAATCGCTGCAATACTAACAGCTCCGTCAGAGTCGGGAAGGACCTCTCTGAGCCATTTGAAACCAAACGAGGCTTCAGACAGGGCGACTCCCTTTCGTGCGATTTCTTCAACCTGATGCTGGAGAAGATAATTCGAGCAGCAGAGCTAAACCGCAATGGTACAATCTTTTACAAGAGCGTGCAATTGCTGGCGTATGCCGATGATATTGATATCATTGGCCTTAACAACCGCGCCGTAAGCGCTGCCTTCTCTGGACTGGATAAAGAAGCGAAAAAAGTGGGTCTTGCGGTCAACGAGGACAAGACGAAGTATTTGCTGTCATCAAAGAAAGAATCGGCGCACCTGCGCCTTGGCAGCCACGTCACTGTTGATAGTTACAAATTTGAAACTGTGAGGGACTTCGTCTATTTGGGAACCAGCATTAACACCGAAAATAATATCAGTCTAGAAATCCAAAGGAGAATCACTCTTGCGAACAAGTGCTACTTTGGACTGAGTAGGCAATTGAGAAGTAAAGTCCTCTCTCGAAGAACAAAGATCGCGCTCTATAAGTCTCTCATCATACCTGTCCTGATGTATGGCTCAGATTCATGGACAATGTCAAGAGAAGATGAGATGGCCCTTGGAGTATTTGAGAGAAAAGTTCTCCGGAAGATTTATGGTCCTTCCCGTGATGCCGACGGCGAGTATCGAAGGAGATTTAACGATGAGCTGTACGAGCTTTACGCAGATCTGACCATAGTCCAGCGAATTAAAGCCCAAAGGCTCCGCTGGCTGGGTCACGTCATGCGAATGGACAAAGAAGCTCCAGCCCAGAAGGTTTTCCAATCGTCACCCGAATTCGGCAGCAGAGGAAGGGGGAGGCCTCGACTGAGATGGAAACAACAGGTGGAGGATGACTTGAACTCCCTTGGGGTTTCCAATTGGCGTCAGTTATCGCTAAAAAGGAATGACTGGCGTGCTTTGATAGGCGACGGCCAAAATCGCTTAGGCGGTTAAGCGCCAATAAATGATGATGATAGGTATTTGGACGGTTTGAAATATTGTACAAAAAGGTTTGAAAAATTGATTAAACTTTATATATTCATATTAAACTTTATTCAATAATACATGATGTTCATTTCAACTACACGTTTTTTCTGGACGTTTTTACGTTTCATGTCAATTATACATGAGGATGCTTTCAATAATACATGATGGTCATGTTTATTTGACGTTTTTCCTGTACGTTTTTACGTTTTTTTTGTGCATATCCATTTCACGTAGAAATGATATTTTCGAAATTGTAAAATTGACATTTTTTCTTTTCAGTTGCATTTGGTAAACAAAAAATGTTAATTTTACGGCGGTTTTTGATATTTTTTTCTTTCGGTGTACAAAATGTATGGGAAAGGGCAAAGGGTGGGCGGTGCCACACCCACTTTAAAAAATTTATGGAAAACCCATAAGAGAATGACCAGGGGGATTCACCCATAATTTTAAATCATTTTAGCCATTTCAGCTACCGAGATTGTACAACTTATGTGATTATCGAAATTTTCGATATCGAAAAAGGGGGCGTGGTTATCATCCGATTTCGCCCATTTTCTCTAGCAAGCTACCTTGCTAGAAAGTAACCTGTATAAAAAATTGCAGGCAAATATCTCAATTTTTAGACAAGTTATGCCAGTTTATGTGATTTTCGAGGTTGTCGATATCGACAAAAGAGACGTGGTTAACATCCGATTTCGCCCATTTTCTAGAGCAAGCTACTTTGGCCAGAAAGTAATCTGTATACCAAATTTCATGCAAATATCGCAATTTTTACTCAAGTTATCGTGTACACAGACGGACGGACGGCGGACATGCCTTAATGAACTCCTCTTTTCAACCCAAGAACTTTCATATATGGAACTCTTTATCTATCTCGATTATTTTGTGCCGTTACGTACTACCGTTATGTGAACAAAATTATAATACCCTTGAACTAGTACTAGTACGCTGGGTATAAAATTCAGAGTATACGGTTAGAGCGGAGACTACTGTTTTCACTTTAGAATTCTAAAAGTAAAAAATGAAAATGAAAATAAATTGACATAAGGGCTTAGAACATGTCAGAATGAGGTATTCTATAATTATGATAAGGATGTATGTATTATATTTACTTACTGTTCTTGCCAAAAACTTAAAAATAAATCTGTAATTTAATTTTTCAGCTCAAAGGTATCCAAAACCCAATTGGGAGTTTGACACTCCCTCTGCAGTGTCATATTCTCAAGTAAAACAAGTAAGGAAAGCTGTCTTAGGCTGTGCCGAAGGCTATATACCTTTCATGAATAAGCGTCACGATTTTCACTGTTCGATCCCTAGTAAAGCCTTTTTCAATTTAACTATATTTACTATACACATTACACATCTTTGTTATAATTTAAAATAAACTTACAAAATAATAGGGTCCGAGTTATCGGAACAATCGATTGTAGGGAGGCTATATATTATACGTGTTCAATTGTACTGACTTACACTATACACACTACATAAATAGAAAGTACTCGAGTTGCAAAATTTTACGTTCCTAACTTTTTAATTGCAGAAGTTTTGGTCAAAAAACCTTATATCTGAACAATCGGTTGTATGGGGGCTATATGTTACATTTGCCCGATCTTGTTGATTTTCACTATATACACTACATAAATAGAAAGTACTCGAGTTGCAAAATTTTACGTTCCTAACTTTTTAATTGCAGAAGTTTTAGCCAAAAAACCTTATATCTGAACAATCGGTTGTATGGGGGCTATATGTTACATTTGCCCGATCTCGTTGATTTTCACTACATACACTACATAAATAGAAAGTACTCGAGTTGCAAAATTTTACGTTCCTAACTTTTTAATTGTGGAAGTTTTGGCCAAAAAACCTTATATCTGAACAATCGGTTGTATGGGGGCTATATGTTATACTGCTTCGATCTTGTCAGTTCAGACAAATGATTCCTATATTACAAAATGGTGGCCACATACAAAATTTCAGCCAGATATCTCAAAAATTGAGGGACTAGTTTGCGTTCAAACAGACAGACGGACAGAGGGACATGGCTAAATCAACTCAGCTTGTCATCCTGATCATTTCGGTATACTTATTGATGGGTCCATCTCTTCTTCTTCTCATACTTACAAACATCGGACCAAAGTTATAATACCATTTCATGTTCATGAAAGGTATAAAAATTGGGATTATAACACTGCACGGAGAGTGTCACAATCCCAATTTTTTTACTTGGGATTTTGCCACTTGGGATTTTGTCATGGCACCGCAATTAGCACTCGCGGGCGATGTGAAAACTGGAAATTAGGGTGGGAAAATAATTCAGAACTCTGCAAGGTAAAGGGCACACGAGTACAAGAGTCAGTTAAGTAATGCTCTGAGTGGGAAGTGAGCACAAATTTTCCACTTCTTTACTTGGCTCTCATATGCAAACGTATGCGTGGCAAACCTTTTGCTTGCCTACGATATGCCACGACCAAACATTAGACTGAAGCAAAAGAATTTTTTTTATACCCAAAGTACTAGTACTAGTACAAGGGTATTTTAATTTTGTCCATAACGGAAATACGTAATAAATATAATAAATAATCGAGATAGACATAGAGTTCCATATATGAAAGTTCTTACTTTGAAAAAAAAAAAAAAAAAAAAAAATCCGTGTACACGATAACTTGAGTAAAAATTGAGATATTTGTATGAGATTTGGTATACAGGTTACTTTTTGGCCAAAGCAGGTTGCCATTGAAAATAGGTGAAATCGGATGATATCACGTCCCCTGTTTCGATATCGAAAATCGCCTAAATTGACATAATACGGCAACGGAAATGGCTAAAATTATATAATTTGGTAGATTATGATTTTTTGATAAATTTTTTAAAATGGACGGTAACGGAAATGGCTAAAATGATGAAATTTGGCAGGATTCCTGGTAGTATAGTAGAAATTGTTTGGTATTTAATGTTCGGTTTAGCTACGGGGCTAGCGACCCCACGACCCCTAAAGATTTTCTTGGTCGAATTTTCGATCACAAGCGATACTAGTAAAAATTATTCAACTGGTCAAAAGTCCACAAAATATTAAACAAAAATGTTTATTTAACAAAAAATTTGAACCAGTCTAACTAACAAACCCAAACGCTGCAGTGCTCAATCATGGGCTTGTGTAGGGCCCATATTGATATGTTCGTCTGCTATGTGTTAACGCGCGTACGACTATTTAAGTGACATGTGCTAGCCCGCCGCAGTCAGTAGCTGGCAGATTTTGAAGAGAAGTGGTTGCGTATGGTGCTCTAGTGAAATTGGACGAAGACGAATTCGTTTGTATTTTTGTCTAAATAAAAATTAGAAAATCTTATTTTTTGACCAATAGTTTTTAATATTTATAGAATAAATAATAAATGTAAAGAAATTCAAAGTACATTTCTTTTTACAAAAAAAAAAAAAGAAAAAAAAACAACAAAAGTGCAACAGTAAAAAGTTCGTGACCCGAGTGTGAAAAAAAGAAGTAGCGGATGAAAAAAGTGCAATAAAACTGTCAAAAACAACGGAAAAGTAAACATAAAAAAGTTACTGTGATCGATTTGTGTGCAAGCAGCTTTGAATTGTAAGTTGAATAGTTTGATTATTACATAAATCAAAATTAAGCACAAAAGCGCATTTTTCACGACAAAAAAATTGCATATCGCATAATGTTGTAAATACTTATGTACCCATTTACATACATACAATACATATGCATATTATGTATTTATAGCAAGCATCTTTTCTATTCAGGCGCCGTTTCTTTGTGTCCTTCTTTTATGTGCGTCAACGCAAGCAAAATATTATCTTTCCATTGAAATTGAGAATGGAAATAGGAACATAAACGAAATTGAAAGTTCTCACAAAAGTCTTGAATACGATGCGGTCAAAATGTTATAATAAAATGCGGTGTTATAAATACAATTAAACTATGGCATTATTTCCTGTTTAACGTAATGGCCACTTACAATAGCTGTAGGTACAAAAAAAACTTCTCTTTTCATATGCGTGATGAAATGCCCTGTAGGAAAGTTGCATTGACATGTGGGTGGCTGAGAAAATAAACACAACAATGACGAAAGAATTGTTATCGATATAGACGGGCCAAAATAGCCATAAAAACAGTGGTTAAATAATAAGAATTCCCACAGTTCCAAATTTTTGTAGTGAGCTTAGGTTCGCCGTCAGAAAGAAAAATTCAAAAGTCCCCATCGATCCCATGTGCGCTAAAAACGTTATTCGGGGTTAAAGGTAAATTTTTTGGTTTTTTGGGGTTTTTTCGAAAACGGTAAGCTTTTTGTAGACCTGGAAATTCTCTATAAAGCATACAAAGTTACAGCATTTTCTGTTCTGAGATATCGCGATTGTAAAATTACTTTTCAGGATTTTTCTCGAAAACTTGAGTATGCGTAGAACAATTTTCTTTTACCGTTTATTTATCACGAAGTTCCCCATCGATAATGAAAGTAGTTATTTTTGCAAAGCTTATAGTTCTCGAACTAGAGCCACCTTTTCTTCATGCATATTATAAAAAATGTAGTTTATCTTGTATAACAAAAATTCCCACAAAGCCAATTTTTTTTATCAGAAGCTTAGGTTCGCCCACAGAAAGAAAACCGCAAAGGTCCTCTTTCATCCCATTTGTGCTAAAAAACTTATGCGGTGACAAAGGTCGCGAAAAATCCAAATGTGAGGGTTTTTTCTAGGTCTACAATTTAGTCTCAGGAAATTTTCCGAAAAAACCTTTCTGTAGGAGTTTTCCCGTCAAATGAAAAAAAATATTAACCCGTTCTGCTTAAGATTTTTAAATAGTATGAAGAAATAGCAAATTGTATCATAAAAATACAATACCGCTTGCCTCAGTTCCTTGCACGTTTAAATAGAGTTTAGAGTTCAGATTAGCTAGACTCTAGCACATTTTAGCTAAGATGAATGGTCTAATTTTTTTTCAATTGGATTTTAGACCGAAAACGAAACTGTAAGCGATTAAAGTCGCTCATGGTCCCTGCGGGTAAGGGGTTTAGATATTGCCCGTAGTGGAATGCCTGCCGCAAGAGGCGACTAAAATCCATTTCAACCACGGTCACCGGGCTGATGAAACCGGCAATGGGAATAGTAGCATAAGGTGGTTCCGCAGCTGTGAGAGCATAGACGCAGAGACGTACAACTCTGTTTGGTCCATCACGTTCCTCTTACAATAGCTACAGCGAAGCCGATTAATTACTCGAAACCGAAAACTAAATCGTAATCGATATTTTAATAAAAAAAAAACGAAACCCTTTCAAAGTCCAGAACCTGTTCCATACAAGTTTATACTTGTTTTTTAAAATTGATTACTTCATATCGTGGACACATATTTTCCTTGATAAGACGGTACCCTGGTTTTGACTTCAGTATAAAACAAGTAAGGAAAGCTGTCTTCGGCTGTGCCGAAGGCTAAATACCTTTCATAAATAAGCGTCACGATTTTCACTGTTTGATCCCCAGTACAGCCTGTGTGAATTTAACTTTAGCTCGTACCGAAATTATCGGAGCTATCGATTATATGGGGACGATGTGTTATATTGGTCCAATCTCATTGATTTTTAACATCGACATTCCACATTCTAAAATAGCAACATTTACGAAATTTCACGTTCCTACCGATATAATTACATGAGTTATCTACCAAAATCCGTTTATCGGAACAATCGATTGTATGGGGGCTATGTGAAATATTTATCCATCTCGATGATTTTCAACATCGATATTTCACATATAAAAATAGCAATACGTCCAAAATTTCACGTTCCTACGTGTTTAATTACAGGAGTTATAGCCCAAAATCCGTTTATCGGAATAATCGATTGTATGGGAGCTATATGTTATATTGGTCCGATCTTGCTGGTTCCGACAAATGATTCCTATATTGGAAAATGGTGGCCGCATACCAAATTTCAGCCAAATATCTCAAAAACTGAGGGACAGACAGACAGACAGACGGACAGACGGACAGACGGACATGGCTAAATCAACTCATCTCGTCATCCTGATCATTTCGGTATACCTATTGATGGGTCTATCTCTTCTTCTTCTCATATTTACAAACATCGGACCAAAGTTATAATACCATTTCATGTTCATGAAAGGTATAAAAACTCTAATGGGAACCAATCCACCAGTTTCTGCGACACTCTGGCGACAACCTTCTTGTGGTGTCATATTTCGCGGTATTGATAAATTTTTGGCATAAGCAAATGCTATCTAATTTTTCAGTAAAATAATTGTATGGGACAAAGGGTTAATACGCTTGTTTACATTTATTTGAAGAAAAACTCCTACAAAAACAAAATATTTCAGTTGTCAATTCTACCTTGTTTAATTTGCCTTGGAAGCAAATAATGTTTGATAAATTGCTCATTCTGAATGAATGTTGAATCCAAAGTATATTAAACAAAGTAATAGTGAACTTGACAGTTCTCTCTTTTCTGTAGGAGTTTTCCCAAGGCGAATTCATTACAGGTGGCATCCTCCCACCATATGGTTTCTTCTTCTTCCCTGAAAATCAAATCGTAGCTGTCAAATTGCTTATGTTGTTGCTTTGTCTGACATTTACAGCCACAAGGAGTGTGTGCGTGCGTGTAGATCTGAATTCGCTCGAACACACCTGTATAAATTCGCCTTGAGTTTTCCCGTCAAATGAAAAAAAAATATTACCACCTCTGCTTAAGATTTTTAAATTTTTTCAATAGTGTGAAGAAATAGCAAATTGTTTCATATAAATACAATACCGCTTGCCTCAGTTCCTTTCACGTTTAAATAGAGTTTAGAGTTCAGACTAGCTAGACTCTAGCACAATTTAGCTAAGATGAATGGTCTAATCTTTTTTCAATTGGATCTTAGACCGAAAACGAAACTGTAAGCGATTAAAATCGATCATGCCCCTGCGGGTTAGGGATTTAGATAAGGTACCACGAAATAAATCTCAAATGAAATAAGCCCCATGAAATAAGTCCCAATAAAATAAATCCCACCAAAAAATGAAATAAGTCCCAACTTTAAGAAATGAAACAACTCCCAAAGAAGAAAATGAAATAAGTCCCAATATTTGGTAGTTATTTCATAATAAGGCCCCAGGTTCCAAAAAAATGAAATAACTCCCAAATGAAATAAGTCCCAAGAAAAATGAAATAACTCCCAATTCCTTGATAAGACGGTACCCTGGTTTTGACTTCAGTATAAAAAAATCTAATGGAAACCAATCCACCAGTTTCTGCGTCCGAAAAGAGATAGATTCCAAAGTGGCCAAAGTTACTCCGTTACTGTTTGGGCTAGCATATTTCGCGGTATAGATAATTTTTTGGCATGAGCAAATGCTATCTAATTTTTCAGTAAAACAATTGTATGGGACACAAAACCTGTGCTTGGGTGGCAAAGGGTTAATACGCTTGTTTACATTTATTTGAAGTTAAAACTCCTACAAAAACAAAATATTTCAGTTGTCAATTCTACCTTGTTTAATTTGCCTTGGTTGGGCCATTTAATAAATAAATAAAAAATTATTCATTATTTTTAAAATTTTGAGTGATGAGCGACTGGCAGTTTTTATTCAATTTTGAGTGATGAATAACAATTTTTTGAATAAAAATAGCCGGTTACTCATCACTCAAATTTTGTCGAATAATGAATAAATTTTTTTTTTAATTTTGTCGTCACTCGTCACTCAAATATAAAATATAACCCATCCCTGTTGCCTATTTTAGTGGTCCGATCCTGTCGGTTCAGCAACGTTTTATCTTAAACTGCCCTATATCAAAATTTGAAGAACGCTCTATCATAGGATTTCAACAACGTCTTATCTCAAGATTTTGTTCAAAAACGGAATTTTCGTCTGGATGGGGTCTTTTTGAACTCATTCTGAGACAGGCCGTTTCGAAGGAAAATTTTTAATAGAGTGTTATTGAAAAACTCTGAGAAATCTCGTCTTTGGAAAATATTTCGAAATATTATGAGCTTTCACTTGGCCGTCGATAAAAAAAAAAACTAGTGAGAGAACATGCAAACATTTCAAAAGCTGAGGGACTTTACTAACAAATAATAGACATGGCTAAATCGGCTCAGCTCGTCATCCTAGTGATAAAGATTCTAATTGGTGAGTCGATATCATTTCCTTATTGTACCTACACACATCGGCCCAAAATTAAAACGACATTTCTGTTCCACAGAAAGTACTTATGTATAAAAATAACCTATTTACTTATTCATTTAATACAGTTATATTAAGATCTGTACCTGGCATAACTTGTCGAATTAACTGGCTTTGAATATTTGCAAATTTAGGAATTCTTTGAAAAATATGCATTAACACCTATTTATTTACTTAGGGTGGATTTGTAAATATTAACCATATACCAATAGATAGTATGTCGAGTAAATTCTGCAAATATGGGCCACATTGCGACGCTCAAATGAAAATCGGCGAAAGAGTAGGTGAAACCACAATGCAAATTATTTTTGAGAACAAACCTAAATTTGATATCTGCAGCGAGATTCCAGAAAGCGCCAAAGCTATGAACACAAAAGAACAAAATGAACCGGATAAAACAATCAGCTGTTTTTGGCATCTAATTTTGCTAAAATTGCGATTCTAGTATAGGTACTTGCTACTGCCAAAAATATCTTATTTTCGCTAAAAAGGCTCGAAAATTACACAGAGCCAAAAATGCCTAGTCGAAACGACGGAAGCGAAAAATAAACTATATGAGCGTTTCTTTTTCAAGTGATCCAAATTTCAACCGTCATGCTATGGATTTTGTTCAAATTCGGCTTACACGTAGGGACTATAAATTGATTAGACACGTATTTTTTGTTTCGCCATTTTTTAGATACTAGAGTTCGCCCAGTGGTTGAAATTCAACCACAAAACCTTATTTTATTTTCCTACCTTTTTGCTATTTCTTAAATTTGCCTTTCTTTTCCATATTTTGTATATTTTTGGTTTCTATACATTCCTATTCATTTTGCCTTTTCCTCCCTCTTTACATCATTCAGTATTATAGTTTCAGTGTTGATAATTATTTATTCTTCTTAGGTCGTCTTCATACGTATTTCTTTCCTTTCCTTTCCTTAGCATTAATTTGCTTTTATTTCCTTTCCTTTCCTCTCCTTTCATCTCAATTTATTCTCTTTGCTTTTCTTTCCTTCTCTTCCCTTTTATTTCCTTTCCTTATCTTCTCCTTTCTTTTCCTTTTCTTTCCTTTTCTCTTCTTTCATTTCATTTTATTTCCCTTCTTTCTTTCTTTCTTTTTTGTTCTTTTTTGTTCTTCTCTGTTCTTTTTCTTTCTTTTCGTTTCTTTTATATTTTTACCTGATCCTTCTTTCCATTTCCATTACATTACTTTTTTCCTTTTATTTTCTTTTTCTTTCCTTTTCTTTCGTTTCCGTTGCTTTAGTTTCCTTTCATTTTATTCCTTTTTTTTTTTTTTTTTTTCTTTTCTTTTATTTTTTTCTTACCTTTATTTTCTTTCACTTTTTTTCTTAAATTTCCCTTCCTGTCATTTCGTTTCCTTACCTTTCCTTTCCTCCCGTTTCCTTATTTTCTTTTGTTCCTTTCCGCAACTCCTTTGCTTTTCTTTTTCTTTCATTCATTTCCTTAACATTTATTTTCCATACCTTCTTCCTCGCTACCTTTTCTTTCCCTTCTTTTTTTCTTCTTTCCTTTCTTTGTCTTTCTCCTTTTGCTTTTCTTTTCCACTGCTTTACCTACATTACATTTCCTTCCCTTTTTCTTTTCCATTCCTTTCCTTTCCCTTTGATTTGTCTGTCATATTTTCCGTTCCTTACCTTAACTTACCTTAATTATCCTTTTATCCATCCCTTTCCTTTCCTATTATTTTCTTAATTGAATATTTTATTTATTTCATTTTGTTTCATTTTTATTTATTTTATATTATTCCCTTTCATTTCATTTCCAACAAATTTTATTTTTTTAATTTCAATCACTTTTCTATTTCTGATTTTACTTTTTTTTTAATTTTATCAATTTTCCATTTCATTTTATTTCACTAAGTCTAGCCACGAAGGGCCTTGTGCATGATCTAGCTTATTTGTGCTTTTTTTTTTTAAATTTGCTTCTCTGAATCCCCACGCACAGATTTTGTTTTTGTAAACACTGTTTGTACCTAAGCTCAATAAAGTTGACGCGCTGGCTCATGTTATCTTATTGCTGCCAACAAAACAACTCACCCTACTGCAATGAATGCAAACACAAGAATGCAAGTGGTCATACCTACATACATACACCTATAACAGCGGCTCTATAAAGCGAATGCGTGTATATCACATGTAGTGGTGTGATTTTCAAATCATATTATAATTAATTTTTTTTAATTTTTGGTTTGTTTTCGGCCACCCTGCTCGGCGAGACATACCGATACATACCAAATTTTATATACCTTAGAATTGTGGTTATTGCAAAAAAGGGAGGAACCAGTTATGTTTGCGCATTTATATATAATAGATTCTCCGGAGATATGATCTGTCAAAATTTTGAATTTTTCTTAAACTAATGAAAACATGTACCTACACAATCTATCATATCTCGGCTTGTACTAATGCTACAAACTTCAACTTGAGCTCATTTGAAGGCTAATGAATCAGGCTTTGCGTTTCTTAGCCAATTTTTTGCATTTTGCAATTTTTTCATTTTTATTATAATAAATGCATTTTTAACATTGCAACTGCACAGTGTTACCCACAACATTTTTAGTTCTAAATAATAGCATTCGATTGCTTATTAAATTCTCTTCAAAACCAATATATTTCAAAAATGGGGTCTACATACTAAAATACATATTTATAAGAGTAAGTATATATAAGTAAAAGGCTGTCTTCGGCTGTGCCGAAGGCTTCATACCTTTCATGAGTATGAATCACGTTATTTGAAGCATGAACACACTGTAAAGGAGTGACGCTCTTACGCTGATATATAAAGGATGCAATCAATTGTATAGGGGCTATGTGGCAAATTATTTCAACCCTCCTGTAGACATTGCACACGCTACCATACCAATAGTTACTTTTATACCTTTTTAATAACAGGAGTTATAGCCCAAAATCCGTTTATCGGAACTATCGATTGTATGGGAGCTATGAGTACTATTGGTCCGATTTTGCTGATTTTCTATATCGACATTTTCCATGTAAAAAGAACAAAAGTTACAAAATTTCACGTTACTATCTCTTTAATTAAAGAAGTTATAGCCGGAATCCGTTTAGCGGAACAATCGATTATATGGGGGCTATGAGTGGTTTTGTTCCGATCTTGCTACTTCCGAGAAGATTTCAAGGCCGTTCGATCTCGCTCCTTTCTAATAAATCTCACTTGGATAGCATTACCTCTCAATGTTATACTACAAAAAAAAGCTTGTTAAAGAAATTGATTAAATTTTTTTTTTTTTTCATACAAAAATATAGAGTTAGTCTTATATGTATTTTAGTAAAAGTCCGTATGTAGACCCCATTTTTGAAATATATTGATTTTGTAGAGAATTAATAAGCAATCGAATGCTGTTATTTAGACTAAAAAAGTTGTGGGTAACACTGTGCAGTTGCAATGTTAAAAATGCAATTATTATAATAAAAATAAAAAAATTGCAAAATGCAAAAAATTTACTAAGAAACGCAAAGCCTGATTCATTAGCTTTCAAATGAGCTCAAGTTGAAGTTTGTAGCATTAGTACAAGCCGAGACAATATAAGAACTCTGATATGTGATTTCTTTTTGAAAGCATTGATAAGTCAAATCTTCTTTCAATTATGCGGAAATCAGTTAATTCGTCATATCTTCTTGTTTGGAACCCTAAGATCATATTCTTGTTAGGAACCCTAAGAAATCAGTTCGTTTTCTGCAAGATTTCCCTTTGAAAACACTAATAAGTCAAATCTTCTTGTTAGGAACCCTAGGATCATCTTATTAAAATAAGAAGTTTTTTCTTTTTCTTCTTTTTTTCATATTTTTAAGGAAATCTTGAAAAGATTTTCTTATTAATAACACATATAAAAAGAAATCGAAACGAAATAAGGAGAAATTGCACTTAATAATATCAATAAGAATTTGCTCATTAAACCAAATAGATTTGCGTATAGATTTTTTTTTCGTTACCGTCGTTTCGACTACTCCTGAGCCCAAAAACCCCTCATAAAGACAATCTTATTAATTTTATTATGCATTTTTGCTCTGTGTTTATGCTACTAACACATCAACGTTATCGTTTTGGCGGACGATAACACCAAAGGGACTAAGGCTGTTAATCTTTTTAAAAAACGTCGATAGGGGTGTCAAAATACGCGTCTTGACCCCAGTATCAATAATCCGAAAGCGGAAATAAAAAATCATTTTTCTGTAAGAATTAAACCGCAAAAAACCGAAAATATTCCCCCAGCGGTCCAAAACCGAGGGTGTAATCCATGTTATTTCTGTGCAAAATACTTTCTGCCTGGGCGAACTTCGGCCGCCCTGCTAAAAAATATCCCTCAGCCGAGCGACACCGGTTTTAGTGCCATATTTTCGCGCGGAACTCATTGTGTGAATTTTGTTTTAGCACGGCCTAATGCGACAACAACCACTTTGTTTGCAAGTATTTGTTGACACCCCTATTAAAATTTTTTGATGAAGATTATCAAGGTAATTCTAAATAAAATTCCGCACAGATTTTATTCCCACTCCCAAAAATTATTGGCTAAGTTAATGACTTAAATTAAATTTAAAATTCGCAACATCATACCAATTGCCACAACAGATGATTTCCAATACTTTAAATTTTCAGTAGAAATTTTTTTAAAGGAATTTTTGCAAAAGATTACAAAATTCCTAGGGAGAAAAAATCCGGGAGAATATTTATAATTGCCCTGTATATATTATAGTAAGTTATCGACAATCACTTGGTTGATTTTCAAATCGACCCGCCTTCTTATACATAGCAGGCGCTTGAGATTTGGATTATGCTGCAT
Organism: Campiglossa producta; assembly: GCA_964058755.1. Taxonomy (NCBI): domain Eukaryota; kingdom Metazoa; phylum Arthropoda; class Insecta; order Diptera; family Tephritidae; genus Campiglossa; species Campiglossa producta. The sequence continues at coordinate 47,162,215 of CAXKVI010000002.1, forward strand.
ATCTTGAAAACTTGAAGTCCTTTCCAAAAAAAATGGTATAATTAAGTAATGAATGGCTCTCGATGACACATGCCCAATAAGGTTCATTCATTGACAATTAGTGCCAAAAAAATGACGTCAAAACCGGAAAACCGGATGGAATTTCCAAAAATTCTGACTTCTGGCTTAAAAAACATATCATACTTTTTTCAAATGAATGTATATATTTCGAAAGTGTCAACAATTCTCTACACAAATGCAACTCATGTTTGCTAAAATAGTAAAGGAACATAGTCTGCACAAATTGCGATATTTCAAACAAACAACAAACAAACCTAATTTTGACAACTTTGCCTGAGGCACCAACGCCATATAGCGTTAACAAAATTTTAGCTAGGCGACGTGAGTTCCACAATCGCATTTTACCGATATCGCCTAAACTTCTGAGAGTTCATTTCATTTGGCATTTTAGCGTTTTTTGGCATTTAGGCGATTGCGATGTCTGGAATTCGGCTCGGCTGCTGAGCTCTTTTGCTTAGCGATGGACAAATACTCCTAATCCACGCACAAATGTTCTTTGGTTTTTTTGCTAAGCAGCAGGTGGGTTTCGCCTATTTAAAATCGGCGTAAGTATGACAAAGAGATTTGCATGGTTTTGTGCGCATGTGCATGACATCAGCGATTTTTGAAAATAGGCAATTAGTTTGTTGCAATAAAAGCATTTTTCATTTTATTTTAGCAATCGGTGACGAATTTGTTTTCTAGATCAAACAGTTACGTATAATCACACTGCTCCTGAACGAAGAATAGGTTGACCTAAACTGACACCAAAAACTGCAAATGCCGCATCCTCTGGGATGGTTTCCTGATGATGAATCACTTTGAGTTGAAATCCTAGCTGCTTCTTTTTGGAAAATAAGGACATTTTTTAATTTTTTTCACGTATACGACACATTGCACCTAAAGGATTAATTTTAAATAAACAACTCAACTCCAACTGAAAATGACATTTCGTTGACAATGTCATCCAGTTCAAAAAAAGCTTTTGGTTGAGATCCTAGCTACCATACTTTAGAAAATATGGACATTTTTGAATTTTTTTATATGTTATTTTTGTAGTACACGAATGGTACAGGTTTCGATGCATTATCTTATATATACATATTGTTTTTTGTATAACCTATACCTACACTCAAAAAACAGCTGGTATCAGGGCGATGCTAAATAGTACAAATAGTAGTGTCAATATGCAACTTTGGGGTATAAATTTTTCTTCATCAAACGTATTATTCAATTGATATTTTATTGTTGTAATTTAATATCTTTGAATATCGATTATATGATTTATGCTACTATATTGATACTAATACTCTCAATTTGACATTTATGAAGTGCCAATCTAAAACTTTTCTTCAGCGATTCAATAACTAAAATGAAGATTTGATACTTTTCACTATCTTTTTTATATGATGCATTGTTTCATTGATACGAAGAAAATGATACTTCTAGAAATTTACATTTAAAACTGGTATTTGAATAAGCTTGAATCAGCCATTTCTTGAAGGTAATTGGAAAAGTTTTGTTCACATAGCAACGGAGAAAATCAAAGTTTTTTTTTAAATTTGCTTCAGAAAATATTTACAGATTTTTTATGTATGGAAAAAAATTTTAAAATCATGACAAGGTTAGTATATATTAGTGCACTACAAAAATAACATATAAAAAAAAAATGCAAAAATGTCCATATTTTCTAAAGTATGGATGACATTGTCAACGAAATGTCATTTTCAGTTTGGAGTTGAGTTGTTTATTTAAAATTAATCCTTTATGTGCAATGTGTCGTATACGTGAAAAAATGAAAAATATCCTTATTTTCCAAAAAGGAGCAGCTAGGATTTCAACTCAAAGTGATTTATCATCAGAAAACCGTCCCAGACGATGTTGCATTTGCAGTTTTTGGCGTCAGTTTAGGTCAACCTATTCTTCGTTCAGGAGCAGTGTGTAATATTATAATTAATTAATTAATAAATATTATAATTATACTATAACTAACATCAAAACAATTATTTAGTTCTCTGGAGAAAATCTATCGACCATATTAAAGTACTTACAAAGTAGAATTTTGTGATACTGATCTTGGATTTAATAATCGTGCAACAAGATATCAACATCCCTGTAGGGAAAATCTCTAGTTCAGAGCTAGTTCGCTTCTAGTGCGTTCCGAACCAGTACTAGTTCGCGAACTATCTTTTTTACATGAAATCAACTGGCGAACTTAACATGGCGATGTCCTAGGCTGGAACTAGGACAACATTCGATAGTTTGGATCTAGTTCGTATATTGGCACTATTTCTATAGTTCTAAATATAAATTAAGTACAAAAACTTAAATTCAAATACGAATACAAATGCCTTTTAATGACTCCTCAAACGCTGGTTTCGAACTATTGAAAATGTAATCACTAACGTACTAGTTCTTATTGGTCACTTTATATCTAGTTCTGAACCAGAAATTTGTGTCACTAGTGCCTGAGTTCCCTGCAGGGATAGTGCAGATATTTTGGGACTTTTACTTAAGTTTTTCCACTGGGGATGTTTTTACAGGGTTGCCACCCATTTGAACTTTTGTTTAAAATATAGTGAAACTCTTGTTAACTTTTGAACTTTTGTTTATAATAAAGTATTAAACAAAAGGTATATTATGTTATATTTCAACAATCGTATTTCTGCTGGGGTAACTACTAAGAGTTGCCACCTTATCGTATTATATTATTTTATGTTTTTTTTTGCTATTTTGGCTGTTGTCTCGAAAACTACTTTAGGTAATTGAATCGACTTTTGATTATGCTAAGTTTCAAGTTTAGCATTTAAGTGTTGCCACTTAGAATGTTTTTACAGGGTTGTCACCTATCTGATTTTGTTTAATCATCTCAGATATGAGCCGTTTAAAGCACAAGTGGCATACGGCCAGTTTCCGATTTTTTGAGTTAGGTGAAAATGTGTTCTATATAATAGGCTTACAGGGTAACTCCTGCTCCATTAGGAACCAGATAAATAGCAGAACTAACTTGTGAAATCAAGTTGCCTATATGCCGCTATGTCTGATTTTGGTTTCCCAGCAAAACTTATACGGCTGTGCAAAATGACGCTGAACAACACCATCAGCTTGGTCAGACTTGGGAAGGACCTCTCCGAGCCGTTCGAAACTAAACGAGGCTTCAGGCAGGGCGACCCCCTATCGTGCGATTTCAATTTGATGCTGGAGAAAAGAATACAAGCTGCAGAACTTAACCGCGCTGGAACAATATATTACAAGAGCGTACAACTGTTGGCGTATTCCGACGACATCGACATCATTGGCCTCAACAACGGCGCCATAACTTCTGCGTACTCCAAATTAGAAAAGGAAACGGAAAAATGGGTTTGGTGGTGAACGAAGGTAAAACGAAGTACCACTGCTGGCATCAAGCAAAGACTCAGCGCATTCCTGCTTTGGCAACCACGCCACTCTTGGCAGCCATAATTTTGAGATAGTAAGGGACTTTGTATACCTGGGAAGCAGCATTACTACCAACAACAATGTAAGCCTGGAAATCCATAGAAGGATAACTCTTGCAAACAAATGCTACTTTGGGCTGAGTAGGCAATTTAGAAGTAAAGTCCTCTCTCGACGAACAAAAACAACACTCTATAAGTCACTTATCGTACCCGTCCTGCTATATGGTGCAGAAGCATGGACACTGACAGCATCTGATGAGGCGGCTCTGGGAGTATTCGAGAGAAAAATTCTTCGAAAGATTTATGGACCCCTAAAAGTTGGCGACGGCGAGTACCGAAGAAGATATAATGGTGAGCTGTATGAGCTTTACGCAGACGTGGACATAGTTCAGCGAATTAAAACCCAGCGGCTCCGCTGGCTAGGACACGTGGTGCGAATGAACGAAGACGCTCCGGCCCAGAAGGTATTTTTATCGGCACCCGCCGTTGGAAGTAGAGGAAGAGGGAGACCACCACTTCGATGGCAGGACCAAGTAGAGGCAGACCTGCGAGCACGCGGTGTCTCTAATTGGCGCCAGTTGGCTCAACAAAAAACCGACTGGCGTAAAATGTTGGACGGCGAAAATCGCCTAGGCGGTTAAAGGCTATTTTAATTTTAATTAATATTCTAAAAATACGTACTTTAATATTTGTATGTATTTATTCACAGAAATTAAGTGCGGCTAATTGCACTTAAAGTCATTTGCTAACATCACTGAACGTTGTTTGAAGCATTAAGGGAATTTTACGATACATTCTAATATTCTTAACTGCAGGTGAAATAGGTTTACTAATGTACGGGAACCTTTGGTTTGCTAAGGCGCCGCACAGTGGGTTGTTTTGAGTTTTTTGTTCCAAAATTTAATATCTATATATTTATATCTTTGGAGTGTAGCTTATCCATCAGTTGATGGTAGGGATCTGAAATTTAGTACGAAGACAAACAATGTCAAAACAATACTTACGGAAAAATTTAATTTTTAAAATTTAATATCTCTAATTTAGAGACTGTAAAAGTTTTCAAGATAGAGGCCTGAAAATTGGAATTTAGATAAACGATATCAACACCGTTCGCACCGAAAAAAGTGGGAGTTTTATAAAAGGGGCGTGGCATCTGCCATAAACATTCCAGTTTAGATTTAAATATCTGTAAATTTGGTCAAGTTAGGAACCTGTAGTTAGTTAATCAATAAAAAAGAACTAAAACAACAGTAAACGTAACTTGACTGAATGTGTGGGTTGGTCAAGGCAAATACTTGATGAAAAACTTTCAGTAAACATTTTTCTATCAACGTTAATTACATACGTAATGGGTGTCTTTATCAAATTCTTTTGTAAAATATAAAATATGCCCATTACAAGCCTATTCACTTTCACATTTCCTGTATTTTTTCTGTTTTATCTCTATTGATTTTCTATTAACAAATTAATTCTATTTACTAGTTGGCCCACGTGATGCCACCTCGAGTAGGGCAGGTGATTATGTCTATATGTAATTGTAGTTAACAGTAGGTGAATTTCAGTTTGATATATATTTTTATGTATTGACTAAGTGTCACTTAAGTATGAATTGACTAATAAAATTTTAAAAGGAATAGCTAGCTATCTATAACATCATTCGTTTGATAAATATTTACACGCCCTTAAAAGTAGGGTGAGTCGATATGTTTAGGAAATGTCGGTATAAAACTAAAAGGTTAAAATATTATAAAAATATTTTGTGCCAACTTTTATTGTCACCACTGTGTAGGGGGAATAAAATATTTTCTGTTTGCTGGGTTGGAGCTGGTTCGGTTGAATTTTTTAAAATTACACCGGCTTTCTCGACGGTTCCTGAAGCTTTTGGGTGTGGTGAATCTAAATCTGTAGTCAGATTTTTCGGGTCACCCTAAGTTTTCTCTCCAGAGGGTGGTTTGTAAAGTGAAAAGTAGTTGTAAAAAAATTTTTTTTAAGAATTTAATATTTTTTTCGAGTTCAAGGAACCTTAATATAATTTTAGTTTTAATATTTGGCGGCATTAAGATGTTCCATACTACAAAAAATTGGGGTATAATAAGTTATTAAAAAAAAAATTAAAAAAAAAATTAAAAAAAAAAAATTATTTCTTACTACTACCGAAATCTGAACAAACTACCCTCCTGTAGGGTAAACCTAGGGTGACCCGAAGATTTTGACTTCAGTTTCAGACAGTACACCCAAAAGCTTCAGAAACCGATGAGAAACCCTCTGGGATTTTTCAGCTGTTGTACAGTGTAGTCCAAAAGAAAAAAAAACCAAAAAAGTTTTCTTTCTTTCCTACGCGTTTTAATGCTTTCGCGATTTTATCAGGGAAATCCGTGTATATTTTAAACTGTAAACATGAATTATTGCACAGCATCTCCAACCCAGAAAACATAATTATTAGAACTTGGCCCAATAACAAATAAAATATTTTCGTTGCCAAATATATCCTGAACTTGAAGTTTTACAACTAGTATACATCGCTGAAAAAAAAAAAAAAAAAAAACTAATGGCGGCGATATACCTACAGGTTATCATCATAACCTCTAACGAGATTTTTAGCCGAGCTTCTCTTTCCAACTTGTGGTGTGTTGCTTTTTGAGTTTTTCCTACAAGTTGGCGGGACCTACAGTTTTTTGCCGACTCCGAACGGCACTTGCAAAGCAAATGAATTTTTTTGCTGAGAAGCTTCTCATGGCAGCTTCTCATCGCTGAAAGTTTCATGCAATTCCATACAGTGAACCCAGCAAACCAGCTCCGGAGAGCTCTTAAATCTGAGCTCTAATAGGAGCTTTTCAATTGGTTTTTCTGAGCATGCGCATAAATATGATCGTTTTATGAGTTTTTCTCAGTGTGCGCATATAAATACCTCACTTTTCATTATTTAGATTCAAGTATGTTAGCATTTTCTTTCTATTTGAAATAAATTTTTCTACGAAAATGAAATAATTTTATATATTACATGTTATGCCCGAAAATGTGTGTTTTTCTGTCGTTTGTTTTTACATATTTAAAAGGGAGACGTGAAGTAAACGAATAGGAAAAGGGAATAAACATGGGAAAGGAAGGAGGGAAAAAGAATATGAATAGAACTCGAAAAGAAAAAGAAGCTCTTAATTCTGATTATTTTATGAACTCATTATGAATGGGAGCGCTCCGAGGAAAGAGTCCTATATGCGCCCATTTAGAGTTCTTATGGTTTGCTGGGTAGTTGTGGTTTACCCAAAAGACACTGATGTATTTTTAAAGATAACAAAGACGCGTTTTTTCTTTTCATTATACTGGCCTTCCTAGATACATACGACCCCTTTTTCTCGGAATAATCGTTACGACCATTTTTCGAATTGACCTTTTGCTTTTTTGGTAAAATGTTATAGCTGAAATACTTAAAGTTGTACTGTAATAACAAAAAAAAAAAAAAAAATTAATGCTCTCCAGTAAAAATTGTATTTTGTCCCTTACAATAATTTCGATATCATATCGACGACTATGTGAAAGATCCACCTATTTTCAAATTAGGTTCAAAAGCGCAATTTTCAGAAGTTTTCCAATAAGTTTCCAATTTAAGGGTTTTTGACACTCGTTCTGGTATAGGAGGTTATTGCAAAAATTTCTGAGTTGGGAAGTTCTTGAAAAATATTTTGAATTAGCTAGCCGTCGATTCCAGAAAACTGGGGAAAATAAACTTCTACGTTCATTAATCATCTATGCCATCTTTTATACCATATCGTCGTCATTCTTTTAGCATGGCCTAATGTATGAATTAACACAGTTTGTATATTTTTTCAAGGAAAGGAAATGGTGATTAACTTTTGGCGCAAGAACTACGACCTGGCTTTATGACGCAAATACTGACATGACTGTAAAAAAATATATGTTAATATATACAAATAATTTTATAGGTATAAAAACTATGCTAGTGTGGGTTACAAGCCCTAAATGGACAGTGAGTAGATTAACGTATGCAAACCTTGAAAAATGTAGGGCTTTATAGTTCGTTAGTTCAAATGAACTTTAAGCTGACAAGATATATCTAATGCATTGTTAATAAATGTTAATATGTATCTACGTAACTAGAGCTACATATATAAAATTATATCTGTGGGCTGTAAAGTGTTAATACGACGCAAACAAAAACGGCAGAAGCGCATGTAAATTAATACCTCGGATATTTAATCATCTTTTCCTAACTGTTAGTCCGGTCAAAATAACATTATATATAACATTTGAAATAACAATAATTCCCACAGAACCAAATTTTGATAGAGAGGTTAGGTTCGCCGTCAGAAAGAAAACTTCAAAAGTCCTGATCGAACCCAGTTATTCGTGCTCAAAAGTGGACTTTCTCGAAAATGGTAAGTTTGTGGACCTGGAAATTCTCTACAAATATGGTCCTATAATTTTTCTCTAAGATTTACCAGTTCTGAGATATCGCAATTGCAAAATTAGCTCTGGAAATTTTATGAAAATATATGCCACTTATGGACTTTTCAGGATTTTTCTCTAATACTTTAGCATGTATACAACAATTTTATTTTATCATTTATTTGTCACAAAGTTCCCCATCGACAATAAAAATAGTTAAGCCTTTAGTTCTCGAATACTAGTCCGGTAAATTCAGTTTATCTTATATAACAAAGGACCCACTAAGCCCATTTTTTGTCATGAGCTTCGGTTCACCTCCAGGAAGAAAAAGTCCTCACCGATCCCGTTTGTGATAAAAAAGTTATTCGGGATCAAATGTCGAGGAAAATTATAAAAAATCCTCAAATTAACCTTTTCAGAGAAAAGTCCAAAGACCCAATATTTTGACCTTTACCCCGAATAACTTTTTTAGCAAACATAGAATCGATGAGGACTTCTGAAGTTTTCTTTCTGACCTAAGCTCTCTATACTTACTTAATTTAAATTATGTATATTTTGACCGGGTTATGTATTTCTGTGTCGATTTATGAAGGTTTGTGCGTAAGCTTTTGTCATATGTGTCAAATGTGAATGTAACTTTAATTTACATATGCCCGATAATACTGTTGCATGTGACTCTCGATTTGTTATCGGGTGAAAGCTTTGTTAAGGCGGTGTGAATGATGAATGACTGCCTTAATTCACACTAATTTGGGTGTGAAAAATCGCTTGGATGCCTGAATTCAATATACACCAACCACTTTTTGATAACAACAATTAATACCTACTGTTCAAAGCGCAGTACAATGTGTTTCTATATTCGTGATAGTAAATGCTATTGACTACATACCCTGCAGGAAAAACTACACACGCAATAATTTCACAGGTTTTCTTCAACGTTAATCATGGTAAATTAACAAAAAGGTCCTGTTACAAGAACTTGGGATAGTTTAGCGAGACAGGTAGTGTTGTTTTACCAGGAAGCCATGCCAATTTAACTTGAAGTCATGTTAATTTAACAGGAAATCATCTTAAATTAGCACTAGACCATAATAATTCGATAAGGATTCATTTTAATTCAACATCGAGACATGTTGGATTACTATTAGTTCAACAGTCATTTGTGTTAATTTAACACAAATTCATGTTAGTTTAACAGAAAGTAATGTTAATTTAACACAAGGTCATTTAATTTGTCAGGAAGTCATGTCAACTGAACAGTAAGACATTAATTGAGCAGAAAGAAATTTGTAAATAGCATGAGCATCATAATAGAATAACATGTATGTAGTTTGAAAAAAAAAAAAAAAATTTAAAAATTATAAAAATGTTGATTCTACTTACAAATTATTCGGGATGTATTACCGCACCAAAACCGATTAAGCACCAGACTGGTTAGGTTAGGTTAGGTTCAAGTGGCTACCACAGAGGCACACTTAGGCCAATTTGAAAGGCCCGTTGTATACGACCAGCATAAGGAAAGTCAGTCCCGGGACCTTGCCATATGGAAAATTGTGAGTTGTTGGGATTTTCCACACAGCAGAATCCCGGGACTGACACTCCTAAACTCACACCCTTACTCCTCCTCGAATCACTTTTATGACTTTATGCAGGCCATCAAGTCCTCTATGTCCAACTCCGCGATCTGGCGTAGGCTATCCAGGAAGGGAACTTCCAAAAAGCCGCTTGAAGCCGGGAAGTTGAAGGTGAGGTGATCCTCCCGTTTCCTCTTCCTCATCATCTTTGCAGCTCCTGCAGCATCGTCGGTAGGACACGCCTGCGTGCCTACCAATAAGGCAGTGCCCAGTTAAAACACCTATTAATATGAAGATTTCTCTCCTTCTAAGGGCGTGAATGTCTCTAGATCTTTTATGATCCCATTTTGGCCAGGTTTGTTTAGATATCCGTCACCCTGGGGATTGTTGCCATCTTGCATGTGGCAAACGTCATACCTAAGCGTTTTTTATCTCGAAGAACCTGCGCGTTTACTTATCCAAATCGCGGCATTCAAGATTGCTGAGACTTCAGCCTGGAAGACGCTGCAGTGATCACGTAGTCTGTTGGAGAGCTCAAGTTCCAGATTCCTTGAATAAACCCCTCCTCCAACTCTAGCTTCGAGCCGTCAGTGTAGAACAGGCCTAGGCACTTAGTGGGACAATTGTCTGAAAATCTGAGTACCAAATTCACATAGATTATTACGCTCTTTGCTTGGCCTCTCGAACAATGACATTGTTGCTATGGTCGCATTGACCAATCAATGGATGTCGTTGGTTATGCACGGTTTCTGTACTTGCTAGTGAGCGACGGAGCCAACAGATGCGATGACCGCTCTTTCGCTTACACCCCTTTACTTCCAATTCTGCCGGGTCCTGGTGTAGAACTAGTCAAGTATATACACTGAAAAAAAAAATCTACAAGAAACGGCCGTCAAATTAACAGTAAACTCTGTCATTTTTCGTCCAACAGTGGGTAATATCAATTTTGAAAGTGACTCCCTATCATCTTTCGAATATACTTCATATTGACATGAATTACTGTAAATTTGAAAATGGAAACTATCATACTGACATGAATTATTGTAAATTTGAAAGTGGACACTATCTTATTGACATGAATTACTGTAAACTTGAAAGTGGACTCATATCATTAATTGATATTCACATCACATGTTTTTGCTGCCAATTTTACAGTAAATACTGTAATATTTACAGTATTACCATAATCGTTTTGAAACTGGTTTTGATATGTTACTTTCAATGTGCACTTTCAACCTTTTTGTTTCAGTGTAGTAGAATTAGTACTTTTGTCAAATTTCTTAGCATAAGGATAGATCTGAGTCGTCGATTTTCTGGTTGGTTTAACTATACACGGTGAGCTTAAACCACTTATTATGAAAAATCAAAACAACCAAGATATTATTTCATGGTTGTATTCTTGGGCATATTACAAGATGTTCTGAGCAAAACTGAAATCATCCATCGGACACATTTTGAAATTTGTATGATTCTTCTTTCTGTGGGTGCCCCTGTTATATGTTTACACGTGTTCTTCCAAATTTTTCTGTTTTCAACTGTCGGATCTTTACATACATATGTGTTGTAGAACACTACCCTTAAGTGATATAGTGCACTTTTAGACTTCGTCCCATGACAAAAACTACAGCCAGACACCTCAAAGCGGGGACTTTTCTTCATTCTTACAGCGATTTCACTTGTTGAATTTTTTGTCATGGGACGAAGTCGACAAATGACTGAACTACTTAAGGGTAGCGTTCTACGACACATGTGGAAAGATCCGCCAAACAGCCAAAGTTGGACAAACCCGCTTCAGATAGTAAAATCGCAGTAAAAATGAAGAAAGGTCCTCTGCTTTGAGGTTTCTGGCTGAAGTTTTTGTCATGGGACGAAGTCTAAACATGCCTGATGCTAAACATGTGTAAAGATCCGCCACCTAAAAACAGCCAAATTTGGACAATCCCGCTAAACAAGTGGAATCGCAAAAGGAATGAAAATTCCCAAATTTTGAGGTGTTTGGCTAAAATTTTTTTGATGGGACGAGGTCTACAACATGTGGAAAGATCCGCTATTTGTGTTCTACGACACATGTGTAAAGATCCACAATTTTAAAACAGAAAAAGTTGGAGAAACTTGTTTAAACATGGAACCACAGAAAGAAAAATCCTACAAAACTCAAAATGTGTCCGATGGATGATTTTAGTTTTTGCTCAGAATATCTTCCAAGAATTCAACCATGAAATAATGTATTGGTTGTTTTGATTTTTCATAATAAGCTGTTTAAGCGCACCGTGTATACAATAAAAACAAAAACAAAAAAATGTATCGGGATCGGTTTCATACCGGTTGGGTTAAAATAAAATTTCTAGAAGTATCATTTTCTTCGTATCAATGAAACAATGCATCATATAAAAAATATAGTGAAAAGTATCAAATCTTCATTTTAGTTATTGAATCGCTGAAAAAAAGTTTTAGATTGGCACTTCATAAATGTCAAATTGAGAGTATTAGTATCAATATAGTTAGTAACATATTAAAAGATATTAAATTACAACTTATAAAATGTCAATTGAATAATACGTTTGATGAAGAAAAATTGATACTCCGAAAATGCATATTGACACTACTATTTGTACTATTTAGCATCGCCCTGATAACAGCTGTTTTTTGAGTGTAGGTTAGTTCTCCGCTAGTCGATTTTTTTGCAGGGTATGTGTAAAAAAATTGCATAGGTCTAATCACGTAAGTTATATTTTGATATGACGCCATCATTTTGACATTGATTCAGTATATTTCTTTTATCTTATCTAACCAATTACGTACAAATGATAATAGTAAATTATACATGTTAAATTTTTTCCTACGCGCTTCAGGCAATCAAAGGCATTTTTCATTGTCATGTACATTTTTCAGATGAGATAGGGGGTTTTTGGATCAAATTTTAAAATAGGGTGAACGTACATTCAGCCGTAGATATATGTATTGGGTTAACAGACGACTTCCACTTATCAGAAGGACTTTAGGCACCTACCTCGCATATATTTGTTTCCAATTTTTTCGGCTAGAGATTGGTTACAAGAAAGCGACTTTAAAATCGGAAAAGACGTGATGTTCGTTTCTCGCGTCTTATGTTTCCAAGATTTGGCGAATACTTCAAATATAGTACACTGTAGATTTATCAGCTCTTCAGCCGCACTGATAAGGTACAATCAGTCAGTGCACTATGAACTTCAGTTTTTCGCATATTATGCTGATAGAACCCTATATATGTATAGCAGTTAATCTAGTCTATGTGACAATGATGCTATTATCAAACAAAAAACTTTATTTGTTTGAACTTTGATCATGAAATAATCTCATTTCATTTAAACGCTACGTTCAGGCATATAATATAAAGGAAATGATGCGCATTTCATCTCATTCTACTCAAAATAAATATGTAAATGTAGATAATACATGTAAATAATAAATATTTTGTTTAAACACATTTCGTTAATATAAAATATTGGCCGCGAATTTGCATTTGAATGCTCATCAAAAGCTAAAGTGCAAACAAATAATTTTCAAATAATTTTTGCATGTGCCTTATGACGTTAATAGACACAATGCATTTCTTGCAATATGTGCATTTTTATTAGGGTGGCATTTTTTAAACCATCTGGAGTTTTGGATTTGGCTACCCAGTTATATAGAGGCACGTCTTAAATTTTCAAATTAACTATCATCTATGTCTGCCTGGAATATCGACGTTCGAACCTCTAGGGATGGAAATTTTAGCAAAAGTCCTTTACCCTAGTTAAGAGAAAAACTAGCCAAAGCAATCAACTTTGTCTATGAAACTTAAAAACGGACCAAAAATACGGATTTGAAATATCTCAACTCCTTTTTTTTGTAACGAAGTTTTTGACTTTTCGAGCATAAGCATGGATTTTGTCAGTACCATTAGTAGGAAAAAATTTAGCCAATGTCAAGAGAACTTATCCGAAGAATAGACTATCAAAATTTGGCGAAAATCCGTCTTACGCGTTTCCAATCGGAACCAAATTTTGTATGTGATATCTGCGAACAAACTGCTAACGATTTAGAGTATTAGATAAAAAGAAAAATCACTTTTATTTTTGAGTCTTCATAAGGAAATCTGAACTTTGACCCCATGCGACACGCCTAAACCATCTCCAATAAATTTATGTGCGATATAGCTGACCGTGCGGCAACCTATCTAGGGGATGAAACTGGGGACAATTTTACCTTTGATTATAAGGACCACCCTAATGATCTCACAGAGCTTGGAAAAGAATCAGATGTGTTTGGACTAGAAAAATAAGGGTCGGAAAAACGGATACTCTAATGTAAACATTTGCATACTTTGTTACAACTTTTGCAAAAAGTACTCAAAAATATTGTGCCTCCAAATATTTACAAGCTTATTCGTTGTTTAGAATTTTTCATTATTGCGCGTTATGTCAGATGTTAGGTGAAATGTGATGCGTTGGAAAACTATTTTTGAAAAAAGCTACTAGTAGAACTGAAAAGACACATTTGAAAAAGTGACAAACATTTAAATATGTATGCTGCTTTGAATTTTTTCCTACAAATTGGCGAGACCAACAGTTTTGGATGGTTCCGAGTGGCACCTGCAAAGCAGATGGAATTTTTCTGAGAAGCCTCCTGTGAGAAATACACTCGTAGAGTTTGTCAGTTGATGTTGCTTCTATCGTGATGATAACCTGAACGCTACTCCACGGCGGCAATTTAAAAAAGGAAATTATTTCCGAGTTCCACAGGAAGGAACTTTATGGTAGTTAAAGAATTAATTTTTTGCAAAGCAAATGCATTTTTTCTGAGAAGCCTTCTATGGCAGAAATACTCTCCTAGTTTGGAAAACCGCTTACAAGACTAACCTTGTTTAGAAAAACTTGTTTCTAAAGAATTTTTGTGTGTAGCTTTTACCGGGATGAGAACACGGAACATTGGTATAGTATGTCGAGCATACTACCGCTACACCACGGCGGCGATTTAAAAAAGGGAAACAAATTCCGAGATCGGCAGGAAGTTGCAAAATTCCTTTTTTCGAGAGCCCCTCAGAAGTCATGTTTATTATTGTTTCACCGCTTCCGTTCAATTTTAAAATAAAAAAATCAAAAGACTTAAGAAACGAACCTGCTTTCTTCTTTGTCTTATAAATTTATGCAGAAGTGATTAATTTAAGTCGATTTAAAGTGCTCACGTCGTTCAAACATGATTTATTCACTAAATCAGCGACTTGCGATTTATTATAGATGTGTTAATAAGGTACCATTTTGCAAATAACATGTGTAATGTAGACTTGCTCACTTTTTACGCGTGCCCTTGACGTTTTTATATGCTATATTTAGATAACGCGAAATACTTGCAAACGTTTGCGTATCTTCTTAAATCATAAGCTAGTTGTTTCACTTTTACCATGAGTACAAACATACATGTTTACACACGCGTCTCTGTAAAATTGTGCCACATTCATTAGCGATTCGCCCACGGCGAAATTTAACTTTTAAACTGAGTTTGTGTTTATATGAACATACATATATCAATTTAATATTTGCGTGATTATTTTATTGTGTTTTTGTTTATTTGAAAATGCATAATGACTTGGCAAAAAAATTGACTTGTGATGCGAATGGCTGATTTGGGCAAATTCGGAGGGGCGCGTGTATTCTTAAAATTCGCTGGGATTTTTTTTAATCATAGTTCAAAACCGCAACGCATTCAAGTTCCGATGAGCATAAGAATACATTGATTACTTTTAGACATTTGTAATTACTCTTACCTACCATTTGCTGGTAATTTCCAATTTAAATGCTATACTTTATTTATTTACCATCGTAGCAGGTACTTTTTTTTCTTTTCTTCACATATAAAAGAATTTGCAAGCCAAGAAAACCGTCGCCACAAACCATTTTTTTAAAATGAATAACGATAAGGGAAGCCTTGAAATTGGCGATAGCGTATGGTACACGCCCTTGTGTATACAATGCGTGGTAGGCGCATATTTGTATCAATGTATATTAGATTGAGTCAAAAAATAATTTATTGATATTATTACAATTTTCTAGCATTTCGAAAAAATACTGCTTAAAGTTCCCGGTCTACAACGACAACAGCAACAAAATTTTTCAAACCAGAAGCTTGTAACAAACCATCGTATAGAAATGAAACTCCGTTCTTCCGTTATTGTACCGAGGCACATCGATATATACAGCAGAAAAAATGAGCTGTACGCCGTTTCTGTAACTCAATTTGATCAACCGTCTCGACTAAAATAGTCGACTTGATGTCATAATGACGTCACACTCACGTTTCTGTAAAAAAAAAATGTTATGTCGATTTATTTTCTCACTTGCTTTTGACATCCTAACCTTATATAAACGCACGGACTGCGTTTTTTGTCAAAAATGTCTCATGCACATACAACTTGTATGGGAGCAACCGAATTTGATCGCACGGCCTAAAAACCTAACTTGATTTCCAATTTTTGTTCTGCGTGACATTTCGATTTGACGTTTGTACACAGGCAAAGATACAAACGCACGCACATTTATTTCGGTTACTTACAAGGAAAAAAGTCGTGCATGTACGTGCGGTATACTAGGTTAGCTGTGAGGTAGTGACAAAACTATAATTTTTTTTTTTTTAATTTTGAATCGAGTCGAGTGTGACGACAAAAAAATCGAGAATTTTGCACATTTTATACAAAAACGGGGTACTGGTCATACCAACCAAAATATGGGTTGATTCAACCAAAACACCGTAAATTCTTATCTATTATTCAATGTGGTTGATTTAACTGCATTGAAACTGTTAACCTTAACTCAACTGTTTTAACAGAAAATTTTAACGTTCGCTATGTATGTCCGATATACTCACCGTCGTGAGCGGCATCGCTTTGTTGTAAACTCATATCAGGGCTATGCCCGCTATCTGTCGATTTTATTTATATTATTTCGCGCACGAAAATAAAATAAGTGCTATTTTAAAACCAAATGGAGTCAAACTTCACCCAGAATCGAACTCAGGTGTCCTGAACGCTCAACCCAGGTGTCTACCATTATGCCAACGTATACGTATGCTTGCCAGCGTCAAATTACAGCTTTGTTCTAAATGACACCGCACTTTCTCACGTTGTTTTGTTGCCCTCACCTAGAATTGAGCTCACATTATTTGGCTGCTGAACGAATGTGTCTACCATGATGCCATCGTGGTGTATAGGTGTACTTACGCTTGCCGGTGTTTAATATCAGCTTTGTTCTATGACCGTTCTTCGCTGTTGGATTAACTGCAGGAGTTTGTTGTTTCGACACAACATTTTTTCGATCAACAAAAACTCTGTCAGTTCTACAAAATTTAATTGCTCCTGAAGTTTCGTTACAAGTTTTGTTTCAATACTTAAATATTTTGTTACAGTTAAAAGAGTTTCGTTACAAGATTTGTTTCGGTAGAGGTTTTGTTTCTGCTGAAACCCTTTCGGAGTTTTGTTAGAACTTTTGTCACAAAGGAGTATCGTTTCAGTTTGAGTTTCGTTACACCTTTCGGTATAGCATTATTGATACAGTTTCGTTACTTAGCTGTTGTGTTTGTTGTTGTTAACGATAAAAACATCCAGCAGGTTTTGGGAAGTAATGTCGAAATTGATAGTCCTTGGCCGGATATGAACCCGGTGCACTACAGTACTCCCTTGCGGTACTGCCCGACTATCTCGGGAGCGATATGGTATGACCAGTGGAACCTTCTAGATCATGTCATCCCTTCATCCATAAGGAAGGAGAAGAAGGGTAATGAGAGGCATCATATCCGTAGATGAACCATCAAGTTAGTACGCCATTAGCTATGCGAATATTAGTCGCCTCTTACGACCGGCATACCGCCTACCTCGGGCATATTCTAAACCCCTACCCCTCAGGAGTGGTAAAACTGTGTTCAGGCTGTCCTAAATGAGCTTTATCTTTACATACAACATATTCGTGATTTAGAGAAATCGATACCATTCAATCAGAACATTATAAATATGTATAGAAAAGCAATAACTGATAAATATTTAAACTTAAAAATAGATGTAAAAGTATAAATAAATGCTGGTTGTTACTTCACTACAGCACCTTGTTCGTGAATTCGAAATTGTTGAATGATATCTGAGGGAGAAAATAGCATAGAACGTCGCTCCCATCGAAGACTAGCACGGTTCGTTCTTTGCGTGAAAAACTAACATACTTCGTTCTCTGCGCGGAAGACTAACACGCTTTAGTTCTCTGTATGGAAAACTAGCATATTTCGCATAGAGCTGAACCGTGTTAGTTTTCCACGCAGAGAACGAAGTGTGTTAGTTTTCCACGCAGAGAACTGAAGCGTGTAGGTCTTCCATGTAGAGAACGAAGTGTGTTAGTCTTCCACGCTAACTGAACCGTGCTAGTCATCGTTGGGAGCGGCGAGATGTATCCAAAATTAGATCATTTATGCTGATTTCGTTTCATCGAAAAAGAGTACACTTGCACGTTGAACATGTTTACACCCTTGCAGAGAACACTGTAAAGCTGTGATAAAAGTGTACCCGTTCTACATGAACCTGCTATCGACAAAACAACCAAAAACACTGCCCCATTTGCTACGCTATGTGCATGAATAACTAGGTTTCACTTATCAACCATATTTAATTGTTATTGCAAAATCAATTATCCAATTTATTTCACCAAACTTATCTGTCAAATAAATTTTTCGTTAGCAGATTTTCAGTGCAACCAGCTACCCTGTCAATGCTTCAGAGGGTAAAAAGTGTGAGTCCAAGAAAACCTAAGTAAATAAAAGTATATTTTGATTAGCACTAAAAACAAGAATTGTTTTTTTACTTAAATAACGTCACTTCTTTCTTGTGTGTGCTGCGAAAAATAAGAAAATATTTTCTTTAGTTAAGTAAATGTTTACTTAATATAAGTGAACCTTTTCTTAATTAAACAAAGAATGTATTGTTTTACCCAACAGTTTTAACGCTACTTTCATTTAATTATTAATTTTCAATTACGAACAAATTTTTTCATTATCTACATATAATATATTTATGTCTATATGTATATTAGACTGCGCCAAAAAAAATGGTTTTGTTTTCAAAAGTTATATTGATTTTCTTTTTCAGAAAGGTGAAAAAACTACTGTAATTTTTTCAGATTTTTAAATTAAAGTCTAGATGTCTATCAAACTTAACCTCATATTTGGTATAAAAACGACAAACCATTGTTTTAAAACACCATTTACCTGAACATATTTTGAAATTGAATTAAAGTTTCAGAGTTATCGTCCAATATACGCATATTTTACGAACTCATGTTTGGTAACCCCTGCTCCACGTATTGGTCGGAAACCGGTCAAGTTATCGAAATATGGGTTGTCTTAAGTTTTAAGGTGAACGTCTATTAATACAAAGGTGTAAGTTCATCAAAATACGAACAGACAAAAGTTCTAAAAACGGTTGATTTGGGCTTTATTGGCCTAGTAATGATTAATACTATGAATATTTTTTATCTACAATACACAGACATCGACCTTTTACAATTCTATTAAAAGTAGAGATGTTGAAAGTTACAAAAAAAATCGCCAAATATACAGTTTTTCCTAGATCTTGGAAATATTACGCTTAAAGTGTTTGCAATTATACACACTAATTTAAGAAAAACAAGTAAGGAAGTCTAAGTTCGGGTGAAACCGAACATTACATACCCAGCTGTGCACATAAAGTGGGCGTGATCGTTCACCGATTTTTCTTATTTTCTGTGGTAGTACTCTACATAAACATAACATGCCTGGTACCTAGTTTCGTAAATCTATCTCACACCGTTCTGAAGTTGTTAGCAGTCGAATTTAAAAATTGCTTGACTAATAAGTGGGCGGTGCCACGCCCACTTTCCAAAATTTTGAAAAAATTATGTAAAGAATATGAAAGTTGATGTATGTACCAAATTATATTATTATAGCGAAATCAGTTAATTAGATATGGACTTTTCAATATTTCCACCTCCTTTCAATATAACTTTTATGAAAAAGTAGGCGTGGTCGCGAAGCGATTTCGTTTATTTTCTATAGCTGAATTTACCACAACAATAGTATGTCCTCTACGAAATTTCGTTATACTAGCATAAACTGTTCTGAAGTTATTAAGAGTCAAAATTTTAAAATTTCTTCAAAGATACGTGGGCGGTACCACGCCCCCTTTTCAAAAATTTTTATAAAATCGGCCTTAGAATATCTAAATCAATACATATTGCAAATTTTATCATTGTAGCTGCTTCTAATATTGAATTAACCCATTTTATACGTTTTTCGAAATTTTCGATATCGAAAAAGGGGCGTGGTTATGGCCCGATTTTACCCATTTTCAATAGCAATCTATTCTGAACCCAAATAAGTGCGCATGCCAAATTTGGTGAAGATATCTCATTATTTGCTCAAGTTATCGTGTTAACGGACAGACGGACGGACGGACGGACGGACGGACGGGCGGACGGACGGACGGACGGACGGACGGACGGACGGACGGACGGACATGGCTCAATCAAATTTTTTTTCGATCCTGATCATATTGATATATGGAAGTCTATATCTATCTCGATTCCTTTATACCTGTACAACCAACCGTTATCCTAACAAAGTTATAATACCCTGTGTACAAGTACAGCTGGGTATAAAAAGTTCCTGATGTTTACAACTTCGCATGAAAAAAACATTTTTAAAATCAAAATTTTTTCAAAAATCGTAAAAATTCGTCAAAATTTCGATTTTGGCCAGCTATTGCTCAGCGTTGGTTTCACCCACCCCTACATTTTATACGTCGTTGGAATCGTATTTTAATTTCCTTTCGAACGAGGTATCGCTTGCGTCCATCGCTTTTGTATCATCACGGAAAAGAATTTTTGAATGAAGTGATACCTGAAAAAAACACCCGATATCTCGAAAACCTACCAATACAAACAATTTTAAAAATATGTTTTGTGCTCGGCATATCAGTGCCAATTCAACCATATGCATAAATGTCCTGGTATTTTTTGGCTGTAAACTAGTGTAATTGGATCAAAAAACACAAAAAAGACGGAAATATGATGATGAGATATCTACAAAAAATTTATTGGGAGAAGCATTATTAAGCGAGTAGATTCCAAATCAACCATTTTAAAAAATTTTTGTGTGTCTGTCTGTCCGTATGTTTGTGGCCTTATCACTCTGAAAGTAATGAATGCAATTGAATGAAACTTTTTTCGTTGGATTGCTCGACGCTCAACGTAAAATATACGATATTACTTTTTTCGATACCTCAACCGGTTTTGGAGTTATCGCCCAATATGTGGACCATGTCTGTCTTTATTTTTGTGGTTATAACACTCTAAAAGTACTGAATCGTTGGATTGCTAGACGCTCAACTTAAAGTTTAAGATATCATTTTTTGCGATATCTCGACGGGTTTTGGGGTTATCGCCCAATATGTGGGCCAGGGGTGACCAAAAATGTCTTAGTACAATATGGGTGTCAAACGAAAGGTGTCAATGAGTGCTATAATATGCGATGTGATTCATTGAAATATCTGAAATGTTTTGGGAGATATCTTGAAATTTCGATAGCTCGATCGGTTTCGGAGGTATCGACGAATATTTCCACATTATGGGTATCAAACAAAAGGTGTTTATTAGAAATTATACGCATATGAAGTCGCGGGCACCAGCTAGTACTAAATAAGTTTTGAAGTTTAAAGTTTCTCCTTATCTCATTTTGAGATTGAGAAAATATTTTTGCTATATTTGAGAAGATATTTTTTTCCGTGTAGCAAAGCAAGGTTAGTCGAATTTCCTCCCGGGAGTTTGCATCCCACGCTTCTTCAAAGTAGGTACTTTACTTCTTTAAGTTTGAATGACCCATCGATCACTCTCATGTATCCAGCTAACTAATGAATGTATTGTAAATTATCTACGAAATGTTTCAGTTTTCAAGCAGGGTAAGTAAGCCCCCACTACGTCAAAAATCGTATGTGCTTCATATTGGAAGCACGTGTTTCACAGCGTCTATTAAATATCTCCATATGTAGCTACGTTTGTAGGTATAGGTATGTATATCTCCCATAAATATTTTGGGTTAGCAAAAAGAAAATCCACAGTCTATCCATACAAACATATTACCTATAGCCTATGTATACTTGACCAACTTTATAGGTACTTGACATGACTCTCCCTATAAACATACTCATATTAAGAGTAGAAGCAAAAAGATTTTGCCAGTTAGCACATGGCGAATTAAGAGAAACACAAAGTCATGCGCACTTTTTGCAACCTCTGTTTCGTCGTTGGTGTTAGAGAGCCTCGTAGCCAGACGGTCTCGTTTGTCTCTGAGTTTGTCCGCATTGTGCATATGCGTGTACCTACTTAATTATATGTATGAACATGGGCGGGCCAAGGTGGTTTGAAATTGGGGTAGTAGACCCAGCTAAAGACTCAGCACAACATTCATCTGGTGAACTCTGAAAATAGAGCTCTCCAAGGGCAATCAGATAGCTGAGCGAGCTAATTTCTTGACATTGGGTGAACCTGCGAAGAGGGAGTTATGACCTACTTATATCAAAGAAAAAATTAAAAGTAGGCCACGATCCCCTTGAGCATATAAAGCTATGTGCTAAGAAATCAGTACATTTGCACTTGACTGCATTAAAAAAATGCGCTTGACACTCACTGTCTATTTATAAATTAATAAAGAAGCTCATTGTAAAGTGCTCATTGATTTATTAACCCTTTCGAGACTTCTTTTTTGTCTTTGGCCTTAAAAATCTGTTTTTGTGTTTTTCCTACTATTTAAGCCATCGTTATGAACAATTAAAAAGAATTTTTCCAAATTTTTTTTTCTAAAAGGTGGTCTGCACATAAGTACAATGGATCACGCTCCAATTTTGGAATCGGACCTGGTAAAACTATTGGATTTTTGCCATTAACTTTCCTCCGAAACAAAAACCTTTATTTTCGATTTCTGATTAATGAAGCCAATTCAAGAAGAAGTTGATACATCACCTCTTCCGTCCTTTTTAGACGTTTTCTAGCAGTTTCGGGATGCCGAAGCCCGCGGATTTGAACCAATATGGTACGGGAGGCGTGGAATTCGAGATCGGGATTCCCCTAAATCAAGTCAAAAGCTACGTAAGAAACGTCTGCCGACTTCAGCGTTTATCAAACGAATGCGATATTGGGGTCTATCAGCTATTACTGTGGAACTACCGATGGAGGAAAAGATACCCCTGCGAGTAAGGGGTTTCGAATATGCCCGAGGTAGGTAAGCCGGTGGTAAGAGGCGCCTATTGTCCACTTCAACCCCGGCTACGGGGTCAATGAAATCGTTCCAATACAGTTGGGCTAGTGCCACAAGGTGTTTTTCACCGGAACGTATAGGATCCATATCCGGCAAAGCACCGTCAACATTAGTATAACCCTGTCTGGGCTGTCAAGTAACTTTTTATAAGTTGATCTTCCGACTAGGCAGGGCGAAGTACTGCCACAAAAACAACGACGGAGGAAAAGATAATAGATCATTAGAATTTGGGGGTGGATTTCGATGAAGTCGATGCAACCCCTATCGACTATCCCGAATTTTTTCCGACTGGAGCTCCGCCGGAATAGCTGATAGACTTTATTGTTAGAGAAATTATAAAAAATGAATGCAGACTTTATTTCATCAAATAAAATTTTTTACTTCCGTTGGGTAAAATCTGAAAAACTGAATTCAAAAAGTTAAAAAACGAAACTATTTTTATTGTTAAATTATTAAAATTATGAAGTAACTTTTTCTTGCAAAAAAACGAATTTTTATGATTTATTTTTAGAGATAAAGCCTCAAAGAAAAATACATAATTAAAAAAAAAGTTAATTCCTTAATTTAATGTCAAAAAACAGCCATTGAAATGAGACTATGCCATATGGCATAGAATATCCGAAAGGGTTAAATTCATGTGATTTCTGTCAGATTTAACATTTTTTTAATTTAAAGTTGTTTGTCGGCGCACTGATTTAATTGAAATTTCAATTATGTTAAATGAGCGGCAGCAAAAAATTGATTGAAGATTGTACGAAAAATTGATTTTCAATACTTTTTTCAAATAATTATTGATTTCAATTAATGTGGTTTGGCGAATATTAATACAAGCAATGTGATCGGCAATTAAGTAGTACCTAGCCCTTTAAAAAACTTTTCTGCTTTAAACTACATAAGTTTTTGTCAGAAAAAAGACTCTTTCCTCGGATTGCATTTGGTCACAAGCAATACTTATGGCACATCATTAACTATTCAATCCCTAACATATCAGCTAAAGCTTAGCACTTGTCGGCTAATTGTTGATAATTTTGAAATTTTTTCCGATAATATTAGGTTTAGTGTGTAGTTCCGCTTGAAGGGCCAATGCTCGGTTAGTATTTCTAAGTTAAACACATTAATATAGATTAAGTGGTACTTTGAACAACAAAGAATTGTTCAACTGTGGCCCTGAACATTTTTAAACGGTTTTATAAAAAAAAATCTCGATTTAATTCCATGTCTAATAGTGTCTTACACTTTCTTTGCTTTTTTCCAACAATTTGTTCTCATTTTCGAGGACAGATTATTTAGTATTGGGATCTCCTTGCAATTTTTTTTTACTAGTAAATATCTCTTCTTCTTCGGTGAGTAAAATTTTGCGGAACTATTTGAGAGCTTATTCTCAATGTATGTATTTTCAATTTTTTTCTTTTTGGTAGTTTGATATCTAATGCCAGGAGTGGTGCCATTAATTTGCTATTTACTGTAAATTTTGTACATAAATACGTACCTGTCTTTTGCAGTTTCAGCAAATTTGGGAGGTGGCACCAAAACTGTAAAGAATCCAATTTCAAATCAAGGCCACATAGAAGGTGATTGACTTCAAATTGGGTGTTGCACATGGCAAATGGCAGACGTTTCTTGATACATAATATGTGTTTGCATGTAGAATATACATACATATGTATGTATACGTTACAACAGTATCACTACCCGAAATGCGATTGGTCTAGGATGAGTCTGGGACAAAGGAAAATGCGACTTAGGACATTTCTGACCATTTTGTATGTGGGCACATTTGTTTGAGAATGTCCCATAGAGAGACCATTTATACAGAACGGGTACGAAATCAAAACCATCAATTAACGTATCGCGGACAACTCTGTTTAGAGAATTGAAGCATCATCTGGAATAACGTTCTAAGTGCCAATTTTTTCAAAGCTGATTTCTAAATAGTAGGGTAATGTAAAGTGACATACCTACATTATTTTCCGAACGACCCGGGCCGTTTTCCTATATCGACCCGGACAAGAGCAATACACTCGGGGTGACCCTGTCTGACATTTAGGCAGGACTACACCTCGCTACTACAACAACAACAACCAAAATTATGAGTTTACCGCTATGGACCAAAAAAAGAGCGACATCTAATTTTAAACCGCAAGTACTACAACCAAAGCCAGCTAGTGCGCTAGTTGTTAATCTTCAATTTTGTGTGTGTCTGGGTAAAATATGAATTTGATCAAGGAAGATTTATCGGAGGTAATCTCCGTATGTGTATCCATAGCATTATAGAGCGGATAAACGGCAGTACTTAATTATGAGAATGCCACAGATCGTACTTGTCAAATAACCCATTTTTAGAATTTTTTACTGTAGAATTAAATGCAATTTTCACCAATTTATTGCTTACGGGGGAAATACTTTTACTTTTACTATAGTAACAAAAATGGGCTCTGCACTTTTGTTACTAAATAATTTCATCGTGAACTTGAGGACAGTTTTACCCAATGTAGATAGTCCTATACCGCTATATAAAAATTTACGATCCATTTTAGCATTTCTGCTGTATCTTTCATTAATTTGAATGCCTGGTGAAGTCTCTCACAATCGCGGGATTCTGTTTCTCACATATGTAAATATTTATTTCCACGTGTGCGTACGGCTAAAAAAATAAGCCTAAATTTTAAACCCTTCTAAAGTTTAAGCAATTTTTTTTAACTTTTTCGTACGTTTGCTTTTTCATTTAGATCTTGGATCGAAACCAAATGAAACTGAAACTCTTTGTAGGTAATTGAAATCCGAATGAAAAAGCAGTCTAAGGTTTGTTTTTTCAAAAGATTTTTCAAGTCATAGCATTTTGCGCACACAATTTTGTGTGCGGCATAGATCAGGGGTAGAGCAGTCGACTGTCATTCAGGTCGCCTCGGCTCGAGTCCTGCCAACTGACATAATTTTTATTTTATTTTTAAAACTGTTTGGTTTAAAATTAAAACTTTTCGGCCTAATATATTAGAACTTTTCGGTTTAAAATTAAAATTATTTTTAAAAGTTTTTTCAAGATTGAATTTTGCCCGCAACATTTTTGTGTACGATGTAGCTCAGCGGTAGAGCAATCTGGTATGACGCTGGAGTCCCTGCCAACGAACAAAAAAATATTTTTTCTTTAAACAAATGTTAGGTCATTTCTGGTTTAAAAGTTAAAACCTTTTCATTTCACCAATTTTCTTGAGAGCTCGTCTAGCTTAAATATGAAACCAAATTTGGTTTGAACATATATGTAGCCCAAAAAAGGTTAAAATTTAGGCTCAAATTTTTAGCCGTGTAATGAGTTGTTTCTATAATGAGGTAAATATGTTGGTAAGTATAGGTAATCGTTTCTAAAATTTGCATTTCCTCAAGTCTATATGATATACATATATGTATATATATATAAAAAATGCATAGGTGCTTAAATCGTGCATCTTTCTAATGGCCTTCGTCAAGTGTAAAATGTGAAAAGCCATAAAATTGCACAAGCCTACAAAAATTTACAAATATACATACATTTGTAAATACAACTTGCTTCCCCATGCATATACATATATATCAACCTTCACCCACACATGCATAGGCGTACCAAAAAGAAAACGGGGGCCTGGGACCGGATCCCTTATATAAAACAATTCGTATAATTGACATGTTGAACACGTTTTTTGACTGTAAACTTTTCAACGAAATATGGTCCCAATCCGCTAAACAGAAATCTGACATTCTTGAACTATGCCCTGCATTTTAATGATACAGCTGTATTTCTTAATGCTTGATCTTATTAATGATCCCTTCATACTTTCGTTTTTGGCTACGCCCATGCCGACATGGGTATGTAGTAACGTAAATATACAAACATAAAACAATAAGCAATCGAAAAAACGTGGCAAAAGTTTTGCACGTTTTGGCTGATGCAATAATGCGTGCTCGTTTCTCGGCACCTTAAAAATGATATCGAAATTTTAGATACAACTACAAACATATAGACATCTTATATGTGTTATTTCTTATTTATTTTTATATTTCGGTTCTCCATTTCGCGGTTTTCACATTTTTTTAATAGTAACAGAAAGTAATTTACTGATTTACCCAGTAGGAAAATCTTGATTTTTTTAGCATAGGTACTAGTATACCTGGCAGACGATATCCCTGCCAAAGGTAGGCCTGCTCATATTTGAACGCATTTACATTTCCCTCTCAGAGAAATATCGCTATTGTACCTCTGCGGGTTAGGGGTTTAGCATATACCCGAGGAAGGTATGCCTCTGGTAATAGGCGATTACAATAAACAAAAGGAAATGACATGCGACTTGATGGATGATGTGCAAATTTGATGCCTCTCATCTATTTTTACCAACCTTCTTTTTCAACAAGGAGGGATAAAATAACCTAGTAGGCTCCGCTGGTCATACCAAATCGTTCTCGAATTCTTAAACGGCTAAAAACTGTCACTATCGACAATACTCCTGGGAGAGTTTTGGTCTTTACAGCAACAACAACAACAACAGTTTTGACCTATAATGCATAATTCGAAAGCGAACCCCGATATTTTCTGTCAAGAGATATTTAAACTCAGAAAGGTGCTCTGCACATAAATACAAAGGATCACGCTCCAATTTTGGATTCGGACCTGGTAAAAGTATTGGATTTTTGCCAATAACTTTCCTCTGAAACAAAAACTTTTATTTTCGATTTCTGATTATTGAAATTGAAGCCAAGTCAAGAAGAAGTTGATATCTCTCCCGTCCTTTTCTAACGTTTTCCAACAGTTTCGTGGTATTATATTAATTCAAATCCTGGTGTTTTGGGATTTTCCGGGATCCCGAAAGCCGGCGGATTTGAAAAAATATGGTACGGGAGGCCTGGATTCGAGATCGGAATACCCGGACTCGATGCCCTATTACATTAATTCTAAATCAAGTGAAAGCAACGTAAGAAACGTCTGCCGACTTTTATCAAACGAATGCGATATTGGGGTCTATCAGCTAATACGGTGGAGCTACCGACGATGGAAAAGATATCCCTGCGAGTAAGGGGTTTAGAATATGCTCGAGGTAGGTATGCCGGTCGTAAGAGGCGCCTAAAATTCACTTGGACCCCGGCTACGTGGTCAGCGAAATCGTTCCAAGACAGTCGGGCTACAAGTACTGTCAACATCAGTAAAACCCTGTCTGGTCTGCCAAGTAACTTTTTATAAGTTAATCTTCCGACTAGGCAGGGCGAAGTACTGCCACAACAACAATGACGGAGGAAAAGATAATAGATTCATCGCAGAATTTGGGTTGGATTTCGATGAAGTCGATGCAACCTCTATCGTTTCTCCCGAATTATATCCGACTGGAGCTCCGTCGGAATATTTGATAGACCTTATTGTTAGAGAAATTATAAAAAATCAAGGCAGACTTTATTTCATCAAATACATTTTTTGGCATGGTAAAAAATGAAAAAAATCGTAGAGCCTTACTCAACTGTCCTATGCTCTTAATTTTTTTTAATCCTATTTAGGACTAGGCAGGGCGAAGTACTGCCACAACAACAATGACGGAGGAAAAGATAATAGATTCATCTGCAGAATTTGGGTTGGATTTCGATGAAGTCGATGCAACCTCTATCGTTTCTCCCGAATTATATCCGACTGGAGCTCCGCCGGAATATTTGATAGACCTTATTGTTAGAGAAATTATAAAAAATCAAGGCAGACTTTATTTCATCAAATACATTTTTTGGCATGGTAAAAAATGAAAAAAATCGTAGAGCCTTACTCAACTGTCCTATGGTCTTAATTTTTTTTAATCCTATTTAGGACATTAAATTTCTATTAAACTGAATTCAAAAAATTAAAGTATTTTTATTGTTAAATTACTAAAATTTTGAAGTAACCTTTTCTTACAAAAAAACAAACTCGATAAAGACACTTGAGTTTTTAATTATAGCAATTTACTAGATCCAGCCCTCAAAATGTTTATTATTTGTTGTTAGAGATGAAGCCTCAAAGAAAAATACATAATTAAAAAAAGTCTACTCCTTAATTTAATGTAACAAAACAGCCATTGAAATGCGACTATGCCATATGGCATAGAATATCTGAAAGGGTTAAAAGTGCTTTTTACGGCGTGCTTAGTGTAGCTTCTTGGGTAACTTTTAGCTTTGAAATTCATAACTTATAGTTCGAAATATGTGATTGTTAGTATTTTAAATTATTCTTTTGCATTAGTATCTGTTGTGCCCATTTATTAAAACAAGTGCGATAAATATTTGTTTTACAGCAGCTGTCATTAGGCAATATGACACATCCACAGATGTACTGAAACTATTTCATGTTTGAAAAATTTGTAGTAAAAGTTTTTATTTTAAAATTACCCTATAAAAATAACACATTCATATGTACTATCGCACATGCATATTTACATGGGAATGCACTCAATGGCGACCAACATAAAGCTTGTAAGTGCTTTAAAGATGTACAGTCACTCGTCGTGCGTTTAAAAATAGTCTATGCAAATTTTCAACCTTGCCAAAAATGCAAACAAAGTCTTTGGGAGAAGGTTTTTAGTTTTGAGTATTCAATTTATAGATAAAGACGAGAAGCAAATTGATAAAAGAACTCAGAGAATTTCGGTTACTCGATAATATAAAAAGGCTCGACGCAATGTAACGGTACAAATTTCAAAAGATTTAAGACTTTCTCAGCGGACTACAATACCGTACTGTAAACGACTCCAGCGCCAGCTTGCGGATTACTACGTGCCAAAACCTAAGCGAACCGGAGAATAAATACGGATTTTGCACTTATAGCTACTCCAGCGTGAGAAATAGAGCATACGCCGAAAGGACTTAACTGAAGTTTTTGAGGCGTTTCAATACACAAACAAAATTTCAACTTTACTTCTATAGATATTGGGGCGTCGCGCCAAAAAAAGTAGCTGTATAAAGCGTTGTCATTACAAAAAATAATAATAATAGATAATAACTCTGGTAGTCGCCCAATTATATTTTTTTTATATCGTCGGCATTTATTGTTGGATTTTAAAGTGTGATCCACCTATTTTTTTAACTCGAGGATGTGGTTCTCCCTACCGTGGTTCATTGAATTTATGCGCTCCCATCAGATCTCAGCTGAATTAGAGTGGTAAATGTGCTGCTCCTCAAAAAGTGAATTTAATTAAAAAGAAGTTAAGTCTTACCTTAAGAATAATTATAACGAAATGCCACACTGAGAGAAATGCATTGAATGTTATGACAATATCGCTATTGATAGCGACGAGTTTGATGCAATATTCATTCAGAATGACCGAGTTATCAAATATTATTTGCTCCCAATAAAAAGTAAAATGACATGTCAACCATTTCGGTATGATGTACTATTTTCTATATTTATGGATAGAATGCTAATATATTTGAACGGCACGTCAATATCTATGGTCGTGATATGAATTTCTATTGTCGGTATATCCATATCCATATTTACTGCATAGTAATAATGGTAGAGACAGCGCATTAATATATATTGTCGAAATATAAATTTTTCTGGGACGCATAATCATAATAGTTCAACAATTTTTACTATGGATTTCCTAACAATAGCGTTTTTTTTAATTCAAAATTTTTTGAATTTCTTATGATTGAACATTTTTCTAAAAATTGTATAATATGCCGTAGTCGAATGGTAGAATACTGGGCTAACGTGCCAGAGGAGCAGGGTTCGAATCTTACTGAAACCAGATGTCAAATTATATAAAATTTTATTTTTTTAAACTATTTAGAATTTATCAATAGTTTATATGGATACCATTTCAATAGTGCTTTATCAAAAAAGCATTGATGAAACATCCATATTCATTGATGGGACAGGATTATCAATTTTTATTTAATGTGATATTAATAATTATGGATGTTCCATCCATAGATTTCCCTCCGTGCATAAATATCCAAGTAATAAGAAGGAGCCAGATAATTCTTATTTCCTTATTATTATTACTTGTTAGGTTTTAAGTTTATTTGGATAATTTGGATAGGTATCCACCCAGAAAACTGCCTCAAGGTCAATGGGCTCCCGAGATTTTGGTCGATATATGAAGGGATAAATAATTTTCCGTTTAGTGGCAAACCTGTAAATCGCCCGAAGTTGCAACACCTAATTAGAAAGTCTTAGAATGAAGCATACTATCTATATGCCAAATTTGATCTAAATCGCTTCAGCCGTTCCCGAGATAACTATGTGTAAAAAATTAAAGTCCGTTGCCACTATTTGTTGCCTCAAGCCCGAACATTGTTGCCGCTATGTTTTC
Source organism: Campiglossa producta (assembly GCA_964058755.1). Taxonomy (NCBI): domain Eukaryota; kingdom Metazoa; phylum Arthropoda; class Insecta; order Diptera; family Tephritidae; genus Campiglossa; species Campiglossa producta. The sequence continues at coordinate 47,193,304 of CAXKVI010000002.1, forward strand.
TTTCAAATTTCCCTCTCCATAAAAGCTTTGCATTGCCGCCTACGAAGGTAACTTCAAAAATGAATTATAAAGAACAATAAGAGCCTCATTCTCTTGGGCGAACGATAACCAAAACGACCGACAGTTTGGCCTTGACGTTTCGTCTAGCAATCACATTCTAGTTAGAATCTGAAATTTTTATGTCAACCAGCCAAAAAGAATGTTCCCAGAATTTTGAAATACAAGACAAATTAAAAAAAACTTGACTCATTCTCATAAGCTCTTGCATAAATTACATACAACAGCACTTATGCTGATTTCGTTTCATCGAAAAAAATGTACACTTTCACGTTGAACATGTTTACACTCTTGCACAGAACACTATAAAGATGTGATAAAAGTGTACCCGTTCTGCATGAACCTGTTATCGAGAAAACGAACATAAAACACTGCCCCGTTTGCTATGCTATGTGCTTGAATAATTAGGTTTCGTTTTTCACCCATATTTAATTGTTATTGCAAAATCCAATTTATTTCACCAAATTTATCTATGAAATAAAATTTTCGTCACCTGATTTTCAGTGCAACCAAAATTGAAGAGTGTAACAAAAATGCGCATTTTTTTCATGAAACGAAATCACCATTAAATTTGACAAATAATTTCGAAATCTAATTAGAATGTAACTGCTAGACGAAACGTCAAGACCAACTATCGTTCGTTTTGTTCGTTCGCCAAAGAGAATGAGTCTGTAAAACTTCCGAAAAATATAACAATGAACAGTTTTTGAATATTTTTTAGGATTTTGGAACTACTACAAAATATTGAGTAAACATTTTTTTTTTAATTTATGAAGTACAAATTCTACCGCCATGCAAGTGAACAATTGCAACCAGCCTAACACTAAATTTTTCTAATAGGTATGTTTTCATAAAATAACATCATTTCTTATCAAAAGATGTTTCCTCGCTTCAAAGCCCTTCATAGATAACAAATAAAGTGAGTGCCGGATTGCATCGCTTCCGTGACCACTTTAAAGTAGATAGTAGGCTTATTTATGAAGGGCTTGCTAATCTTATCATCAGTAATTAAACCCACATTAGCATTCGACGAACAGAAGTATGCAGTTTGTATTGATCAAACAGTGCTACCAGTTATAGTCTTTATCTGCCGGCAATAACGCTTGTTTTAATAAAAAGCGCTTAAAATGATTCTTTGTGGTTTATTTTATTGTTTTAATCTCTACATATAATAAAATTGTAACAGGTCGATGTCTGTACATGGCAGATATCAACAAAAAATTGATTTGGGCGAAGCTATATTAAGCGAGTAGAATCCAAATCAACCATTTTAAAATTTTTTGTGTGTCTGTCTGTCCGTATGTTTGTGGCCGTATCACTCTGAGAGTAATGAATGGAATTGAATGAAAGTTTTTTCATTGGATTGCTTGACGCTCAACTTAAAATTTAAGATATTACCTTTTTCGATATCTCACCCGGTTTTGGAGTTATCGCCCAATATGTTGACCATGTCTGTCTGTATGTTTGTGGTCGTAACACTCTAAAAGTACTGAATGGAATTGAATCGTTAGATTGCTAGACGCTCAACTTAAAGTTTAAGATATTATTTTTTGTGATATCTCAACGGGTCCAGCATCAGATTGAAGAAATCGCACGAAAGGGAGTCGCCCTGTCTGAAGCCTCGTTTGGTTTCAAATGGCTCAGAGAGGTCTTTCCCGATTCTGACGGAGCTGTTGGTATTGCTCAACGTCATTTGCAAAGCCGTATAAGTTTTGCAGGGAAGTCAAATTCAGACATGGCGGCATACAGGCAACTCCTTTTTGCGCGGTTAAAAGCGGCTTTGAAATCGACAAAGAGATGGTGTGTGTCGATTCCTTTATCATGGGTCTTCTCCAGGATTTGGCGTATCGTGAAAATCTGGTCGATGGTAGACTTACCAGGTCTAAAGCATGGGTCGGCAGATTTGTAAATGCAGGTGTATAAGCGAGAACGCTTATACACGCGCTGTGATCGTCCGTACTATATTTTTAACATTCGCTGACCAAACAAGCGACACCCCCACGCGATGTGGTTTCGCCCCTTGCCCAGCGACGACTAAATCATTTGGTAAACAAAGAGCACAACGTGTCTGTGTGATGAATCCAACTTGTTTGACTGATCTTAAGATCTATGGGGCGCCGATGCTTGGTCTAAAGCCACACTGATAAGGTCCAATCAGTTTGTCTACGATGGGCTTCAGCCTTTCACACAACACGCTAGAAAGAACCTTATATGCGATATTAAGAAGACTGATTCCGCGGTAGTTGGTGCGGTTAGCGGGATCGCCTTTCTTGTGGATTGGGCAAAGCACACTTAAATTCCAATCCGGAGGCATGCATTCGTCTGACCATAATCTGCATAACAGCTGATGCATGCTTTTTACAAGCTCTTCGCCTCCGTGTTTGAACAGCTCGGCGGGTAGTCCGTCTTTTCCAGGCGCTTTGTTGTTTTTGAGCCGGGATATAGCTATCCTCACTTCATCATAGTCAGGTGGTGGGACGACTTTTCCATCGTCAGGGATTGGGGTATCGGGTTCGACGTCTCCCTCTCAATTTTGCAGTGAGGAGAAGTGCTCCGTCCATAATTTAAGTACACTTTGTACGTCGGTTACCAGGTCGCCATTATTGTCCTTACAGGAGCTTGCCCCGGTCTTAAAACCTTCCGTCATCCGCCGGATCTTTTCATAGAATTTTCGGGCATCATTCCTGTCAGCCAGCATCTCAAGCTCCTCACACTCACGCCTTTCGGCCTCACTTTTCTTTTTTCTGAAAAGGCGTATCTCTTCCTTCTTTGCCTCATGATATTGTTGCCATACACTGCGGGTTGCGCCCGTTCGCAACGTCTCCTTGTAGGCAGCGTCCTTTTTGTCCGAGGCTGTGGTGCATTCCTCATCGTACCAGTTGTTCTTGCGGGCTCGCTGAAACCCTATAGTGGCTGCAGCGGCGGTACATAATGAGTGAGAGATATGCTTCCATTGCTCGGTTACATCGTTAGGTCGAGGATTGCTCTCCGATAGCAGGTGTGAGAGTCGAGTGGAGAAATTATCAGCTGTCTGTGTCACGCGCAACTTCTCGACGTCAAACTTTCCTTCCGTTACTGTGCGTACTTTCTTCGCTGCACAGAGGCGTGTGCGTATCTTGGTTGCAACAAGATAATGGTCCGAGTCGATATTGGGACCACGTAGGGTACGCATGTCCAGACGGTGGAGCTGTGTCTGCCGTCGATTATGACATGATCAATCTGGTTTCTAGTTCTTTGATCAGGGGACAGCTATGTGGCTTGGTGTATTCGCTTATGCTGGAACCTGGTACTACTGATGACTATATTGCAAGCAGCGGCGAAGTCCATCAACCTAGTGCCGTTGGGGGATGTTATATCGTGAAGACTGAATTTTCCAACTGTAGGACCAAAGACTCCTTCCTTGCCCACCTTGGCATTAAAGTCGCCGAGCACGATTTTGATATCATGCTGGGGGCAGCGATCATAAGTCTGTTCAAGTTTATCGTAGAAGGAGCCCTTCTCTGCGTCGTCCGTCTCCTCAGTCGGCGCATAGGCGCAGATAAATGTTATGTTGAAAAACCTCGCCTTGATGCGGATCGCAGCGAGACACTCGTCCACAGTTTTTTTTTTTTGAGAATATTTACACATTTATATAGCGAGCCGCTTGCTTCAAGACAGACGCCCGCTTGCAGCCGTACCTCATGGTGAACAGACGCTGCACAAAAGACCTCGGTGAGCCCTTAAACCAAGTTTTTCAGAGTGGCCCACTCCCTCTCTTTCTGCCGCGAGCCTAGATAGCTCACGTTGCGCAGAGTGTACGAACGAGGACGCAAGAGTCGGGATTGGGCAAGGTCACACAGCAACCCCAATACACTCTTAAAAAAAAAAAAAAAAATTTTCTGTCTTTTTTGGTGTTTTGATCAAATTTTTTTTAATGATATTCTACATGATTACTTATCACTATATGATTATATATATGCGAAGGTGTACCTAGTTTCACAGTCTCCAAATGGCGCAGCCACAAAAAAAAACAAAAGGTGGCGGATCTGTGAACACAATACATTAATTTTCATGTATTTTGACAAGCTAAATCCAAATCCGTGCTCGGAATTAGCCTAATAGGTACCAGTTCTTCTCTAACGTAACAAAACCATCAATAATATTTAACTTTCTTGCAAGGTAAGGGCCGAACCTCAGGCCCGTTCGTGAATTCTGATATTGAATTCGGATTCAGCATGATTTTTTTGCATGCTTCGCTAATTTTCAAACCGAAATCGGGAAATCCAAAAAACATGCCAATGTTTGAGGCTAGAATACTAGAAAACGGCTAGTCTGAGAAATTTCAGTCTAGGTTGTTTTTGTAAAGAATTCATTTTCCTACTTTACAACAATGATTAGTCGTTTTTATACCAAGTTCGAGGTTAAGTCTGTAAAATCTAAACTAGCGATAATAGACCTCTACACAGTAAAAAATGAAATATTACTTTTAATACCAGTCGCTATTGAAATTAAGCCTTTTAGGAATTAAATTTGAGTCTTAATACTAAATAGTATTAATTTAAGACTCTGAAAAATTTTTAATTCCAAATAGTTTTAAAATAATACCAAAATAATACTAAAGTGCTCTCTCTCATTATAATTTTTTAGGTACTATTTGTTTAAAAACAAAGCCGGAAATTAATTACTTTTTAGCATTAAATTAAGTCGGTGGATTGTTCTTCAGAGCAAGCGGTTCGTCGGTATCATTTGAACAAAGCTGCAATTCGACGCTGGCAAGCATAAGTACTTGATGGCTTGATAGTATACATCTCCGTTCAGTATTCAATAAATTGTGAGTTCGAAACTGTGTAATTTTTTTTTTTTTTGCTTGAGAGAATCTTTGACTGAATTTTTTTCACCAATCTTAAAAAGAAAATCAATGTAATTTTTGAAGAAAGGCATTTTTTTTGGCCCAGTCTAATATATATACCTACAAACGTATTAAAAATTCATATGTATGTATATGCACTAAGTAGTATCTGTGGCTCGGCGAGATAAGAAAGACAACAGACTGTTGCTTATAAATTATCAATGTAAACTTATTTTGCTTACATTTGCAAAATTGTCTCTATTTGCAAATTGTCTCTATCTTCTTCTTGTTCTTTGATTTTTTAACTTTCTCTTTATTTCACCTTTCTCTTCTTCTTCTAATGTCATTTCGTAGTCTACCTCTTCTATTTTTCATGTTTTTTATATAGTTCCAAGATTATGTATATCTGTAGATTCGGGCTTATGAAGAAATGAGTCTACAAGCAGCACTGCAGACTTGAAAAAAAAGTTGGAAGCTCGTATTTTTAGACCAGTTTGGTGGGTCACTTTTTCCTGAATTCGGACCAAAGCTAAGATGCAATTTCGACACCTGAGTGGAGGATCAAGCATCACCCCCAAACGTATTTAAAAACTGCCTATCTCAACGTTAGGTTAGGTTAGGTTCAAGTGGCAGCAGAGGCACAATTAGGCAAGTTTTGAAAGGCCCGTTGTGATACCACCAACACTAGGAAAGTCAGTGCCGGGACCCGGCCATATGGAAAATCCCTGAGTTGTTGGGATTTTCCACATAGCAGAATCCCGGGACAGACACTCCTAAACCGACACCGTTACTCCCCCTCGAACCACTTAGATGACTTTATGAAGGCCATCAAGTCCTTTATGTCCAGTTCCGCGATCTGGCTTAGGCTAACCAGGAAGGGAACTCCCAAAAAGCGCGTTCTCGCGACGCTTAAAGCCGGGCAGTTGCAGATGAGCTGCTTCATCACAACGTTAATTCAACACATTTTCAGCTGAGATAAGGCGTTCTTCAGCTATTTATTTAGATATGGCATTGAAAAGTATACAACTAGGTATGCCCAAATTATATAGACATAATTGAATCTCTTGAATAGCTCTAATTTTATATCTATTGCTGTAATACATATTTATTCCTACTCTTAATTATTTAATAATCATATTTTTGTTATTACCATATGTTGAGAACCATTTAACGTAAATACTTGTTTCATGAGCGTTCTGCAGCGAAACCCCCAGCTACGCCGCGAATAATTGTTTACACAAATAAAACAATACCTACAATCAATCAATCGGAAACTTTTTCCCTGTAATAGAGCTTCAATTGTAATTCACTTTTAATTTTATTAATTTGTGCCAAAAGGGCATTTTCTCATTGTAAGGTGATGCCAATAACAAACTGTTAATTTAAATATTACAACACTCGAATGCGGACTGAAATCAAAGAACGAGTTATTGTGTCGTCATTTTTCAATACCTTACGTATATGTAAATTTATTTTAAGGTGTCTTTATGAAAGAGGTTCCGTATTAAATATACAGTTATTTTAATTGAGTGGTATAATTTCACATGAAAAAATACAGGTTTTCAAGGTAAAGATTTGATAGCTTTAGAATGAATAAAAGAGTTTTTTCAAGTTCAACTTTATAAAACCTTTGGGGTTTTGTCGTGAACAAAGTATTGCTCTCTTCTCTGTCAAAAAGTTGCCTCGGTAAACTTTCTATTGGAACATATATTTCTATAAGCTAAAGAAATTTTATTATTGTACACCCTAGTATTAATATAATATGTGTAAATGTTTTTTTATTAAACCAAACTTCTGTATGCCCATAGTATTTGATAATAAATTACACTATGTATCAATTTCAGGGTCACTATACAAACGCGTCACAATTCCAACTTAGCATGTAATACCAAGACTTATATACTAAAATATTCATTCATTTTCCAATTCCCATGCTCCATTCGTTTGCGTCTACTTAAGTCGGGAAAGGGGATTACAAATAATTTTGAGGGTATTCACGTCAATGTATTTATCAAGTTATGTGGTAAAAATTTCTTTTTTGGTATTTTGTTTCTTTTATAGCTATGTGACACTTTGTACTTTCTCTGATTTTTTCTTGTATTTTTTCTATTTATTGTGCGAAAGAAACGTCTTATACATTTATCATATTGGTGCAAGCGTGCAAGCTATGTTAAAAAAACTAACGAAAAAACAAAGAAAATCCTAACTTGGCTGTAAAAAACATACGAAAAAGTTTGTATTTTTCTATTTTTTGGCACTTGGATGTTTCTTCTTTATTTTATGTGAACAATTTTTGATTACATTTTTATACCCAGCGTACTAGTACTAGTACAAGGGTATATTAATTTTGTTCACATAGCGGTGGTTTGTAACGGCACAAAATTATCAAGATAGATATAGAGTTCCATATATGAACGTTCTTAGGATTAAAGCGGGCTACCCACCTGCCAAGAAATGCCTCAAGAAAAAAACGAGCATATATTTCTTGTGCCTGGTCAAGAAATTTTGACGTTTACCAAAATTTCCATTTTTTTGCAAATTACTCTTACAAAAATGTATAAAACATGTGTAGCGCAATATGTACTCACCTTTTCTGTGAATCTGCACGTTTACCTCAAGAAATATATACGAGCATATTTATTTCTTGAGGTAAACCGGCGTTGCCAACTATCGAAAAGTGTGGTATTTTTTCTTATGAGCTGAGTATTGGCTCAAGAAAATTTGACGTGTGAAAACAGTTCTTGACCATTTCTTGAGCGTTTTTTTATATGAAGTTTGACATTTCTTGGCAGGTGAGTAGCCCGCTTAAAAGAGGAGTTGATTACGGCATGTCCGTCCGTCTGTCCGTCTGTGTTCACTATAACTTGAGTAAAAATTGAGATATTTGCGGGAAATTTTGTATACATGTTACTTTATGGCCAAGGTAGGTTGCTATTGAAAATGGGCGAAATCGGATGATAACCACGCCCCGTTTTTCGATATCGAACATTTCGAAAATCACACAAATCCCATACGTTTGCCTTAGTTCTAAAACAGTGGAAATTTTTGCTGGTGATTTTGAATAGCAACATCGAGACATTTTTCAAGACTTTCATTGGTATTTTTTTACTTTCTTTACAAACAATTAAATCCAATACGTTTGCCTTAGTTCTAAAACAGTTTTGTTACAAAAATTCGCCTGCAAAAATTTCAACTGGTCTGATTTCTTAAGTCGACTTAGGCTGTTATTGCTTATGACCACAGATATAAACATTTAGAGGTTTTTTTGTAATCAACTGGATCAAAAACTACTCAACGTATGTTTCCCAAATTTTGTCAGTTTATTCCTCTCAACAATGGACATATTTTTACCGCTAGATGGCGGGGGAGTCGCTATATTTACAAAATCTGCATTTATGGTCCGATTTTATTCATATTTGGCACATTTGTTTAATACATAATCAACAACTATGTTGCTTAACCTGATAGGTGGTGCTGGAGTCGAGATATTGAGATTTTTACCACGTGTGCTTATTATGTAAGGAAGAGCTCTGTTACATAAAATTATCCCACTAGGTTGGGCATAAGTAAATATGCTGACAAAATGATTAAAAATACTTTAACTACATGGAAATTCTCCTCGTTTTGCCTTATCTTTATAATATAATATTTAATATATGGGTCATTCCATATGAAATTTAGCACTAAAATATAAAAATGCCCACTATATTTTTTTCTGCTGAGAATGGAAAATAAGTCGACCCCTATTTTTTTATTTCACCCATAGTGGTCAATTTTTTGAGTTATGAATTTTTAAATTTTAGGCATTTTGAAAATTGAATTTTTTCCATTACTTTCTAGTTCGTGAACCAATTGACGAAATTTGATCAAATTTTAGGACTGGCCTAATGAATGTTAGGTCTATCTAAAAAAAAAACTTACAATTAAAAATTTTTTTTATTTTTATTTTTTACAAAATTTTAAAAAAAAATTTGTAATTGAGGTAAAAGAGTATCTTTGAATTTCGTTTTTTTTATTTAATCATAAATTGGACTTTTAATAATTTTCAGTAAAAATTTCAGAGTGGTAATTTAAATGGTTGTTGAGTTATACAAAGTTATGTATAACGTTACGTGAACTATTGATAGCAGGGTAGGTCAATCTGTTAATCCCCTTAGGCCCTGGTTTTCAGTGCAAGTTTAAACTTCAGTGCGAGTTTAAACTTACTTTAAACTACCAATTTGTATGAGATAAACTATAGACAACTTTGTTTACCCTGCACTGAAAAAACAGGGCCTTAATCTATTATCGAAAACAGTTTCAAAAGAAGGTTAACAGGTTTTATTATAAATGACATTTTAAACTACACTGGAAGCATTCCACATCTTTAAATTCTGTAGTAGTGTTATGTATGTATGCTGCACGCACTCGGTATGTTGGAAAATAAATTTGTTAGAATATTAACAAATTCCATACCTCATTCAGCGGAGATTCAGTTTAGTGCGCACGAGTTCGTTAACCCTCATTCATTACTTAAATAGTACACATACATATGTATGTATACATTAGCCTGCCTTACCAAAAGAAGGTGCGCTTTTTCGAGCGGAAATCTAAAATTTATGGCGTTTTCTTTTCTACAAAAAGTGTTGCCCTGTAGATTTTTCTCAGCTCTCTCTAAGACTTATAGGTTCATTTCACAAAAAAATACCTTATAAGTAGGCAGAGGGACACCACTATCTACAAATTAACAACATTAGGGCAACATTTTGTCGAGAAAAGAAAACGCCATTAGTATCTCTTTGTTGGCTATGTTTTATGAGATTTTTTTAGCTTAGAAAAGTTTCATCGTCAGCTAATTTATGATAAAAAAGTATTTTTGAGAAAATTCAATAATTTTCATATTCCTTCCATTTCAGAATAAAGCAGAAACAGTTAGAAATCGCAGGACCGGGTACTAAAAGCTGCAAGTTTTTCTTCGTTGGATTTTGAAAGCTAAAACAGTAAAATCAGCAATATGGTGAATATAGCGGTAAGTTTTATCTAAAGCCATGCAACAAATCTGTCTTACTTTCTACTTTTTTAAATTTATAGGATAGCGGTGGCAAACATGCACCACAAGAAATGGAACAATTCCTGCCTGGCGATGGCGCCACAAAGTGAGTACCAAGAATTCCTATATTTATCTAAAACATTTAATTTTGTTGCAATTTGCCCAAATTAACATTATTAAAGTAATTGAAAATATTTGTCAGTTATGCCCTTACGCCGCTGATTTATTAAATTTTTTATACCCAGCGTACTAGTATTTGTAATTTTGTTCACATAACGGTTGTATGTAACGGCACAAAATAATCGAGATAGATATAGAGTTCCATATATGAAAGTTCTTAGGATTAAAAGAGGAGTTGATTGAGGCATCTCCGTCCGTCTGTCCGTCCGTGTACACGATAACTTGAGTAAAAATTGAGATATTTGCATGAAATTTTGTATACAGGTTATTGAAAATGGGCGAAATCGGATGATAACCACGCCCCCTTTTTCGATATCAAAAATTTCGAAAATCACACAAATTGGCATATCTCGGCTAAAATGATATAATTTTATAGATGAACTCCCCTGGCCATTCTTTTATGAATTTTCCATAAAAATTTTATAGTGGGCATAACTTTTAAACTGATTACGATAGAAGGATGAAATTTGGCACAAAGCATACTAGTATCGTTGGGAGTATACCTGATGAAATTGGATAAAATCGCCCTCCAACCACGCCCACTTTCGATATCGAAAATTTCGAAAATCACATAAATTGACATACTTCGGTAACGGAAATGGCGAAAATGATATAGTTTGGTAGGATGAACCTCCTAGTAATTTTATTATGATTTTTTGATAAATTTTTAAAAGTAGGCGTGGCATCGCCCACTTTTCAGGGAGGCATATTTGAAAATTTTACGGGTCATAACTTTTAAACTGATTACGGTAGCACGATGAAATTGGTACAAGGTATACTAGCATAATAGGGAGCATACCTGATGTAATTGGACGAAATCGATTTCCGACCCCGCCCACTTTCGATATGGAGTATTTCGAAAATCTAATAAATTGACATAATTCGGTAACGAAAATGGCTAAAATGATATAGGTTGGTAGGATGAACCCGTCAATCAATCTATTATGATTTTTGATAAATGTTTAGATGTGGGCGTGGCAACGCCTACCTTTAAGGGAGGGCATTTGGAATATTGGACTGGTCAAAACTTTTAAACTTATTAATTCAGACTCATGAAATTTGGCACAACATATACTAGCAATATAGGTGATGAAACTGGACGAGATCTCTTCCCGACCACGCCCACTTTCGATATGGAAAATTTCGAAAATCTCATAAATTGACATAATTCGGTAAGGTAAATAGCTAAAATAGTAAAAACTTTAGGTAAATCCTCCTAGTGCTTATATCTTTGTTATCCCGTTCCGAAAGTTACCGCTGGGTATATAATGTTCGGTTCACCCGAACTTACTTGTTTGCTTTTAATTTCGCATTTCCTTTAATTGGGTTGGCGCACGAGGCTTTTGTCGCTTCTGAACTATTATTGTTAATTGGCGTTGTCTCATGAATGAATCCGATCGGGCTTTAAATACAAAGTCAACAAATTTAATTGGTGTTGCAACACTGAGTTGTCAAACCGACACTTGTATGTCTACATGGATATCCAGATGTGCATATGTATGTTGAACAACAAAAGCTTTTTGCTATAATTTGGGCAGCAGTTATCACGCGATCGTCTGACAAATGGACTGGATTGTTCATGGACAATAAATTAAATCTAAGTGACATTCTATCAAATGCATTTTTCAATAGAAGCACGGGATGTCTATTTCGGCAATTTAAAGTAATTATGTATAAGGCTATGACAATTGATGTTTACATTGGAGTGCCCCCTTTTTTCTGCTGCCACTCTTTTAGACTCAATCGATTCCAATCACTCTCGAAAGAGATCTACATAGATCTAGCCTCGAGGCTCAAAATCATTATCATCACCGCCTAAGCGATTTTGGCCGTTGCCTATCAAAGCATGGCGGCCGCCGTGGTGTAGCGGTTAAGTGTTCGGCCTTCTACACCAAGTCGTGGCGGTTCGATGCCCGGCAAAAGTAACATCAAAAATTAGTTGGAAAAAAAAATTTTTCTAAAAGGGATCGCCCCTCGACAGTAGTTTGGCAAACTCTCCGGGTGTATTTCTGCCATGAGAAGCTTCCCAGCAAAAAATTCATTTGCTTTGCAAGTGCCGTTCGGAGTCGGCAAAAAACTGTAGGTCCCGCTAACTTGTAACCTCTCTCCCTTCCTCCGCTGCGGAATTCGGACGACGTAGCGAAACCTTCTGGGCTGGAGCTTCTTTATCCATTCGCATGGCATGACCCAGCCAGGCTAAATTGTAGCAGATAACTTATATACAAAATCTAGAAATGATTCAAGGTAAAAAAAAACAAATAGGTGGTAACTTTGTAAAAACATCCTCAGTGACAACCAGTGGCTGATCCAATATTTTGGGAAGGGGGCTTTTAATTTTTTTCCGAGGTCATTTTTAATTCTTAAAGCTCGACTTTTAGGGTTTTTTTTTTTTTTTTTTAAAATACATTTGATGGTACGTAATGTCAAATTCAAGGTACCACGTAACTTTTTACTATATTTTTTGAGTAATTTAATATATGTTTGTGTAATTTTATTACTATATTTTTTGTGTGATTTTTACTACATTTTTGGTGTAATTTTTACTAAATTTTTTGAGTCATTTTTACTATATTTTTGTGTAATTTCACTATTTTTTTATATGCAATTATTACTATATTGGTATATATATATGGGTCATTTTTTACTGCATTTTGGTTTCGCTTTTACTATATTTTTGTCCAATTTTTAATATATTCTTTGAGCAATTTTTACAATATTTTGTGCTGTATTACTGTGAAAAGTATCACTTTTGATCCCGAAGGGAAGGGTTTGAACCTGAAAACCACCCCTGTGGATCCGCTTCTGGTGACAACACCTAACTAGAAAGTCTTAGATTGTAAAACACTTTCTACAAAAATTTCGTCAAAATCGGTAGATATTTGGGCCAGAAAAACGATCAACTTGGATAAGACCTCCGAAGAACCGAGTATGCCAAGTTCGAAGTACCTCCGCCTAGTTCTGTAAAAAGCTGACTTGTTTATCTCACTTCGTCATCCTAAAGCACGAAGAGTCTTTCAATTTGTTGAGATTCAACGCGGGTACTCATATTGGATATTGGTCCGTAACAGCCACAATAACCAGGGAAAAATGGTAAAAGCCAATGAGTTCCGCAGATCGTCAGCAGTCCACCTCTGATCAAAAGGATCTCGCTACCTTGCTAGAGTGAACGTCGGTACAGCACCTACGAAGTTTAGTTGTGTCCCATCGCACCAAGACTAGACTACAGATGATCGCCATTCTCCAAATTCCGTACAGTAGCGGTAATCTCAGAAGTACCCTCACAAGCCAAGAGATCCCTGCGTCAGATGGATGGTATGTTGCTTTGCCCTATGCCCCAAAGATGATTTTTATTCTACAAAAGTTGGAGAGTATCGAAAATGAGGTCTAACATATCCGGACCACACCACTCTTGACCCCAGAGCCTTAATAAGTGGCTATATAACTGTCCTGATAAAGATCTAATTATTGTAGAAGACACGAATGGAAAAATGGACTTATCGATGTTGCGAGGAAAGGTGAGATGGGGGAGCCTCAAGCTCCAGTTGTGGCCTAATTTCCTTACGGATGGAAGCGTGCTATATTTTTTGTGGCAGCCTTTATCGACGTTTTTACGTCAATTAAAAAAACTCAAAAGTGTAATACCTGAATGACTAAAAGCTTTATTGTGGTTTCTGTAAAAAATTCCCTTCTCTCCCTTTGAATATCTTGCACAGAATATTACACCCTACCTTTTCTTGCCTTATTCCTCCTTTACCTCTCAAGCTCCCACCTGTTTAGCCACTTTCGGTCTATTTCTTCACCCTTATTCTTCCCTCTACCTTTCCCTCTCACATTATCTATCTCTTTTGATTTTACAACCTCCATGGCCTTGTCATATCTCTGAAACCATCTAAGACACCAAAAGAAAATTTATCCGATATTAGAAACTTAATTTTCATTTCGGGCGATAAAAAACTGAGATATAAAAAAGTAAGGAAGTCTTAGTTCGGGTAAACCGAACATTAAATACCCAACGATTTGGGTCCAGTACGATATGTCGAAAAAAAAAATGTCGAATTTCCAAGACCGAAATTTAAAAAAATTTTAAAATACCGAAGAGATTTTTGACCGAAAAAAAAAAATGTCGAAAAAATTCAAATGACCGAAAAAGGTCGAAATTTGGATGCTTAATGTAAAACTTCGGAAATTTGAGTTTAACAACGTGTTTTATGACAGTATACAATTATTTATCACTTCCTTACCTCTTACCAAGAACTTTTCAACCATTTTCCAATACAAAGCCTTTTCAAATTTTCCCCTTGTTAGAGGTAACAACAGAAATATTCTCAGACATTTTCGGGCTACAAACTGCACATGTAAAAATTAAGATTGAGAATGACTTATGATTTGTACTTATTAAAAGCATAACACTAATCATTTGGTAATGATCATTTCGAGAAAGTTACCGTTATCTTATTGAGCTAAATTATGCTGGAGTCACCAATGGCAAAAATAAATCGATGGGTCTTTGATGCAAAGTCTATGTACATTTGTTTCGAGTTTGTGCTTGTAACTTTACCGTCAGGTTTTATATTTGCTTGCAAGAGCTATTGCAAAACACTAGAAAAATAATACTCGAGACATTTTTTTTCAACCTTTTGTGTTTTCGGCAAATTTTTTTTCGACATTTTTAGTTTCGACTTTTTTTTTCGACATATCGATTTTTACCATTTTCATAAGGAATATTTCCTATACTACCATGAAACCTGCCAACCTAAAGTTATGACTCGATGAATTTTCAAAAATGTACCACATAAAAATTCACGGTGCCTCGCCTACTTCTAAAGTTTAACAAAAAATTATACTATTTTAGCTATTTACCTTACCAAATAGCGTAAATTTATGTGATTTTGGAAATTTTCCATATCGAAAGTAGGCGTGGTCATCAGGTATACTCTATATAATGATACTATACCTTGTGCCAAATTTCATGATTCAACCGTTATCAGTTTAAAAGTTATGACCAGTGGCATTTAAAATCCCTCCCATAAAAGGGGCGGTGTCACGCCCACTTAAAAAATGTATCAAAAAACCATAATATAATGTTCAGGGAGATTCACCTATAAAATAATATTATTTTGGCCATTTCAGCTACCGAGATATGTAAATTTATGAGCTTTTCGAAATTTTCGATATCGACAAAGGGGCGCGGTTATCATCCGATTTCGCCCATTTTCAATTGCAATTTACCTGACCCATAAAGCAACCCGTATACAAAATTTCATGCCAATATCTAAAATTTTACTCAAGTTATAGTGTACACGGACGAATTCCTCTTTTCAACCTAAGAACTTTCATATATGGAACTCTATATCTATCTCGATTATTTTGTGCTGTTACGTAGTACCGTTATGTG